>JBAMIE010018091.1:0-19547 GCA_037177295.1 Kaempferia parviflora
CCTTATTTCAGTACTTGTTTTTCATATGCTGTAAATCTCTGTACTTTATGGCAGTTTAATCTGTTTTAAGTCTGATAAGGCAAAGTTTGCAATCAATAGTCCTTTTCTGTGTTAAACAATAACTATTTTGAATTTGATCTTTCTCTTGATCTATGAAGCATGAGCAAGTTTGAGAAGCTTCATATACATGTTATATTTAGCAATCCATTTGACAATGAAATAACCTTGAACCCAAAGAGCCTACGAACAAACTCTATGGAGTATGGCAGTTCAAAAACCAAATTATTCGTAAAAATGAGAACAAATTGTGGATACGGATGAATAATACCTATAACAGTTGTGTGATTGGTCCTAATGGTTTGATGTTATCTACATGGATATAATGGTACTGAAAAGAGGGGCAAGTTGAGACAAACAAAGAACAGAGTCACAAATGAAAGCTAACGACCTCGATTGATTGTGCAACTCAAGGAAGAGCTTGGAAAGGACGATGTTGTAGAACTTGTCCAAGTTTTACCAACAACGCGTGGGCACGGCAGCCTCGACCGGGGGGAGGGGTGGCGACGGCGACTTCGTGAAATGGGGCAAGGCACACAGACCTAATAATGTTATGGTTTTTATAAAAACGCCCTCTGTTTATGAGTGTTAAATAAGTATTTTTCAGGAAAACTATGTTGGATGTACGATAAAGCTCAAATATATGTTTTTTTTATTTATTTAAAATATAAATAAATAAAGAAATTTTAAATTTTAAACACTTATTAATGTTAAGTCACGTTCATTAGTTCACTAACATACTATGTTGTTTGCCTGTAGAGTGTCTTTAAAGTTTTTCGGACATTTAAAAATTAATTTTTAGATTGCATGGATTAACTGATAAATTTTTATTTAAGAATGTTAGTTGATCAATTGTTTACTGTGAGCGCTTTGATTTATCAATCGGTGTAAATTTGTTATAGAGTTAAATCGATCACTTTCAGAAGTCGATGGTGTAAATTGAACACATGGTGTCAACTAAAAGATAAAAGTGGTTGAAAAAATTGAAGAAAAAATGTGATGGTTGAGTTACCTAAGATAACAATGTTATCCTCCAATAATTTATAAACATATCCAATCTGCTAAATAATATAGTTTGGTCAGCTAAAACAATACAAATAGTCATTGTGAACTAATGCCCAAAAGTTCAATCCTTGTATAATTGATTGAAAGTTATTCTAAATCTTATTCAGTCAACTAAAACTAAATAAAAGTACTTTATTCTTGAATAGAAAACTTGTAGATGACTCAAAGTTCTAGTCGATTGAGATTTATTTACAATTGATTGAATTTATTGAGAGATTCTAAATTCACTCAAGATGAAGCATTTTCTTTTTTCTTTTTTTAGTTAGGATGAGAACCTCTTGTTCCTTTGTTAAACACTCTTTGCGGCTTGTTTAGGGGGTGTCAATAAATTTGAATAGAAGTGAAATCCGTCACTCATGAATACCATTGGGAGTGAGTAAATCAGAAAATCAAAGTTAGTCGTCACATGAGAGGATGTAATTCCTCGATCTTTACTGGGATTCAACCCTTACTCAATTCTACAAATATATCATGTGATAACCAACTCAACTATGCCCTAGGGGCATAATTTTAATATAGAGAGGTTTGATATGCTGTGGATCTTACGCCGCGCCGCACAACTTGTGCACACCTTATTTTTTTTTTCAATTTATTTTTTTTTTGTGTTTAATTAATATTATAATTCAACAAACTCTAATGGTAAAACCCTAAATGATATAACCACACGTTAAAAAAAAAAGAAATGCAAAATGCTTTATCTTTGTCTGCAGCTTAACATCCACAGGGTAACAATTGGCTTAGTATAGAAACTTTTAAATTAAAATCCTTTACGCATATATATTCACAATCATGCTAATTTGGAGGCTCAAAATGATGATTTTTTTTGTTAATTTAATTCTTGACAGAGAATTTATAATTATATATATATAGTAGACAGTAAGTTTATTGCTTAAAATCATCACAATATAATACATATTTCATAAGTTATGCATTACGGATAGATTAGCTATAGAGTGATCTTTCATAAGCACCCTTCGTAGGATAGGGGGTTCCCTATAGAGACAATGGTAGGACGACAGACAGGAGAACAAAAAGAAAAGAGACAGCAATTAGTGCAGATTTCAAATACGGAAACTCAAAGTTTGTCCACAACTCATAAGCATTAATTTGTTCATAAGATAATTAAATGGGGGTACGTACAAAACACTATAGTATCAGTATCACATATCTGACAACAGTGATAAAACAGATACATAAACCTTACATTTCTCCTTTGTAGAACATCACAGCAGAGAATATTAGAGATGAAAAAATATTTCTTTAAATACTCTTTCAGCTTCAATATTCTCTATTGTGAAAGTTAGGAGAAGATATTTAAAAATCACCAGCCGACCTAGCCTTGCTACTGGTGTGCAGTAGCAGGCGGTGCTGCCACTGTGCAACAGCAAGCGGTGCTGCAACAGCAGGTGGTACAGCCTGCTAATAGTTAATTTTTTTTTAAAATTTTATTTTTTAGAAGGCAGTGAATCTTCATAGTTATCAAAATATAAATAAATATTACATAAAATAATATTTATTAAAATATTAATGAAATATATTAAATTAAAAATTAATAAAAGGAATTGAAGATAAAATGATAGTGTGACCATAAATATTTAGATGATGAGATATTTGATTGTGGAATTAGAGATATTTGAGAATATAATATTTAGTAGATGAGATCCATAAATATTTAATTTAGGAATATTTTATTATAAAATTTAGGATATTTAAAAAGTAAAATATTTAATTGATGATATGGACATAAAAATTAAAAAAAAAAATATCTCTAACTATTATGGATACTTTTACGTCACTAACCATTTATGTATATATAGGTAACGTGCAGTACAAGAGATGACATCTCTCCTTTCTTCTTTTCCTCGTTGTCGACAACCATCAGAAAGTTAAGAAATATTATTACTGAAGCAGAAACAGACCAATGAACTCTGAACCCAATTCAAATATATTTATTAAGAGTCCATTAATTTAAAGAATTGATATGTTTTCAAAACATGTGCTCTGGAAATAAAAGATTCTGAGCTTGAGAGATTTGGGCGACATTAATTATTTGTTTATTTTTTCATTGTGCAATTATTTCCTTCCAAATTGACCTCAGAAAATGTATTATTTCTTTACTTTTCTGACACTTTAAATTCTTTCAAAATCATACATGAAAGATGGATCGTTTCTTTTCTTTATTGTTATTGCGCTTTTAATTCTTTCAAAAATATTCTAAAATTGACTATTTATCTACTTTCATAGAGCACCATTACAATGACACCCACCGACAAGTTGTAACCGTGCGCTATTTCTGTTTCCCAATCCTCCAATAGGATATCGACACGTAATGTTGTACGTATATTTGTAACTCCTGTGGGACCCACTAAAGAAACCGATGCCCATCGAATTCCCCGTTAATGAGAAAAAGATGGAAAATTAAGACACACACACCTTTTCTTTATGCACCAAAGAAAATTCGACGCGTGGTCAAGACCCGTCCGTTATCTTGCAAGATAAAAAAAGCTCTGGGTAGCCTGGGACAGAACCTCATTGTCGTACCCTGTCGGGGTCGAACAGCTGATCCTACTTATCCGTCATCATGTTAGAATGTCCTCGCGGAACCAATTTGGTGTTCGTGAACCTCTCCGAGGGTTTATATGAGTTCGTTGCCTCGACGCCTCCTCGTATCTACGGCGCTCGGTTGTCAACGAAGGTCTTGTGTGGATTCGCAGAAGAAGAAGGTCAGGGAAGATCTCCTGCTCTTATTCTTTTCCATTTCTCTCTGTTCTGTATTAAAAAGGTTTTTTTTGGTCTGAACATGAACTCTGAATTCTTGGTTGTGCTTGCTTTGCGAATCCAATTTGGCATGGTAGGACGAATTATACTTCTCTAACAAGTTATCAACAGAGAAGTTAAACGAAAATGTAGTTCTCGTGGTGAAACTTTAGTTGATGAACTACGACATTTATACCCTACATAGCATAACTCTCCTATTGTTCGATGCTGCTTATCCTTATCTCCTAATAATATATCCCCTTGGAATTTCTCAAAATAAAAAACTTTTTAAATGATAATTCAAGTTTACCTGATCAAGTTGCTCAGAATATTTTCATCATCGAAATTTTGGCATCTTACTGATAATCCTGGCTAGGTTACAATCATGCAGGTCCTGGCTACTAATACTTCTTCAGATAGGAGTTACACTTTTCTTTGTTAGATTCTTTTAGAAGGATGGTTGTGAAGTCGGTTTAATTTAATTACATATGTAGCCTTTGCAAGATGATATCTTCCCGTTAAACATATTCCTATTAATCTATGCCAAAGATTATACCTTAGTTTTGAGAATATATTTGCCATGCACTGTAGCTTCTCTTGAAATGTTTTGCCTATAATAGTTTCTAGTATAATGACACAGATTAGCAGGGAGTTTGTTTCTAAACTGTTGACATGAGATATTATGTGGCTTCTTGTTTGTTCTCTTCCTATATATCTCAATGCAAAACTTGAATATTCTCTTTTAATAAAGATTGATTTTTGAATATTTTCTGTTATATGTGGTTAATCCATGGTTCATGTGCTGTAATACATCATTGTCATGTTAGCAAGTCCTGTTATGGTGTTTTATGAAATTTCAGAGCACTCCTTTGAACTAATACACAATTGTCATGTTAGGGGATTAATCCATGGGTCAGTTACTTTGCTGCGTGATAGTAGACCAGTCTACTGTTGCAGTTAAGGAGTCCTTTGGAAAGTTCGAGGATGTCCTTGATCCAGGATGTCATTGCTTGCCTTGGTTTCTTGGAAAGAAAATAGCTGGCCGGCTGTCACTGAGGTTGCAACAGTTGGATGTTAAATGTGAAACTAAAACCAAGGTTTTCTCTCTAGCTTGTTAATATTTATTGTTTGTCCTTCGATGTATGCCATGCCATAGAATCATTTAATATTTCATTGGTAAGTCTTGTGATGAATTGGTCATGCAAAAATCAGCCTATTTTTCTTGTGTCGCTAAACTGGTCCTTTTTGCTACTTTTAATGAGATTCCAATTTTCTCTCTTTTTTATAAAAACGTTGACACCTTGTGTTACCATATCAACGAGAATAACTGACCAACTCATTTTCTGTTATTTATGTTACTAGTCTTCACGCTTGTTCAAGAATAGAGAGGAACAAAACAATCAGAGTCATAGATTTCATGATGGATTATTTTGAACTTTTGCTCTGATGGAAGGTTATTTTTGCAGCTGGCATTATGAATATATTCTCCTTGTTGCTGTCTTATTCCATCCATTTATTCCTTTCATTTTTTAGTTCTTTCTTTTCTTAAATTGGACCATTATGTTTGTTGACTAATAAAAATCATGTATGAGACTGATAGGCAGCGAAACTATATGCCAAATTATTTTGCTGCATCAATGAAGGTGAACATCATTTCTTTATAATTTCAGGACAATGTTTTTGTAAATGTCGTTGCATCAGTACAGTACCGTGCACTGGCTGAGAAAGCAAATGATGCATTTTACAAGCTGAGCAATACAAGATCTCAAATACAGGCTTATGTTTTTGATGGTATGACACTATGCTTGTCATTGTGCATAAGAAATTGAATAATGCATTGTCTTTTATTCTTTTGAAGCATTCTATCTGCTTAATCACTTGGAGAATTCACCAGTCAGAATCTCATATATTAGTTGTGCAACTAGAATTCTGGCAATGACGACTATGTGCGACATTATTTGCACCATGTGTTGTATAACGTAAATCATGGAAATGCCTGCTCAAATGTTTTTTTATGCCTATTTGATATTCATCATAAATATAGATGATGATACAATAGGGGGATAAAGTCCAATGGCGCAGAAGGATCTATATAACTGACCTCAGCCAGTGGGATAAAGTTTGGTTGTTGTTGTTGTAGTAGTATTCATTTTATAAAGAGAAAAGATTGCTTTTTCTTCCACTTCTAAGTTCATGAAAACATAAATTATGGCGTGGAAACATGATGTTGGGTAGGTCTCCCTTTCTTAATTTTTTTTTTTCTTTTTGCAATTTTCCCTTCATACTTCTCAGAAAACCAGTTTCTCGGCCACATTCTCAAAATTCCTTTCAGTTGGCTTTCAAGTTTCACTAAGTTAATTAACTAATGGTAATGCAATGGCCACATTACATACAATTTAGTTTGATCCTTAAACTAGTAAAATTGTATTACCTGTCTCAGCTTCGGGTATAATATTGCTGTTTCTCATTGTATCATAATACCATGTTTGTTATGCTAAAATTTACTTCTCATTATATGGATCATTCTTTTCTGGTGCTCATAGTGATCAGAGCTAGTGTCCCGAAACTTAACCTGGATGATGCTTTCGAGCAAAAGAATGATATTGCAAAATCTGTGGAAAACGAACTCGGGAAGGCTATGTCTGCTTATGGATTTGAAATTGTGCAGACTCTCATTGTCGATATCGAGCCGGATGTACATGTCAAACGAGCAATGAATGAAATCAATGCTGGTATTTGCTCTTGATTTTACGAAAATTAAAAGGATCCATCTTTTTTCATATAATAGGAGTCAAGTTCTTTCATCCTGCAGCTGCAAGGTTAAGGTTGGCGGCAAATGAGAAGGCTGAGGCTGAGAAGGTCATCCAAATCAAGCGGGCAGAAGGTGAGGCCGAAGCCAAGTACTTAGCGGGGTTAGGCATTGCTCGACAACGCCAAGCAATCGTGGACGGACTTAGAGATAGTGTGCTGGGCTTCTCAGTTAATGTGCCAGGTACCACAGCTAAAGATGTGATGGATATGGTCCTAGTCACTCAGTACTTCGACACAATGAAGGAGATCGGTGCTCACTCAAAATCTTCAGCTGTTTTTATACCCCATGGACCTGGTGCTGTTCGTGATGTTGCAGGCCAAATTCGCGATGGATTGCTTCAAGCAGCTAGTCACGATGCAACTCTAGCCTAGTCACAATTAAATGCTGCTGCTCTTGTGTGTGGTTAGATGATGAGAATATTTGCAGTTATCAAGGACAATTGTGATTCAGATACAATACTAGAAATGTCGTGTCTATAACTATCGTTCCATTTCGTTTATGCATATGATCTTAGTGCCAAATTATGATCGGTTTGTGCATCTTGAGTTTTTTTTAGCTGTGCTTAGAAATGGATGGTGTTCGCGTAGGAGTGATGTAAGAGAGATGCATTCAGGCCATTTGTTCTCTTGATGACTGTCAAATTGAACAAATTAAATAGCCAAAAAAGGGTTTGCTATTCATCTTATCAAGGCTGTTCAAGTTTTATTTATTATAATTTTGTCAGGTTTAAGATGAGTTCAAACTTTTAACGAATTCAACTTGCTACAATTGTGTCACATCATTGACCCAATAAATAAGTAAACTTGTATCATTCATGAAACAAGAATATAATCAAATTTTATGGATAACTCTTTATTCATGTGGTAAAAGGCGAATCACTCACTCCCAGTGCCCCCACCGACCGGATAACTCTTTATTCATGAACTATTTACAAGTCCAACTGAATTCAATATTGTTAAACCAAATTTAATATTGATTAAACTTATTTATTTTTTATATTTTTAATATTTAACAAAGACAAACAGATTGCCAGAGTTATCCTTGCGACCCCCAGATTAAGATTTACATCATAATAATAGATGCCTACAGTCAATAAATACATTCTCCATTTAGACACAACCATAGAATTTGTTGCATATGGATCACAGCAACACCCAAGAGCCTTCTTATTTGAAGCAAGTACCAGCTTTGCAAAGTCATAATTATGCGAAATCAAAGCAAGGTCATCTAAGATAGAACCATTTCTCTCAGTCGAGAAGGTTGGCTTGGAGAAGACCATCCCTGATTTGAGAGGCAACGTCTCTCACAGCTCCAGGACCATGTGGGATGAACACAGAAGAGGACTTTGAGGATGCTCCAATCTCCTTCATGGTATCAAAGTACTGTGTCACTAGAACCATGTCCATGACATCTTTAGCTGTTGTTCCTGGCACATTCACCGAGAAGGCAAGCACACTGTCTCTCAGACCGTCGACAATGGCCTGTCGTTGTCGTGCTATACCTAACCCTGCTAAGTACTTAGATTCAGCATCACCTTCTGCCCGTTTGATCTGCAGTATCTTTTCAGCTTCAGCTTTCTCATTGGCAGCCATCCTCAACCTAGCAGCTGGCGCAAGCAAAGGAAGCAAAAGAATAAGGATAACTAGTTATATTATTGAGATTAATACTAATGAATGGGTGATCTAAGAACACATAGTATTATAGATGCACGTATGTTCACTCGGAGTAACTTTTATGTCAACAAAATATGCTTTACCTGCATTGATCTCATTCATTGCTCTCTTAACATGCTCGTCAGGTTCAATATCCACTATCAGTGTTTGAACAATCTCATAGCCGTACATTGACATCGCCTATAAGCACAGAAATCAGATTACCAACCACTTTGTTAATCATTAACAACATAGGAAAACATCCGTTCAACAAAAATCTCATCACCCTCTCAAGACACTTTGTAATCTTATCAGGTAACCCATTATGATTCCTGTTAATGTAACCCCAGATTACATAATGATACTCTCCCAACACTACAATGCCCTGGACAATGTAGTTAACATGCCAAGAAACCACCATGTAACAACCTTTAAACATTCCACAGCAACCTTTCAATCGAAAAAGAATCTCCAATACAACAACTGACATTTGAAGTAAAGCAAAAACTTCCTGATAGCCAATAAAATACTGAACCAGCCTTCAAAACGTACCCTTAATGACATCAAAAAGGGTGAAACTACAACCTGCTCTTAGAGTAACTAACCCATTACCTTCAAGATCCCAACCATCCCCACCCACCCTTCCATATTGAAATATAGGAGTTAATGAAGTAACATATAAAAGACCTTTTCAAGTTCATCTTCTACAGCTTTGGCAATTTCATTCTTCTGTTCAAATGCATCATCCAAGTTCAGCTTAGGAACGCTGGCCCTGATGACTGACAATCAGCAGACAATTGTAACATCAGATTCAAGATTTCAATTTCCAACTTTGCAAATACAATAGTAACTCTCTTAGTAGCTGATAAAACAAGTTGAATGAGAGTCTGATTCTCCATATTTCGTTTTCTAAACTAAGAATAATAATGGCATCTATTCTATACAGTGGCTGATGGCATAACCTATGAGAACAAGAAAAGGTATTTTTTTCCAGATATTAGACGTGAGAATATCTATAAAATCTGGAAGGTGAGTAAAACCCATGCTGAGGTCAATTACATGATTCTATTCCACCTTTGTGGTTAAGATTCATGTTGTTATGCTCGTAAAGGTTTACACTTTTATATCTGCTGTCAAGGTCTTATATTGACATTGACAGGTGCCTTAGATGCACAAAAATAGCGCTAAATCAAATAATCCCTGCTTTTGTGATCAACAAAATATCATCTTGGTGAAAGAAAGACAAGCTCAAATTCAAATAGCATCACATGGTTATACCTTACCGAATTAATAAATTAAGGACACAAAACATTTCTAGCTTAAAAAGAGGGTGCAATATGATATTACACAAATCATCAAACTGTGCAGAGTTACCATCAAAGACGTAGGATTGAATTTGCCCTCTGGTGTTGCTGAGTCTGTAAAAAGCATCTGATGCCTTCTCCGCCAAAGCACGGTATTGAACTGATGCAACAACCGTGACAAACACATTATCCTGAAGCATCAAATGGAAATACAATGGATGTATTAGCTAGCTTCAGCAAGAAATTTGTATACAATATTAAATCAAGAGACTAGTAGGGCACAAATAACCAAAATCTAATATGCCAAAATACTATATCAAAACTGTATACAATTTTAAGTGTACAATCCAAACCTTTGTTTTCGTTTCACAACGCACATCAAGTTGCTGCACGCGCAATGAAAGATAACCAGCAATTTGCTGCCCTATACACCAAGGCAAGAAGTGACACCCAGGATCAAGAATCTCATCAAATTTTCCAAAAGTTTCTTTGACAGCAACAGTTGATTGATCCACTTGAACGCAACCCAATGCTTGCCCCATTTCAATTTCTGAAACTCATAACAAACAACTAATCAGTATGATCCAAGTACAAAACTAATTTGCCATTCTAATGCTGCTTAAGAGTGTGTAAACAAACAATGCACCAAGATGTTGTAAACCTATAATTAATAATTCTGGTAATTTTGATCTGTTTTCTTAGGATTCCCTTGACCAGTTACATTCTTAATTCTTAATTGGCATGCCCAGCAACACGTAGTTCCAGCCAGGGACAAAATCCCAGGTAGGAACAATAATATAAACCTTGGCTAATTTCATATGTATTGCAGAAGATAATGGACTTTAAAACCAAAACTCTGAACATTATAATTTTGTTACATGGAACTTTTCAATGGATACTCCACTTAATCAACGAATAAAGAAAAAGTGCAATAGCAGAGGCACAGAGATAGTAGAAACTAGTATTCAATTGAAATTCACAGCAACAAGAAGAAGAGATAGACACGGAAGGAGGCAATTGTCCTATATCAGAGATGTCAAAGATAATCTTGAAAAACAAAGGAATAATTCATGATCACCTATATCACTAAAAAGAGTGCCACCAAAGAACAGACCAATATATAAAGGAAATAAAAAAAAAATCAAGGCTAATTAGGAAAGAAATTAAACGTCTCCTCCTATAAAAAAAGAAAGAAAAATTAGGAATATTACGACACAAATTATTTCTGGCGCTTTACACAGGTCACCGATCTCATCCCAATTGGAGGGGCAGATACAAGTCTAAGTCAATCAACACAAAGGAGGTTAAAAACACTGCAACGACAAGCAACGCCGTAGTAGCCACTAGGGATACATCAATGAAGGAAATTTTCCATTTAATTAGCAATAATTAGCTGCTCGCACTGAACAACTTTGCAGAACGATTAATTCATGCCTGTAAGTTTGGAGAGGTAAATTGCTCGGATTGATTTCCAATAGAATCTTCATTATTCGTTCAAATTTTCATTTCTCTTAATTGACGAGGAAGAGAAAGAGGAAGAAAAAGAGAAGACTGCAAAAGTAAACGCCCACCTTTGGCTTGAATCACTTGAATTCTTTCAGAGGAGACAAACCCTAGAATCCGAACAACCTCGGAGTAGAAAATTCTCAATCTTATAGAATAAACGGAGGAAGATCCTTTGTAACGAAGAAAAACAACGATCGCGTATCCAGAAATATGGAATTATTAATAATAAAGGATAGAAAGATAGAGATCGGATGGGGAGAAGAGCGAATCACCTTGTTTGTTGACGGAAAACCCGGAAGAGGAGCGATGGCCGATGGATCAGACCATTGACAGGGCGTCAATATAACGTACGATAAGGAAATATAATTTTTCTTTTTAGGGAAAGCTCCGCCACGGATTGGGCACGCCACGGATCCGGACTTATCATGGTTTGAATGTGAAAATTTTACGATAATTTTTTTTTTTAAAATGGAAAAGTAAATTGAATTACTATTTTTATTTTATTTGAAAAACAAATAGCATACTTGGGTTTGAATCAGGTGTGAACCAATTAAGCCTACGCCCGAGCTCACGTTGGATATCAGTCATTGTGATCGACAAGGATTATGACTATCTATTTTTTATTATTATAATTGAGGTATTTAGCTTTTTGGAACCGCTAAGTTTTAAAGATAATGATTCAATTCTGTAAAAACTTTTCATCAACCATTAGATTAGATCTGATAGGCGACGATGGAGGTTAATCATATTAGACAAATGCTTATTAGGAATTGATTTTTGTTGGTACCATTATTACCTAACCACTTGCGTTGTGCCCCGAGGATGGATTATGACTATTTGACGTATAATATAACATGTGCAAAAAAAGAACCAATCAAGGAAAATAAAGAATAAGATATTTTTCAGTTTACTCTGTTAGTTGGTGGAACACTTGTGTCAGGTTGGATCAGCCATTTTCAAAATTAATCAGTTTGAAGAGTTAGATAACTTGATTTAAAAAAAATAATATTTCCATGTCCTAGGGGTGCATTTAGTTTAAATTATCGTGTATAATCTTTGTTAATGAGTTACAGGAATAAAACATATAGAATACTCATTTTGGGTGGAAATAATTTGGAACACTTGTAAGATAATTACCCAGTTATATCCCTCACTTGATAATGTAATGAACATACTCTATTATCAAGAAATGACTCATTATTTTTAACTAAACATAATTAAACAATATAATCTTAAATAGATAATCAATATTATCAATAATAACCTTCAAATAAATATGCCCTACGTATAATGAGGGTAAGACACTCAACAATTAAAAAAAAATCAATGTTGAATATTTTAAAAACTGAATGTCCTTATGTCCATGTACTACAGATTGATTATTGGCTCTGGATGGGTCGACAGAAACGTTGAGGACGAATGATTCACCTTTATGCCACGTGTACTACAGATTGATCAAAGATATTTACACCGGATACAATTCAAATAATGACTTCAAGGTGGATATGATTAAATTGGATCAGTATAATACATACTCTATGTTTGATTTATCCTTAGCTGAAAATTAAAACCAAGTCAAAATATTTCAATTTAAAAATAAATTCAAATCGAAGTGAAATTGTTTGTATCTCTGTTTGAATCTAATGGAATCTTTTACTTTAGTTTGTGATAAATCGAAATTAAAGGATTAATATGGATTTGAGTTAATTCGAACAAAAATTAAAATATAAATGAATATAAGATTCAAAATTTAAACAAGTAAAAAAATGCCCCAACTAAAAGCTGACACCTATCAAGGACATTGATCAATGTCCTATAAATAGATAATGCCACAGCTTCTGTAAGTATTACATAATTAGATTATAAAAAAAAATAGAGTATAATTTAATATTATTTAATTCAACCTTTAAAATATTTATTTTAGAAAAATATTTGAAAAAAAATTTAAATGTTTTTTTCACCCCAAAATCAATTACATCCCCGTCGACCTGCTCTAGAAATCACTCATTATTAGGGCCTCAAAGCTAGCTTAGTTGGTAAGTGTATGGAATCGTGACTATAAAGGTCTGAGGGTCGAAACTCTACGGAGGATTTCACCGCCTCCGTAGACCCCACCCATGCCTTTACCAATCTGATTCCTGTTGTACTCCCCTCAATTGCGTGTGGCAATCGTACTCCCCCTCAATGGCATGTGACAATCATAAAGGGCCGCTAACATGACTGTTTTGAGCCCCATAAATTGACATAGTTGATATCTACATAAATATTTACTGTTGATCTTGAAGTTAATTCTCAACGGATACAAAAATACCTCACTAAATGTTTGACCTCCCATGCAAAGAACCGTTGCGCTAAGACGAATATTCTAATAATGTATCCCCTTCTAGAATGTATGAATTCGCCCTAAAGACGTCACTAAGATGATGGGTTCACCTCTCGTTGTAATCCTCGATAAATTCATCAGTAGGGCTACCTCAAATTCCACCTTAAACCAACTAAGTTCAACTTGTGCTAGCTAATCTTGTCACAAGGGCCTCAATCATATCCATCTTAATTGAACTCAATAACAGGCATCTCAACTAACCTGATATTCCCTTGGAAAGATAAATAAAGTCTCCAATCAGCTGCAACCGAACACATGCCTCATATTGTCATAGGGCTAATTAATAAGTTTTAACAGACTATTTTGACTACGTTATCATCAAACCATAACTCTTTTAATTTATGAATTTTAAAAGCAGCACTCGTCACTTTGGCAATTCATCCGGCCATAAGTTTTAAGATTTTTATCCTTCACCATCGACTGGCACAAGTGGCTAAAATTTTTAGGAGAGAAAATAAAATAGCATCTTAGAAATATATCATACTGAAGCCTGAAGGTACAGAAATGACTAGCTACTTCCACTAGTTCCAAAATAGAACAAGAATGAGCATATGCAATTATTCTGAGCATTTGAATTTATTCAAAAAGGGCATTAAAACAACCCACTCAAACTATCACATCAATTCACATGTTCAAAAAATGGGATTAAAACAAACTTCTCAAACTATCACAAGGATATGAAGTCGAGGGATGGTTACAAAGAAACAATCACTCATAGTTCATACTAATGGGTAAAAATGAGAAAAGATCTACATTATCAATGTGTAGGAGCAGCAGCAGTACAATCCAAACATTTTTCACCCTGAGAGAATCAAGCACTGGCAAGTGGACACAACAACAAGAAAACATGTACACGAAGAGTTAAAAGCCTGATAGATACTCCCATACAAAAAACATGAGTCAACGTAAGACAATCTTATTTATTTACTTCCCTCTAATGCAAAATAAAAGAATACTACCACAGCAAGAAATCATGAATATTAATTAGCCGAGATCGGCTACTACATATATTTTTATCATCAGTAATTGTACACAAGATTATCATCCATCATCAATCATACACGCTTCCTAAGGAAATAGAGAGCAATGCTAGCAAGTAGCAACCATGTAATTTTATAAATGAATGTAGAGGCATCAGCAACACTCTAAGTTCAAGTGTCATGAAATCTATCATCCATCATCTTCGGTGGGTAGCAACAAAGAAGCCTACATGGTGAGACAAGTAGGTAAACAATTTATTGTAGTTTGTATCTTAGCAGGAATGGCATGAAATAGTTCTTGAGAAGAAAAAGGAATAACAGGAAAGGCTGTGCTTCAACTGCCAAAAAGAAACACTTGTGAGTTCAAGCTTGAAATTGATGAAGGGAGAATAAAAGTGGAAAGTTGAACTGAAGAAAAAGAAACAGTAAAGGCAAGTTGGGACAACATTTGACTCGAGTAGAAAGAGCCAAAGCAAAAAAGAATTTTCTTGCTTTGCTCTCATTGTAGAATCTTATGACTCAAACGAGCTCATCCAAAAAGTCATGTCTATCTCATCCAGAGAAGAAAGCTCAAGTCAAGGGGAGTGGAATCTTATGGCTCAGACAACTTGATAAGGTAAACAATCTATCGGTTGAGAAAAAAAGCCAAAGTAAAAGAATTTTCTTGCTTTGTTCTCATTGTAGAATCTTTTGACTGGAACAAGCTCATCCAAAGAAGCAAGCTCAATTCAAGGGGGTGGAATCTTATGACTTGGACGATTCGACAAGGTAAACAATCTATCGGTTGAGCAATTATTGGATGCAATTTCTTCATTAAGTAGATTTTGAATTTAAAAAATCTTGTTGGTATTTTGGAGGATAAACTTGGTAATTTTGTGTGAAAAAGATGTTTTGAAAAATGAAAGTGAGACTTTAAGAAAGGCTCTTGAGCAATTTATCATTGGCTCCAAATCACTCTATATGATTATTGGGAGATAATTTAGAATAAAAGCGGTCTAGAATATAAAAAGGTGGGCAAAGAAAAAGTTTGCTCGCAGGAAAAACAAAGTCAAACCAATAAAAAAAAGGGTTCCAATAAATCTTCTAATGCATCAGGTTGTGACTAACCTTTATTGGTTTGCCAAAAACTTTCATTAGCTTTTAGACACTCATCGGAAAAGCCAACCATAAGGAAAAGTTAACAAGTATTTTTAAGGGTTTTGGGTGCTTCAAATTTAACCAATAAATTCGTTTATTTGCCTTAGATTTGTAGATTTGTTCTTTGAACCACTTCTTTTTTTAGTATTTTCTGGGCTTAAAGTTTCGAAAATATTTTAAATGCAAATATAAAACTTAAATCATTTGTGTTAGTTAAGAATAGATAGAAGCAACGGAACTATAAAAAAATGAGTACACAAGCTATCACGAAATAATTTAATGTGATTTGAAACCCCAACTTCCTTCTCCACATCCTACAACCTTGTAAGATGAGTCATCCCTCAAAAAATCAATATATTTTCTTCTTAACAAATCCTTCCACAGGCGGAGGAACCTTTAACAAAAAATTTGTACTTATAATTGAAAACATTAAAGCTTTTGTAACAAATATGGAAATACTTTAAACTTGAAATGAAAATAAGATAAAAGACATATTAACTATAAATTTAGAAGTGAAATAACTAGAGAATAATCCCTTTCTAGCAAGGAGAATTAGTGTTTTAAAAGCTCCCCTTAGCTCCCATTTATAATCAGCCAAATGACAATGGATAAGTTCGAACAACTATATGTATCGATGACAGTCGGCCCACTAAATCGACTAGTCAACTAAAGCTTGGATTATAAGATCTTTATGTGTCACTTGTTCTCTTCAATTGACTCATCAATAATTAGTTGTCGTCTTCAATCGACTTATCAATAATTAGCTGACTGGAATCTATTGCAGTCAACTTAAATTCCGTTAGTCATTAAAATAAACTCTTTAAACAGTCTTATTTTCAGTGATCCAGTCAACTCAAACCCTAACAATCAGAGAGTCTTGAGTCAACTAGTTAGTGGGCTCAACTAACCTTAATCGACTGAAAGTCAACTCAACCTGACACACCTTTCTGTTTGCAAGGAGAATATTGTGTTGACTGCTTAATTGACTTAACTTACTTCTATGCATCAAGGCATAAAATTATTTTAAGATAAAGTCTTTGCCATACTCACCGAAACCAAATCGTCGATCTCGACCATTTAAGCATGATTGCATGATCTGCTTTAACCCAACGCAAGACACCTGATGAACACTTTCATGAATGGGTGACTGCATTCTATTTGGTTAAGTTCTCTAGTAGCAGAGATATTTTTTAGGATATATCTATATCCTGTGATGTATACCATTTACAATTTGAGCTTATCCAAATTAGTTGTGTGGCCTTTGCAAGTGAAGGCGCAACAACGATCAACCTTCAAAAAGCCTGCTTGAAAGATTAATAGCTGGCAATTAATGGATTCAGCATATTCGTCTGTCTGTCTAGACTCATGGAGTTGCTACTTCAGTACTTGTCTGTGAGTTTAGTCCTTATGGGTATATCTATAGTGGAAGCTTGAGTTTCTTCAGGTTGGTGTCCTAGTATTGGAAGTACATAATCTTGTAAATGCTTCTATGAAATTGAGCAAGCCATGTAACTGCTCTATCTGTTTTTCTGTATTCAGTTGTATTATGCTCTTGCTTATAATTTAGCTAAGTCAATTGATGTCCACTCCTATCATCTGATTAAAGTAGGGCTATCAGAGGAAGAAATCACAATGATGTGCTACAGCCTAAATAAGATTTTTACCTATCCATTTTCTAAGATGAATATACAAGTGACTATCATTAGTGGAAGTCCAACGCTAATCTAATGGACATTATCTACTTTTGCTAACCAAGCTCCAATTAAGTTTATTTGGTTAACAACTATGGTATGAACTATCAGAAAACATATTACTTAACTATTTAAACAAAATTTCTAGTACATGAACACGTCTCCACATAACTAGTGCAATGCATATTCCTTGTTTATTTGCTGTGATCACTGATCACTGCATATGGGAGAGTGCTTATTCAAAGTGGTAAAGAAATTTCAGAACATTTGAAAAGGATAATTGTACAGAAAATTAACTACCATATAGTAAGGATACCTTATTTTCCAAAAAGCAGATAGCTGTTATGAATCCTTGTCACCACCCATACTTCTTTAATACATCCTTGGTTCTCTTCCTTAACCGAGTAAAGACGATGACGATGCAAGCAAGAACCCAAGGAGGGAAAGTTCCACTAACAATTTTAGACGGCATAAACCATTCCGGGATTTCTTTATATAAAATTGCTATCAGAAGGGTAAGCGCCGCTACCCCGACCACAATCTTGGTCACGGGCTTAACAAGCGAATCCTGTGAAGAGAATTAGGTAAACAGAACAAATATATGTTAATGCTGAAGAAAAACGAAAATAGGTTTTCTTGTATATATTTCTTTGCAAATTTTAATTAGTTGAAGGCTGAGATTTAGATGAAAGAAACATTTGAAAAATTGTAACCTTTGGTTCTCCATCGACGTTGACGACCGATCCATCGGCGTAAGAGAGAATGGAGCGGCCGTTCCGGGGGCTGAAGCGGATTGGGACGCCCCTCCCAGAATCTGAGTTGTAGGCGAAGAGGGACTTGAATCCGTACTTATCGAGGATATCTTGAACCTCGAGGCGATCCTGTTCCCAACCACCCAGCTTCGATTTAAAGACATCGATCGGTCCTCGACCCCTCCGAAAGAGGTGGACTTCCACCTCCGGCGGGGCATTGTTTTTGTTGCCGGAGCTTAGGTTAGGGTTCTTGCTAATGGACTCTTCAGAAGCTCCAAACTCGTCTACCTTCTCGCCGTCCATTATACGAGATCAAATCAGTTCAACCTGTCACCAACGAGTGGATGTATGAATCGCTATGATCCGGCTCACAACCTCAATTCGAAAATATGAATGGATCGAATATTAAGGGAGATCGTTCATAAAGAAGACGAACAAAGATCGCAGCGATGGATCGAATATTAGGGTAATATAAAGGATACAATATAGCGATCGAATGGGGAAAAAAAGGAATCACCTCTTTCGTTGACGCGACCGTGAACTGAGAGCAGCGATGGATCAGCCGGCTGTTCAGGGAATATAATTTTCTTTCCAAAAGAATAGAGTTCTTCTAAAAAAAATAAAATAAAATAAAATAAAATAAAAAAAAGATCAATGAAAAGACAAAATACCCTGGGTTTACTAAGAAATAACGAACCCAACTTTTCGGATCTCTCCACCAATCCCTCGATCGGAAACCAACTTCCCCGCCGAAACCTATCCGCGGACCGCGGCCATCGTCTCAGCCGGAACACTGCGCGACCTCATTTTCTCCGATACCCTATCCGCGACACTGCATCTCTGACGAACGTTATCCGAGACCAAATCCCGTACTAGACACCTTAATTGCGGTTAGATTGTCTACCTAGATTATAGTTTAGATCTGGATGAGGCCGCATGAAAGTCGCTCATCCTTGGTGATCGGTAGTTCGACCACCTTTTCACCTCCGGCGGCCCTCTGACCGTTCATCCGGATCCAAACTATAATCTAGGTGGGCGGATGAACCTGTCGATGACTGTAAATAATTATGGCCGAATTGAGACTTCAATCCGACCGTAATTAGGATGTGGAGCATCCCCTAGTCCACAAAATTGTAGACTAGAGGATCTCCACTCACTTTATCTGCGGAGACCAGATCTCTTGGTCGACAAAAAAGTGGATAGGGGATGGTCCACTTGGGATTACGGCCGAATCGAATCTGATTGTAATTGGTTGCGATCCCTCCTAAGATTCACCGTCCCCTTTAGGTTATAGTTTGGATCAGATACCACTGGTAGTGGGGCAAGTGGTTGGGCTACCTGGTGCCGAGCGAGGTGGTCTAAGGGGCGGCCGAACCAAACTATAAACCAAGGGGACAGTGAACGCTAGAAGGGCTCGCACTCAATTACAACCGGGTCACAATTACAATACG
>JBAMIE010018390.1:0-19526 GCA_037177295.1 Kaempferia parviflora
GATAAATGGAATAATTTTAGTTAAAACTTCATTGATTAAAATTTTGTTAGAGTAATTTTTATTTGATTTAAGTTAAAATTGCCCCCTTTTAAAGTAAATTTGGTTAAAATTATTTTAATATGATGTAATTTCAAAAAGGTATTTTGAGAATTAAATATAAATGTAGGAGCAACTTTGGTTTAGTTTTTATCGATCATTTCTGTCATCCAGACTCGATATTACTGAACCTGATTAATTATTTTTTTTTTTAAAAATTACCATCACATTCCTCAAGGGTTGACTAGAGAATGAAAAATTTAATAGGAATTAATTTTTGACGAACATATATTCTTAGAGGGAATCTCTTTCCACACTCTAGCCATTTATAGATGTTGGATAACATGTGATTTATCTTTTTTTACATAACTCGAGAATAACCCGTGAGAGGTATCCAAGGTGAACGTAATCACCTTTTGTTACAATAAGATGATACAATTATAGAGGTGTATTTTAAAAATCAAACATATAGTGGTTAAGATTCTAAAGGTTGGTTTTATAATGAAAAGCTCTCGGGGTTTGGGGCGATGGTAAATGTGATAAATTTCTTAAGTAATGAGAGTTTGATTTTTATACGGTGGAAGTAAACTTATAGGATACTCGAATAACTAGTGATGCTGGAACATTCCTCATGATCCAGCTATGCTTTTTAAATTTATCTAGTGGTTGGGGGGAAATTTTCATGGGACCAGACCAACCGCTTAAAAAGATTAGTTATGTGAAATTTGAACTCTTGAAAAAAAATTATTGGAGGGTATTTTAGAAATTAAATTATAAATGGAGGCGTGTTTTGATAAATTTTGGAGGAAAGAGTCATCCTTTTGATTTTTTTTCTTGTTTCATTATTTTTAGACATTCTCCATGTTTTGTGTTGCTTCTATTTTATTTCTCTTTGCTGGGCCTTTGTTTCCGGTGGCTCTAGGGTTTGGCTGGAAGCAGGAAGCTCAGGGGATTCATTGACCGGAAGGGGTATTGTCCGAGGCGGTGGTTGAGGTCGTAGGGTATTTTTGATGCTGGGGTAGATTTTGGCGATCGAGAAGGGCTGATTCGGCGTCTCGTGGAATCATGTCGCAGACCAACTGGGAAGCCGACAAGATGTGAGCTTTCTGTAGTTTTGGCTGTAGTTATCGGCGATTTGATGGATTTTAGGGGTTTGTAGGCTGTGCTGCTGTTTGTGTTCTTACCTTTGAGCTGGTCTTTGCTAGGGTTTTGAGCAACTTGTTTTATTTCGGTTATGTTTTGAGAAAAAGAAAGTTTTTTTTTCTATCTGAACTTCTCTCTGTTGATTTTATGGCTTTGTTTAGTTACTTTTTATTCCAAAAATGTGGATTTTTTAGATCGTTCCTTTTGCCTGTAGTTTGAGTAACTGGTTTTCTGTTTCTTTTAGTTCCTTTTGAGTTTATTTTTTTTTGTTGTGAGTATGAAAAATGGCACCTTTGCTGATATTGGAGTCACTTACTGTGATGCTGAGACCAGGTTGGATGTGTACATTTATGATTATTTAGTGAAGAGGAACTTGCAGGCAACTGCTAAGGCTTTTCAAGCCGAAGCCAAGGTGTCGTCTGATCCAGTGGGTAGGTTGCAATTTGTTATATGGTGTTTCTGTATATGGTTCGAGCTTATCCAAGAAATTAAACTCTTTGACTTCTGTCACAGCTATTGATGCTCCCGGCGGGTTTCTATTTGAGTGGTGGTCTGTTTTTTGGGATATATTTATTGCCAGGACAAACGAAAAACACTCAGATGCTGCTGCCTCATACATAGAGGTGAGGTTCTCTGTTGCAAAACATTATCCTTTTGATGTTAGCTCTCTCTCCATGCCAATGGGTTGCTACCTATACTAGTCACAAATCAGGAACATACTTACCTATAATGTATGGCAGTACATTATGATTTTTTTTTTATTTTTATTTTTTTGGCAAAGAGAAAGCCTTACGTTGAGAACCTATGATGCTCTACAAACATAATTTTGATGATAAGTTTTCTTCAACTATCATTTTACTAGCAGAAAAACTTTGGTCCTTGATTTTATCTGAACAAAGAAGAAAGGTGCATGCGGCTGTCTTCAGTGTCTGGAATTTGGCATGCATAATTATACTTGGATTGCACTATTTATTAGCATAGTTTAACTTTTGCGAAGGGACCATTGTTGCTGTTGCTCTTCAATTGTAAGAACTCAGTCATGTTCTTCCATGACCTTGCAGCAGTGCAGCAGCAACAAAAGTAAAAGTTTATTGGGATCAATTTACACACCTAATTTGTAGAAAATAAATGATTTGAGAAAGATCTTACAGCATGGAGTATCTACTATCTCTGAAACATGACGCGTGAATGCATTTGTTTGTGATATACTGGTCCTATGATAAATTATCTATGCCTTTTTGAGTCTGAAGACTGATGTTGAATTTTATGCTAGACTCAACTTTTAAAAGCAAGAGAGCAGCAACAGCAGCAACAACAGCAACCATCTCAACAACAACAGCAACAACAGCAGCAACAACAACAACATATGCAAATTCAGCAACTGTTGTTACAGAGGCAGGCACAGCAGCAGCAGCAACAACAACAACAACCACAGCGCAGAGAGGGAGCTCAGCTTTTAAATGGCAATGCTGGTGGACTTGTTACTCAAGATTCTTTGATGCGCCAGAATCCTGGAACTGCTAATGCATTAGCCACAAAAATGTATGAGGAACGGCTAAAGTTGCCCCTGCAACGAGATTCCTTAGACGAAGCTTCAGTTAAAGTACTACTATTGACATAACACTATTTTACCCTAACATTGTCTATTCTGTCATTATATAGTATTTGATTCAATTGATCACTCATCTTCTCCATTCAGAGGTTTGGTGATAATGTGAGCCAGGTCATGGATCCAAATCATGCATCCATGCTGAAGTCAGCTGCAGCTCCAGCACAACCTTCAGGGTATGCTTGGTTGACATGGATGAACGTATTTGCCTCTAGCATTTCATTTTTGTGACAGTTTGATAACATGCATATCTATGTAACATATGAACTCAAAAGTAGAATCTAAGGTCTTCAAATATTGACTTATTGTTGTACATATGTTATTCAACTCATTCTGTTTTGGCATGTTTCTTGAACTAAACTGTATGTTATTATGCTTGTTCTTCTGACATTATGTATTCTAATATATCTTAAGTTCCCTGATCCAATACTTTAAATACAGGCATGTTTTGCATGGGTCAGCTGGTGGTCTATCAGGGCCTCTTCAGCAGGTTCAGACTAGGAATCAGCAAGTTCCTGGGTCATCCCAGGTATGGTTTACTGAAATGTTGATGTTTTAATTATCTATTGTTTTTTCTATGATTGTATGCTTTACAGGAAATAAAGAGTGAGATTAATCCAATTTTGAATCCGAGAGCTGCTGGTCCTGATGCTTCATTGATTGGAGTTCCAGGTAGCATCTGTTAGAAGTTTGAGTTTCTTAGGATTTTACTACTACTTTCTGTTATTATTTCTGATGCTATTGACCCAAAGAGAAATCATTCTCTTACTTATGGATGGGTGAGGGCCAAGACATTTAGTGGAGGAAGTCAGTTTTCTTATTTGTTTAGCTTTTCACTTAATGATGCTAGCATTTGAGCAGACTCGTTAACCTTTTATTCAGCAGACTGACCAACTCTTTGTGCTTTGTTAGCAGGACCCAATCAGGTTGGTAACAATCTGACTCTTAAAGGCTGGCCACTGACAGTAAGTATTAACTTTTGAAATAACTGAATTGGAAGATCCTAATTATCATTGTTTTATTTTTATTTTTATTGTAAAAAGGTGTTCTAGTTTGCGAGATACTTGCAGTTACATTCTTTTGGTAGCTCAATATCCTGCCATGAACGTGAATTTCTTTCATTCTTTTGTTCTCTGTAGGAACTTTGATTTGGGCTTGGGAAGTATTGCTGGAAGCAAAATATCTTACGGTGCTTATTTCTTTGACATCTTATAGGGTCTTGATCAACTCCGTTCAGGACTTCTACAACAGCAAAAGTCATTTGTGCAGTCACCTCAATCTCTTCAACAATTGCAATTTCTAAGTCCACATCAACATCAGCTACTTCTCCAGGCACAGCAAAATCTGAACTCATCAACTGCTGCTGATATTGATAATAGAAGGTTAAGAATGCTTCTGAACAACAGGAACATAGTTCTAGGAAAGGATGGCCAGTCAAATGTTCTTAATGATGTCATACCCAATGTGGGTTCTCCCATGCAATCTCCAAGTCCTCTAATGCCTCGCACTGATTCAGATTTATTAATGAAGGTTTGCAACTTTTCCTTCATTCTATGATATTACATCATACTGGGCATTCGTTCTATGATATGATGTCATACTGCACACTCACACTTGCCTAACTATTTTTTCAATGCTTGTAATAGAAAATAGCTCAGTTGCAACCCCAACAACAACAAAGCAGCAGTCAGCAACAGCAGCTTCAACAACATGTCCTTTCAAGCCAACAGTCTCAAAACTCTAACCATCTGCTTCAAGAGAAACTTGCTGCAGTTAGTATGACTGTTGATGGAAGCATGTCAAATTCTTTTAGAGGGGCTGATCAGGTATTATTTTACCTTATCTTTGTATTGAATCAAACTTCTATTTTTGTTTAATTGTCATCATTAAGTTGCATTTTCCCCAACCATTTGGGGTTGGTTACACAAATCTTGTCTATCTATTGAGCTCTATGTAAGCCTGTGTTACTAGCAGACGTTGCTTTCTTTTCCTTTATAGCGAATCAGCGAAAAGTAAAACAAAATCAGCATTTAGTCTCTTATTTTCCTGTAAATTTTAGCAACTATTTGTTAATGAATTGTAGACTTCAAACAATCAAAGTGGCCGAAAACGGAAGCAGGCTGTTTCATCCTCTGGTCCTGCAAATAGCTCTGGAACGGCAAATACTGCTGGGCCTTCCCCAAGCTCTGCACCCTCGACACCATCAACTCATACACCAGGAGATGTGATGTCAATGGCACAGTTGCAACACAATGGTGGTTCGTCTAAGCCCCTGATGATGTTTGGTGATGGGACTGGTCCTTTGACATCTCCCACTAACCAATTGGTAATTATTAGGATTGTTTGTTGTTTAGTAACTAAAGCTATGCCATGAACTTGCACTCTTGTATTTCTTAACTGGTACTTTTTCATGAGTTGTGGATAATGATTTTTCACTTGCAGGCTGACATGGATCGCTTTGTGGAAGATGCATCTTTGGATGATAATGTAGAATCCTTTCTGTCCCATGATGATACTGACCCAAGAGATGTTGTTGGTCGCTCTATGGATTCTGCAAAAGGTTCTTACCATCACCATCACCATCACCATCACCATGTCCTGTTTTAAATGCATTATCTCATATCAGTAATTGGCCTTTCAGGTTTCTCCTTTACTGAGATTGTAGCAGCTAGAGCAAGTACAAATAAAGTTGTTTGTTGCCACTTTTCATCAGATGGAAAACTCCTTGCAACTGGAGGACATGATAAAAAGGTGAAATATAATATGATGGCACACCAATTAATCATCACTCATAATCCGGCTTCCTTCTTTTTTGAATAACTACCTTGCAGGATACTGATTAGTTATTGATTTTGTCATGCAGGCAGTTCTATGGCATGCTGACACTTTGAAGCTCAAATCTACATTAGAGGAACACTCCCTGCTGATTACTGATGTTCGGTTTAGTTCAAGCTTGCCTCGTCTAGCTACATCGTCATTTGACAAGACTGTGAGAGTGTGGGATGCTGATAATGTTAGTATTTTCGTTCCATTTCTTGTTTAAAAGCTTCTAATCATTTCAACATATTCATGGCTACTTGTAGATTCTACTGTTTGCTTGCATCCATCTCATCTCGTATATAGCTTCTCTACCTCATCACTTGTAGGAGAGTTCATATGTTTCTCCTGGCAGATACAAAGAATGTGGTACCTAACAATATTTGAGTTACCTACAAATAATTTATATTTGAGTTATCTAACACTAGAAAATACTGCTTCTAGGTTCCGATTAGATCCTGTGTCACAATCTGCAAATAGCTGAATATCCAGAATTTTTTATATTGACTTGGAAGAATCAAACTACTTGTCCTAATAATTAATTAGGATGAGATCATGAGATGAAGTACACATAGGTTACTCTATGAAGTTGTGCCAATTACCATCGCCATCTGTGTAGGTGTATACTATGCATTATCTTATTCTTTGCTCGGGGATTTGCATGCCTTGGCAATTGGCTGTACTCTGGTTTGAACTATTCTTTTGCACTTAGCTGACCTGTACATCTGGTCCAGTTAAGATTGACCATTATGAGTATAAACTAGGCAGCAAATGAGTGAACATTTAGGTGTTTGAGTTTATTCTAAGTTTTTTTTATATATCCAAATTGGAGATGTATTTGGGCATAAACAAACTGGTTTCTCTTCATGACAAGGCTAAAATGATTGCAAGTTCAGACTGAACATATTGGATGATATTCTATCACAAATGGTATATTTTTGACATATTTGATTGGGGCACTGGCCAGTTCATAGGCCAAGATTGTCTTTAATAATCAGTTAATCTTAAATATCCTTTACCATCATCCTAGATATAATTCTGATTTTGTTTAGGTAACTTTGCAGACTTGTGATATCTTTATCAGTTCTCATAATACTGTAATGTTTCTGTTTACAATGATTGTAAACAAACTGTTCAATTTCATTGGAATTGTTGCATGAATTTATATGGGCGTTTTCTTCCTTTTAAGAAACAAACTTCCATTTATATGAACATAGCGACCAATAAATGCCCTAGTTAGATCATGTGAGACTATGACAAATACACACATTAATTAAGAAAAAGGGAGATCAAAGAAATTTGATCAAGAACGATAAAATAAGATAAAATTTCATGTACTGGCCGTGGAATGTGCTTTTTATAGCTATGAAAGGAAGAGATTGTTTTTTGACGATAAGCAATAGTTGAACAGTATGCTCAATTGCATGCCAGGAGTAGCTCTCTCCTGGCCCTAATTGGCAACATAGAACAAAAATATAGATACTATAACCTGCAAGGCAAGTGTTACTGACAATTTAAATGCCACACGTGTCCTTCAACTGGTTCTCTTACTGTGGTAGTAGATTTTGGTTAACCCACTCTAACTAACAAGCTAATCAAATATTAAGTTCTTGAGTTATATATAAGCTTATGGATTTTATAAGCACAGTTAGTCTTATCAAGCAGAGCTCAGATTATTTATCTTGACAAACCATGGCTTCTCTAATTTTTACCATCCAAAATATCTCAAGGGGTTACGATCTCAAAATCTTAGTTCATTTGCCCAGTAGTCAGAGATATACCACAACCAAATGTATTTTTCAATTTGAGAAATATGAGTCTTCATGTATCACTTTCTTTGAACATATCACCATTGTTGGGAACGATGGGTCAGTGCTTTTTCCCTTTTAAACACAATGCATTAATTTTTTACAAGTGGACTCTTTATTCATTCCATTATCGATATTTATGTGAACGTACCCCATTGGCTGGATCAGTCAGGAACTTGAGAACTGCTACAAACAGAAAAAAGTGATTTGTTCACTATGATGCCTGCTGCATTGCTTCTGTGATTTTTCTTCATTGAACATTGGAATTTGCTATTCTAACAAACGACTTGTTATATGATTTCTGATGGACAGCCAGGCTATTCACTTAGAACTTTTACTGGCCATTCCACATCTGTCATGTCTCTGGACTTTCATCCAAGTAAAGAGGATCTTATCTGTTCTTGTGATGGTGATGGTGAAATGCGTTTCTGGAGTATAAACAACGGTAACTGTGCCAGAGTTTTTAAGGTACATATGAGACAGTATTATGGCTTTTACGATTACTAAGTGTACAACCTTCTAATTTTCAACAAAACTATTGATTTATGTGCGTTCAGGGTGGAACTACTCAAATGAGGTTTCAGCCCCGTCAGGGTAGGTACCTGGCTGTTGCTGCAGAAAGTACCATATGCGTCCTAGATGTTGAAACACAATGTCGTAGGCAGACGCTGCAGGTTGGTAGTTGTATCTGAAATCATATGGATTTCGGTTTATCTATTAATGTGCCTGAACTTACAGTCATCGTGGCTTATTGACATTGCTGTTCGACTGTAGGGGCATACAAAACATGTTGACTCGATCTGCTGGAACTCTTCTGGTGATCTTCTAGCTTCTGTCAGCGAAGACTCCGTCAGAGTTTGGTCTCTTGGTTTGGGAAGCGAAGGGGAATGTGTGCACGAGTTGAGTTGCAACGGAAGCAAGTTCCATTCATGTGTTTTTCACCCTAGCTATCCATCGCTGCTCGTAATTGGTTGTTACCAGGCAAGTTTTCTGCTTCGATATGGAAGTTCTATTTCTTCAATTTGTATTTCCAACAATTCTGTCGACTGGGCAGTATTTTATGCTTCCCTTTCTAAGATGTTTGCAGCTCTTACCAAACCTCGATAGCATAGATTTTCTGCATACAACATCATTCTTTGGAATTTAATTTGTAACTGTAAGTTGTTGGCGGTTTGCAGTCACTAGAAGTTTGGGACATGAAGGAGAACAAGACCATGACTCTTCCTGCCCATGAAGGTTTGATTGCAGCTTTGGCGGCTTCAAATGCGACTGGAGTGATTGCGTCCGCCAGCCACGATAAGTTTGTTAAGCTCTGGAAGTAGCCTTTTGTGAAGCAGAGAGGTAGTAAAATGCATTTGCTCGGAACACGACCGACATGGGAAGGGATTTCGGTTGTAGTTTGAAGTGGCATGGGACATGTATCGTCTCGACATCTATATCTAAGTTAAATAGGGTTCTGTACTAACCGTGTGTTATGTTTCGGTGATCGGTTGCTGCTTTGTTCTGCTTAAAGACTGGTGTTTGTAACACCACAATGAATTCGATTAGAGTGAAAGAAAGGCAGGGATGAATCCTTCCCCTCTTCGTATTTTGGGAAAACTGAAGGAAAAAAGTATGAGCTCGCAAGATCTGTTTGAACTCATTTACTCAATCTGATCTAGCGAGGAGTTGGTGACCTGAAAGGATGAGTCGGGTCAGAAGTTGACCTGTATCAATGTGACAAGTAGAGGTCGGAGTCTTTAGGCATGCTCATGTCAGTGCTAGTCCTAAAGAAAACAATGGTGTGTGTATTTTAGGCGGTTGGCATGGTCGAGCCATGTTGACGGATGTAGTAACTAGTATGGGGTAGGAGTGTAAATGAGCCGCGCTTGAGCTTAGGTCAGCTCGAGAAAATTGAACAGGCTTGGCTCGAGCTCGATCTCGATCTCGAGCTAGTTTGTAACTTTAGGTTCAAGATCGGCTCGGCCACTTAATCACAGGCTCAAGTTCGACTCAAAAAATTAAATTAAAATGAATACACGCTGCAGTAAATGGTGAGATTTGAACCTTTAACCACACGAAAACTTAACGGAAACCCTCTAGCCATAGGAATGTGATCCCGGCTCTAAAAAGCTTGGTGAGCCCTCGAGCTAATAGTAAATGGGCTTGAGCTCGGTTCGAATGTTAAACGAGCCGGCTCTAGCTAGTCAACTTCGAGCTCGAGTCGAGTTTTAACCGAGTTGCTCATCAACGGTTTAGCTCATTTGCACCCCTAGTAAGGGGTGGCCTTTCAGTTCTTGTCTAGCATGGAATGTGATCCGAGTCATTGTTAGTATTGATCTCTCCTTGTAATTGAGTCACTCGACACTAGATATCGTGTCGACATCAAAGTAATGGATTTCATGTAAATATTTTCAGTTAATTAGTTTTAAATATTCATAACTAGGACTTTGTATAACAAGCACCAGTGGTCTAGTGGTAGAATAGTACCCTGCCACGGTACAGACCCGGGTTCGATTCCCGGCTGGTGCAAAACGTATGTTTTTTATAAAAAAAAATCCTTTTGTCTCTGCTATATCCATGAATATAGGAAAAAATTATATTAAAATTATTATCTTTGCCGAACACAATTAATTAAATCCATGATATTGATATTTACAATATAAAGCAGTTTTTTATAAAACAAAAACAACAAAAAAAAAAAAAAAATCTTAAGATGTTAGAAAGTAATATAGGAAGCATGCTGTGAAATTAACTAGAGAGTTCAGTTAAATAGAAGCATGAAACAAATGCTAGAAGTTGAAATTGTGCATCAACTTCAACATCCATAAATACAAAATAATATAAACTCGACTCCTCAATTTGAAGAAGCAATCTTTGATTTTTTTTTATTTTTATTTTTATTTTTATTTCAGTCGATTAGTCGCTCAAGATCCAGCTCCTTCTAGCTCGTACAACTGCCTTATGACCCTTTCCCTTTTCGCTTTCAAGGCATCAATCTTGGCATCGATATTCTCTACCATCGCCCTAAGCTTGGCTGGATCGCTTGTTTTCTCCTCCCCGCTTTCGATGTGTCCATGCCTCACATTCTCTTCGTCTGCCATCTACAAGAAAATGAAAGAGAAAAGATGTTTTGCTTGTCTTGCAAATTAACAAGAAAAAAAGGAAGATACTGACCTTTAAACTCCAAAGGTATAGAACAGTTTTCCGGCAATGCTACTCCTTGTGTATCGATGTATAATTTATAGGGGACCATATTGAGGCAAAAATAGACTTTGTCATGTGCTCTGGGATCAAGCTTCAGACCAGGAGGACCTGCACTATTTTCCTCAAAAGTTGATCTTCTTTTGCTCTCTACCACAAGAATCAGAATTTAATAAAAATATTTAGAAATGAAATAAGAACAAATGGTAAATGAATTTTCCATTTTTTTTTTCACCCTTGAAAATTCTACCTTAAACTCATATCGAAAGAATGAATTTCAATCAATGAGTTTATAAATAAAGTGTAATTTCCTATTACAAAGTTGAAAGATAAAGAATATTGTGAACTACAATCAATATGAAACTACTTTTTCTCAATCTATGTTTTAATGGAAAGAAATTCTTTTAAAATGTTATAGAGGCAAAATTACCTATGCAATTCATCGTTGAGAAAGAAAATTTATCTATCCAAACAATAAAAATCCAAAGTACTGGGGCCTTTTTTCCATTTTGGATGGCCTCTTTCCTTGGGAATGCAATGGCTTAATAAGAAACAAGATGAACAAAAAAGTAGAAATACAAGTATAATTTAACTAAATTCTGAGAAAACAAATATGATTTGATTGAATGACACTGAAACGCAGAAAGATAGTTGCATAATTATCCATTAGCGGAAAATACACTATTATCTAATATAAATACAAGAAGTAAATTTTAGTTAGATTTTATTTATTTGGTAATCAGAAAATCAGATGAACTAAAAACAAATTTTAATTGAAGAAACATAAAAAATAAGTTAGATTTAGTTTGATTCGAGTTAATCTAACAATTGTTAATATATTACAAATATTAGTTAAGGAAAATGCATCAGAAACACAACAAGCAATAAAAATTAGCTTAGAAAACTTAAGATTATATTTCTTTCTTGAAAGTCTACAATTTGAGAAACCAAACTAATTGAATAATAATAAATTTAATCCAAACCAACCATTTTTTTAATAAAAAATAAAAAACAAAATCTGGGAAGAATTAGGTGTAATTTTAAAAGATGATAAAATAAAAGCAAGGTTAAAATGACATGAATGTGTATAAAGACGACAGGTAATTCATATAGCTAGATGAAATAAATTGATCTAAATTGAAAATGGGAAAGAAAGAAATCAAGTAAAAACTTAGTTACTGTAATTATGTATGAATTTTTTACGAGGCCTTTGTTTTGTTGATTTAGTTGCAATTTTATCTATCAACTTCTATGGACTCTATAGACCTGCAATTGCTTTGCAGATTTATCAACTTCACATATAAAATCACGACCATAGAGAAATTTACTCTTAGACTTATCAAGAAACACAATCTTTGTCAACTTTCTTGTACTAAGCAACTTTTATAAATTGCAGTTTCCAATCTAGACAAAGAGGAATTGAGAAATGGATGTGACTCCTTCAGGTAGTGTAGCAAAAAACAGCCATCTCTATGTAAGGCCATTGGTTAAAACATGCTCAAATGGACTCAAGTCCTTAGGAAAAACTCACATCTTAGTATGAGGCAATCAAGAACCAAACAATGCAACAGATATATATGAACTTGTTTTTCCTGTAATATTATAACCAGTGATGTTATGGGGTTAGGATTTAATAATTTTCTATAAATACATAAATAAATAAATAAATAAAACACATACCTTTTTGGCATAAAAATACCAAACAATTGGTAGCTTGATTTAAAGTAATGATCTATCTTCCACTAAGAATTCATGAACCCCATCCACTTCAATCGAACTGAGTCCAGGGGATTTAACAATCATCTTGCTTTCCATGAGAGCTCTCACTTGCCCCACCTTATCCCACCTACGATCCTCAGCATACAAGTTTGAAATCAGCGCATGTGCCCCTTCATCACCAGGCGATAGCTTGATGATGTTTTGTAAGATCTTCTCAGCTAGATCGACCTTCCCTTGGAATCTACAAGCAGAAAGGATTGAGCACCATATGAGATGGTTTGGTTCCAAAGGCATTTTTTTTATGACATCCATTGCTTCATCTATGAATCCAGCTCTAGCTAGTAAGTCAATTAAACACCCATAGTGTTCGACTCCAGGAGAAACACCATATAGTTCAGACATCAAATTGAAATAAGCTAGCCCCTCATTTACCATTCCAGAATGAGTACAAGCAGAAAGAACAGCCATTAATGTCACACTGTCAGGTTTTACATCCCTGAGTTCATGCATTTGATTGAAGAGATTTATAGCTTCCCTTCCTTGTCCATTAGTTGCAAGACCACCGATCATTGCATTCCATGTGTGGGAATCTTTATGAGGCATCCCATGGAAAATTTGCATTGCTACATCAGTGCAACCACACTTGGCATACATATCAACGAGTGCGTTTTGTAAACAAACATCTTTTTTTATTTCATTTTCTTCGATATAAGCATGGATAAGTTTGCCCTGGTCTAGAGCCCCGAGCTGGGAGCAAGCTGATAAAAGACTAACCATGGTGATTTCGTTTCCTTTCACATTAGAAAGCTGCATCTCTTCAAAGAAGGTTAAAGCTTCCTTATAGAGATTACCTTGAACGTAGCCTGATATCAAAGCTGTCCATGAGAAAACATCCCTCACAGGCATCTTACGGAAGATGGATTCAGCTTCTGCAAAATCCCCGCATTTGGCATACATGTTAATCAAGGCATTTCCAAGAAAGACATCAAAAACTTGCAAGTTTTCGTCCACAAAAGCATGGAGGAGTTTGCCCTGCTGCAGATTGCCCAATTGAGCACATGCTGACAAAGCAGCAGAGATTGTTATTCCATCTGGCCTTTCATTTATGCAAGTCATCTCTTGGTAGATATTCAATGCTTCTTTGTAGTGTCCACTAAGAACTAACCCAGAAATCAGTGCGTTCCATGTTGCAGTATTAGAAGTAGGCATAGACTTGAACACATTAAGGGCATCTATCAGACTGCCACACTTCGCATACATGCTTATCACTGAGTTGCCTATGTCAATGTTGAATTCCCATCCATATTCCATAATTTGAGAGTGAAGCCAAGAACCTCTACCGAGAGCATGCAATTCACCACAAGCTGATAACAGGCTTGTTAAAGTGAATTTGTTTGGCTCAATGCCAACCTTTCTCATCTCATCAAACAACCTAAAACCTTCATCTAACTGATTCTGTTGCAAATAACCAGATATCATCGACGTCCACGAAACCACATCCTTCTGCGGCATTTCATCAAACACCTTCCTTGCAACGTCAATATCGCCGCAGCCGCTATAGAAGTTGATGAATCCCGACATCACAAACATGTCCGAATCGAAGCCAAATTTTGTAGCCATAGCATGGACTGAGCTTCCATCACGCAGACTTCCGAGCTGCGCGCATGCTCTCGACACGGTGGAGAAGGTGTAGCTATCAGGAGGGAAGTCTGCACGACGAAGGAGCAGCTTAAAGGCAGAGAGGGCGTCATGAGGAGCACAGTGGTGGGTGTAGCCCCTAATGATAGAGTTCCACGTGAAAATATTTGGTTGGGGAATCAGATCGAACAGGCGGCGGGCGGCGGCCATGTTGGAGAGGGCGGAGGGGGGAGTGAGGACCGCGAGGAGTCGGCTGGCGGCGAAGGTGTCTTCGACGAGGCGAGAGCGGATCATGCGAGCGTGTACCTGAGCGAGCTGCAACCTGTTGGAGCAGCTTTCGAGGAAGAGGAGGAGGAAGCGGCGGTGATCGCCGGAGCTCCATGGCTCGGTCAGCTTCTTGGCTGCGGGGAGTCGCCTGGGCTCGAAGTAAAGATAGCGCATCAAACGGGCCGCGTCGCAGGGCGTGCGCGGTTGCCCAAATTGTTTAGTGTATTCTCCGAAATCCGAATATCTCTTCTTAATCACTTCAAATTAAAATTAATAATAATTATCTATACTTTTAAATCTCAATTCGATACGTAAATTAATTTGAGAAACAACTTTAATTTTTTACTTATCCATTTAAAGATTCATGTCAACAGATTTCTTAATTTATACTATTAAATTCAGATATAATATGTGTAGAGGTGCAAACGAAAGTCAATTCGAATAATATTTAATTTATATTTAAAATTATCAAATTTGAACCGAACTCGAACATATTCGATAATTTAGCCGAATTCGAACTCATAATATTTTATTCGATTATTTACGAGTCGCTCGTGAACCAAACTCAAATTGATTTTAAATTATTTTTACACAATTTTAACTTAAATATATTAAATTAAAGTTTGAATAATTCTATTTAAATTTAAATTTAAGTCATTTTGAATTATAGTTTGAATATACTTATCAAGATTTGAACCATTTGAATTAAACTTAAACTAAAATTATTTATATTTTTAGTTTCAAATAGAACTCAAATATCAATATTTTTATATTATTTACACCCTTAGATATGAGTGTATAGGTACATTAAAAAGGTTTTAGGAGTATATTAGTTTTGTTTTAAAGTGGTTTCAAATTGATCAATCAATTTCATTGGAAATTTACTACTTACTATTAAAAAATTTAAAAGTTTATTATTTTCGAATCAATGGTATCCTAGAAATTAATAATATTAATTAGTAAATATCATTAGCCTAATCTAGAAATTAATAATATTGATCGGTGAATATCATTGTCCTAATCTTATCATGAGCTTGTTATAAATTCTATCGAGTTTTTACAAGACGCTATTGGCTGCTGCGAGAAAGAAACAGAAATGAGATCGAGTAGCAAGCCAAGGAAACAAAAATAGACCGAGTACCAGTCTTATGTTTAAAAAAAAAAAAAGAAAATTCAAAATCTTTAAATTGACAGGTCTCTTGGACTTGGAGTCACACAGATTTAGGGTAGCTCCATATATTTGATAAGATCTTTCTTATACCTGTAATTTTATTTTTACTTCAATTATATATTTATTTAATTAGCTTTCTTCTATTTTATTGTAATTATAAATACGGACAAGATGGACCATTCAGATTGAACTTGCCACCTTTTATTCCTTAGCTACTAGCTAGCTCTAGCCATGGATGACAACCCTTGTTATTCGACTATGAGATCATGCTCTAATTTTCCCTTGATTTTGGCCGCCTTACTCGGCTTGCTCCTCCACCCATCCTCCCTCGACGATATTGCCTCCATCTTCACCTCAATTACTCATCACCATGCCCTTTCATTGTCGCCGCTCAAGGTCAAGCCCGCACCCTCGGAGGCATAGTCGTCGACATGGCCGCTCTTGGTCACAGTTGCCACGACTGGATCAACGTGTCCTCTACGTTAGCGTACCCTTACAATTATGCCAATGCAAGAGGCGAGTAGCTGTAGATTAAGGTCATGCTGAGATGCTCAAGCATGGCCTCACGCTAAGCTTGTGAATCGACTACCTCTATCTCACCATCGACGACACTCTATCTAACGCTGCGTCAGTAGCTAGACCTTCTGCCATGACCCCCAAATTTTCAATGTCTACAAATTAGATATTGTTGGAGCAATTGTTGTGAACCAATGTTTTGATATTTGGGCAAAGTTTACGTTAGGATTTGCATTGTGCACTGATATGCGCTATGAAATGTGCAGGTGTACAAGTGTACAGGTGTAAATGGTGAAAGCCCAAGTGAAGACATTAACTGTGTAAGCCCAAGTGTGTAACCTTGACAATGTAAGTCCAAGTGTGGCTTCACAAGTGAAGTTCAGGAGTACAGCTACTAGCAAGGATGATGACTTAGCTTGACGACTGAGGGTCCGGTGAATGATGGAGCATCCGGGGGCCCGTGGACAAGACAGTAAGGACAAGGCCGAGGGAAGCGTACTTTGAGGCATACGTGAAGGATATCATTGAGAACGAGCCATGGGCTTGTATGCATTCGAGGGACGAGAGCAAAGGAAGAAGGCTTGAAGGCAAGAGGTCAAGGCTGCAAGGAAAAGTCGAGTGAGTCGTGAGAACGAGTGCAAGAGTGAGTTGTACTCGGGTACCAGTCAACTGGTGAATATACCAGTCGACTTGGGGTCGGTTGACTGAGCAGTCGACTGGGAGCGAACAAAATATTTCTGTTTGTTCAACCCACGTGGAGCAGTCGACTGAGCAGTCGACTGGTATCGAGCCGTTGGGGTGTAACGGTAGAATTCCGCGAGGGACCAGTCGACTGCTATACTTAGCAGTCAGCTGGTAGGTAGTAGATCAGCTGGGTGTTTCAGCTGGTTGTATATATAACCAAGCCTTGGGAGTTTGGTTAGGGTTGACGAGATTAGAAGTGATTAACCCTAATCAGCAGTCTTCCTAGCCTAAGCACATCCGAGAGCTTGGTCAAGGTTGTTGAGAGGTTTCTCCACCGATAAGGAAGTTGTGCTAGCCGGAGTTGCCGGAGATTGATCCACCGAAGGATCAAGGAGTTGTCCACCTTACGGACACGCCGTGGAGTAGGAGCCCTAATCTCCGAACCACGCAAGCGACGTGTGTTAGCGGTTTGTCTTATTCTTTCTTTTGTTTTAGTATTTGTATTTTCGCTTGCGCTAACATCATAGGAAGAAAGCCGATCATCCAAGATCCAACAAGTGGTATCAGAGCCGAGGACGTTCTTCGTCGGACTAACTGCCAAGGAAGTAAGGATGACCGGCTTGATTGAACCTCCCATGTATGAAAGAGGAAGTTTGTGGGAGATCACCTTTTGGATGGTGAAGATGGAGAATTTCTTCAAGACGGATTGGGACACCATGGTGGTGATTGAGGAACGTTTGAAGCTCTAAAAGACAAGAAATGAAAGAGACTCCGACCACATTATTGGACCGAGGAGTAAGCCTCACGATCAAAGGCAAATGAAAAGGTAATATCAATTTTCGTTGATATTTTACCTAACAATGTATTGAGTCGTATAGGTGAGTACGAAAATGCCCACGATCTGTGGAGCAAGGTAAAAAAGGTTCTAGGTGAAGAACTCTTGCCTACACATGAAGAGGAAGAATCCGAAGAAAAGGAAGAGGTGACTCAAGTGGAGGAGGAGCAATTGGAAGTTGAGCTGTGTTCAATTTCCGAAGAGAAGAAGGATGAAGAAATGTCATCCACAAGTGTGGATGAGGAAACATCCTCAAAGGTTGAAGAAGAAACCAAGACGGATGAAGAAGGGTCTTGGAAGTAGTCAACCTAGCAAGCACCTCCACTGAAGTGAAGTCAAAGGGCCACATCATTTGCTTCGGGTGCAATGAGAAGAGACACTAGTAAGAAAGAGGTAAACCCTGAACCCATTCAAGTTAATTTGAACAATAACATGGGTTGTAGGATTGAAGAAGCCAAGAAAAGGAGAATGTGCATTCGATGCTTCACATGTGGTGAGTTGGGCTACTACCACACGAAGTGCCCTAAAAAGGGGGAGATCAAGAATCTTGCGCATTTAAGGAAATGAGAGAAGAAGAAGAAAAGCTTGAGTCGAGGGAGAGCTTCAAGGGTAAGGGAGGTATACCCTAATTTGAAGTGCAATTCAAATTCTTATTTAGAAATAGTGTTAATTATTTGGACATGTATAATTTTGATTTCAATTATCATGATAGAAGTAGGGTAAATTATGAATTTAACCCTAGGAGAACTGTGCATGATAAACCTAGACATGTTAGATTCTCATTACCTAAGGAGAAAAAAGTAATGGAGAATGTAGACATTAATTCCAAGAAGGAGAGACACATGTCTAGAAAAATGGGTACATCTAGGAATGTCCAAGGTTGATATGTGAATTCTAGGGTGAGAAACCTAGAAAAGGAGAATCAAGCTTTGAAGGCAAAATTTGATAAATTGGAGAAAACTCTAGAGAGATTCAATATTGGATCTAAAGGTTTGAGTATGATTTTGGGAAGCCAAAAATCCAAAAATGATAGATCGGGTGTGGGATACGGATCTTGGTCCTCCAAGGCTAAAGGGAAATCAAATACTAGGGTAACATTTGTAAAGAGCAAAGGGAGAGAATCATCCAAGGCCAATGAGAAGACATATGCTAGGGTGACATATAAATATGACAAGGATGAAAGAAGTTAACCAAGGACAAGATGTCCAAGGTTAAGAAAGTAAAGTTTGTAAGTCAATCATCCGTGGAGGAGGAATGTGGCCTAGCCTTAGTGGATAAGTCACCTAGGGAGACGACTAAGGCTAAGAGCTTTAGGGGTAGCTCAAGAAGCCTTAGAGACCTATGGTAAATGAGTCATGTAATGTGCCAAGGGTTAGAGATGGACTTGAGCATTTAACCTAGTTGGTTGACGCATTTGAGATGTGTATCATGCATGAAAATATGACATTGAGGTCATATTGAATGGAAATTAGTTTTGGATGTATAGATGTCATATAAACCAATACTAGAGATGCATTGTGGTTTGGTATGAGCAGATACATCAAGAGGAAGCCAAAACTAGGACTTTAGGTCAAAGTTCAATTGAATCATTTAGATAGTTTTAGAGTTTGTGTCAATCTTGGGATCCGTGATAGATACATTTTACATGTATTTTTCCTAAGTAGACATAGGTAAAACAAACCTCTCCACAAAATTTTGAGAATTTTGGAGGTCTGTGGAATTAGTTATGTATTTCTGAAGTTCAGTTAGAAATGCAATTTGAGGCTGAAAAATGTGTCAGTCGACTGATAACTAATAACAGTCGATTGATACAGTCTGAAACACTTTTTCAACATTAAGAAATGACCAAAAAGGAGATATCCATGTATACAATCTTATGGGGGTTAATACATGTTGATTATCGTGTAAGAATCCAATGATTGAGATATTATTGGAGTTCTTTTTTATGAGTGCCAAAGGGGGAGAAATTTATGTTTAAGTGGGAATCCTAAATGCCTATGCATAAAAATCCTAGCTCAAGGGGGAGCTTAGGTGTAGGGGGAGCCTAGGGTTAGGTCTCATTGCATATGCATGAGTAGATTGCATATCTATGTGCATGCT
>JBAMIE010018486.1:0-33186 GCA_037177295.1 Kaempferia parviflora
ACAATAACCCTTAACTTTGAGCCCTTTGCCATAATCAAAACTTAGGTTCAATTATTGGTGCTTCTGGCACCAACATTATATGCTTAGTCCAAATGGACTATTTAATAGCAAACTTTATTAAAAATTAATTTAATTTTACAATGCTTCGAACATGCCATCTCTAATTAAAGAAAATGATTAATCAGATTGGATAATGTTAAACTTGGATGATCGTCTAATTTTTCACCGATCATCAAAGCAAATCAGAAAACATTTACATGAGCAACTTAAAAATCCAATATCTCTTAGTTATGAATTTTATTTAGAAAAAAAATCTCTATAAATATGCTATAACTGAAAATTAAACTGTCTGAGTAACCTAACACCCTTAGTCCCTTACCACTAAATTATAGTCTAGAGGTATGCAATCTCTAATTGAAGTTCGATCTTTAATCATTTCTAAGAGATGCACAATTAAACTGTTTTTAACTTTCCTTGCGCCTTTTGTTTACCTCTGGTTTAAATCGAAATCCTTGAAATTCCTTTTTTTTGGCTGCTTCGCCTCAAATAAACACGACTTCAAAGAGTCCACTTCCTTAAATGCATCAAAAATATAATTCCGTTAGGGAGACACAAATATTAAATAGCGTTTCGGCTTGTGACACAACAATTCTATTGTTTCCAAGATTCAACTAAAATTGCACGGTAGTTAATGGTGTCCGATAAAACATCTCTACAAATATGATCCTACTAGCAAGATACATCTTCATCACCTTTCAATGAGAAACCCTCCAACGCAAATCAAACACATCTCTAGAAACATAGGTACCACATTGGATCTGAGTTTTCTCAAAACCATCATATTTCTTGAACATGAACCCCTACTTGCCTAGGGTAAAGAGCCTGCTTACAGGGAAATGCCCTTTATCCTTTTCTTCAAATTCCATGTATGCACCCTGAAAATTACACTAGGAAGGATTAGCGAACCGGTACAACAATATCCAATAAAAGACTTGTATACTAGTCGTGATCCTTTCTCAATGACTGGCACCTAAAAACATCTTTCCTTGTCAGCAATTAGGTAATCCTTGTTGCCACACTTACCTCAAGCTGCAGCCAATACACACCCCATTCTTAAAAGTAGAACGGCTTAAGCATCAAGGAAGAAAGAAACAAAGACAAATACCTTCTAGTTCCTTTCCTACTTTGGAAGGTTCAAAATGCAAAATTCAACTCACCGCCAGACACAATACTGATTAATAACGGCCGTATGTGTTCCCAAAATCTTCACGTCTTTGGCGCTGGAATTCACCATACGCTTCAGGTGGCCTTGAAGCTGAATAGTTATCAGCAGGGTACTGGTGTCTGCTTCCAGAATCCATGGATAAGCTAGACCCAGCATACTGCAGATGCCTGGAGGATTGGTCGTACTCAACCAAAGATGGTTGGACATATGCAGTCTGTCGTGTTTGAGACTGCTTTTGAAGAAATTCCTGCCACTGTTTCAAGTGCTCAGTCCTTGTATCAGTCAACTTCTTCATGTAATCCTCTCTAAGCTGCCTTATGCACTGCGTATAATATGTGCAACTATTACACCAAGAGCGTGTCATTGTATAAATAAGTTCTGAGCAAGTTCACACACAGAAAAACAGTAGATGGTTAGTACTAAATTATGAACCATCAAACAAGTATTTCATCTCCATTACTCGGGTAAACTCACATCAATGCTAGGCTGAATCAAGGGACATTACTGTCACATTTATGAATCTCCCATGTCTATGAGCTTGCCTTAATAAAATCAGAATACATAAAACTAAGAAGTCAAACTACTGGTAGGAATGGTACATACTACACATGAATAGGTACAAACTGCCGTTAAGAACGGTATAGGTTATAGAACAATTTGATTATGTTAATTATGATTGGATGACTACCCATCCCAAAAGATATCCTCCCTTTCATATGTGAACAAGAGTGGATTCAGTCCAAGCCCAACTTGTGGAGTCACTTAACTAAGAGGCATAAATTTTTTACAATAGATAAAATGTAGGATTCAACTGCAAAGCCAACTGCACTGTTATCATGCTACATTTAAATGAGTAATCGCTTAAACCAAATTTTAAGCAATTAGAAAAGGTCTGATTTATGAATTGTGAACGATATGCTTCCAATTTTAACAGATTAGCCATTTAGGTAGGCCTTCATTAAACAAGTTTAGGGATAAAACCAGCAAATGTGAATTAGTACAATCAAAATGTACCTATTCTAAGGCACCCAACAACGTTTTGGAACAAGTATTAAACATGTATAAATCTGCAGTATTGAGAACAAAAAACAGCCAACAAAGGTCTCATACATGGATCTAAAGATAAGGTCTCACATAGTGGAAGTTGATATGCGAGTATTTCAGGATTCTGAATCAAAACGGTAGCAAAGCAGTTCACAATTCAAGTATTCAACAACAAAGTATATTTGTTTTTCACTTCTCTTCTCAAACTGACCATGCAATTCTCTCCTCCCAACTCCCCTTTTCCATTGACTCTTCTTTATCATCAGTTTCCCTCATATTCCATTTGGCCTTACCTTCTACTATGATCAACATGCATAATGCATATTTCATGCAGACAAATCATTTAAAGGAGGTCAACGTGGTCAACTCTGATGCATGAACTGGGTCCATAGATAAAAAATTGGATCAGATACAGCCAAGATAAATTGAAAATTTAGCAAAGCTACTGAAATTAGTAGGAACAATATGATTTTGAACCTTCTACTGGAGCTTTCTCTAAGGATGGAGAAGTAACCAGGCAGGTCGGGCCAATGTAGGTTAAAGGGTTTTCTTTGAATATAAATAATCATCCATTTATTTTTGTAAATTTGAAGTAGTTTTGAAGTATCATATATCCACAATCCATCTAAAGGAGCAGAAGCACATTGTAATAGCTCAAGCCATGCATTTATTGCACTATTTGAAGGAGCATTAAAGAATGTATTAAATTTCTTCTTTAACAGCATCAGATTAGGAAGAAAAACTACTAACAAGAAGCAAATAATTAACATATAAACAAATTGAACACAACAGTATTCAGAAGCATATTCATGTAGATTAGGAGAAAATAACTACCAGAAAACAAAGGTCCAAATGTCTTCCATGTACATATGGCAACTGCAAACGTAAAAGGATTTCTTAATAGACGCACAGTTAACCAATATGCTTAGATGATACCTCGCGGTGCTTGTAGTTCTCTTCATCCTCTTCTTGAGCTTGTATTCTTGACAATTCTACGACCTCTTCCTTAAATTCCTTCTCAAGATCTTCCAAAGATTGAGGGTAACTGTGCGAGTCATATTTATGCTCAGGAAGGGAATCTGTTCTCCACCTTTCAACATCCCAGCTACCTTCATGCAAACCAGTAAAATGATTGCGCCCATCAAAAGATCTAAATGTGTCCCGTCCAACATCTGGACGAAGAGGAGACTTTGAGTTTGTTTGGCGACCTTTCCCTCCATCATTAGGATAAGCTTGGGGAAATGAAGAACATGTAAGCAATTCCAGACTATAAATCCAGACTTGTAAGGTAGATTGATGCTTTATCTAGAGAGTAGAATATGTTTGAAGAGGGGTCAATGCCAGAACGATAGACAAATCTCAAAGGGTAATCAAACCATAATAGGCTGTGTCCTTTCAATAAATCAGTCTGACCCAGAAGCACGGAGAAAATCACTTCATAATCGAACACATAAAGCTTGAACTTACCTCTTGCTGCAAAGGACAAGTACCAAATTATTTCATGATCAAACATATAGGATAATCTCTTAAATAATTGTCAAACCAGAAAGAAAACTAATGCATGAAACAATATATTTTCAGGTACCAATATCTCTGCAATTGACAGAAAGAGATCCATTCCCTACCTCTTGGAGAACCCCTAGATATTTTATGTGGGTCTTGACGAACATGTTCTTCAGCCGGCCTTTCCTGATTGACGCTCCTGCTTGGGAAGCGCGATGCACTTCTAGGGCTAGAATGAGACCTTTGAGATTCAGAACGTCTTAGATGTGTAGACTTTGGACTTCCATGAGGTGATCTAGTCTCATTTCTGTTTGAACTATTAGGGCTTCTCTGTCTATCCTTGCCATCCTGAATTGTTTTATGAACAGCGTCTACCCCTTTTGCTAAAATTAATCGGTCTTTCCCACTAACAAATAGAAACTTCTCATCCATTTTAATCTTACAGCCAACATCCATTTCAATTTGATTTATCACCTTCTCAGAGAAAAGGGTTCTCACATTCTTGTCTCTAGCAGGAACTCTTTCAAAAAACTCTGCAGATTTACGGCTTGCTCCAAGTGTTGATGGACATCCCTAAAGGAAACATGGTAATACAGAGGATTAGGCCTTTTACAGCATAAAAGAAAATGAATAAAAGAGCAAATGTCTGGTTTCCTTAAATATAACAGAGCATGAACTTGAAAAAATTTCGTCAACTTTTTACTTATACCACATGCTGTAAAATGTTATGTTTATATAATAAAGTTATATATGTAGACAAAAGCTAGAAACCTTTGGAAGGTTATTGCTAAAAGAAGAAAAAAAAATCCATAAAACTAAAATTTCTGCATTCTCCTTCTACTATTGCTGATTCTTTTCCTAAAGATTAATTTTAGTGAGCTCAGTTTGCCAGCTACAAAAGGAAGCACTAAAGGAGGAAAAAAATATGTACACCCATTGTCTTAGTAAGGAGATGATCATATTAATTTTGGGTTGTTCTTGATGAACACATTTTCAAAACAGCGTACCTGCTCTTTAGAAATAAGAAGTGAGTCACCTAATTATGTTTATAAAAAGAATGAATGAAACAAATTCAGGTCAACCAATGGTTACGGAATACACATTTTAAACCAGCTTTTGTTCAGCATAAGGTGCCGTAAAGAAGATATCATGGTTTGCATGACTCACTCCTCTCCTACCCCAGCTTTTCTGGATACCTCCTTAAAAATAAATAATTTAATATTGTCAGTCAACATAAGAATTTATTGAACTATTCTTCCTATAAACAAAAACAAGTACATTTAAAATAAATGTGTTTTGATGCATACCAAAGAGATAGAACATTTTGGTTTCACAGGGTAGAATAAGAAGCAAAGTAATTGGGAATTTTCGGTCTAACAAGATCAGTAGTGATACCACATTAAAGTTTGACAAACTTATCTGCAAGTTGGATTCCCTTGTAGCAACATCTTACCCAAATTATACAGCTTACCTGAGTAAAATGGCCTGACTCTCCACAAATCTTGCATATCATTTCTTCTTCTTTTCTTTTCTTCCAATTTCTTTCAGTTGCCTTAGCTTTAGCCTCCCAAACCTTGGCCTCTCTGCTTGTAAAATCAGTTGGCACAGCATTAGGATCTCGAGGTTCATCTTCCTCATCAGAATGACTACCAGAAAGGGCCCTCTTGTTTGTATCTCCTTTCTGTGTGGTTGTATCAACTTTTGATTGCACTGGACCAGTATATGCCTTCCCATAGATTTCATTAAAAAGCTCATCATCTATTTCAGGGCTTGCATGTCTGGCCATTTTGAGAAGCCAACGAATTAAAGCCTGAATCACAAATAAATACAGTTATAATCTTCATTTGACATTTTCCAATCATCATTCTTCAACAAAAGTAAAATTGCTCTGCCTGATGACAATTGATTGACTGTAGTCACCTGTAAGATTATTTCAATCTCATAACACCCCATGGAAGCTTGCACAGCAAAGCTAAAATTATATAATGAAAGCGAAAACAATGACTAAAGAGGTATTCAATTTCTAATAGTCAAATGCAGCTTTGTTTAATTTTTAACCAGCTTTAGTAATACCTAACCATGACATTATACTATATCCTCAAAAGGTTGGGAAAATTTCAAAATTTCCCAATGGTTTTCCTTTGGGTTAATTCTTAGTTTTAATAAGTGACTAATTTAGGTCATAATTTAGAAGGGTAAAATAGGCAATTTGATCTCACAAAGGCAACATTTTAACTACAAATGAAAAACCTCGGGGTGCTTTGACATTAATTAATTGTTATAGAGTAGCCTGAAAAAATTGTTAAACATTGAATGGTATTTTGAAAACTGTCCTACAAAGTTGCAAGAAAATGAAGACACAATGGTCAACGAATAATGTTATAGTATTCCTCTTATTACAGATTAATCTTTACCAGGATTGTAAGCAATAATCATCATTTGATTTTCCAAGTCAAAGTCTATGTTACCAGGACTCAAATAAATATGTATTTGGAATATGTAAGGATCCATGTTACACTCATGATTGTTTCAATGTTGGGGACATCAGGACACGAGAACTCGACGAAAAGAGTCTAAATTCAGGACAAATACAGGGACACAATAAATATTGGTATTGATTATTACCAATATTCTCTAATTAAAAAAAAAAAATCTATTAGAGATGTGTTAATAAGGGGTATCTAAAATAAATTGGGATTTATAGTGCTGAATTGGAGTGTTTAGGACTGATTTTGAGGATTCTGACTAGATTATGTCCAATGAACCAATAGATTGTTGAGCCACATGTTGATCCAGTTGAGTTTGCCTTAGATACAAACCACATGTGAATCAGATTTTTGAGTGTTTTAACACTGAACTGATGGTGAACCAAAATGAACCAGTCTGCCTCCAAACAACAATAATAAAAATTTAAAAAATTCACAAACCAAACCTAGTGTTTCTACTGCATTTACATAGTTTGCACCCTTGAAGCTTTCTTTAGGCTATTGAGTTGCAAAATACCTATCTATTTGGAATAATTTCCTCTCTCCTTCAAATGATTCGGACGCTTTAAATATATGTAACAACACTAGGGTTATCAATAGTGGATCAACAATACCATCTGACTACTACACTCATAGCACTTTACCAAGCTCTTTTAAATTAATTGTTTTAAGATCTTATTTTAGACTTACCCTGAAGGATTCTTTTTTCTAGGCTCACTCAGCAGATTAAAAAAAAGTCACATCCAGAAACTATATGCTCTCAAAATATTAAAAAAAAACCTGCAGTTCTCTATTCAAACTTTATATAAATCAATACGGACCTTCCAATAGGAGACCAAGAATATACCTTTTGTTGTATGGTTCAACAGCCAAATTGTCTAATGCGATGGATTTAACTGAATGCAATTGAAACAGCAAAATAAAGAGGAATTCTTATAATACATCTAAACATTTGGATTATTTACTAGAACTAAAATCATTAGCTTAGCTAGTATTGTTTATGAATCAAGTTTAAATAAACCCCATCTTCAACTGAAATGGAAACGACATTAAAATAACTTTACATAAGTTCAAATTTTTTCTTGCGATGAATCTAAACTATAGTTAATTTAATATATTCAGAAAGGAGAATTGATTGAAAATTTGTGTATGATGAATAGTCAGTTGGTTAGTAAAAGCAAGAAAATAAAAACATTCCAAGGATAGCCCTTACAGACACAGATCATAGATTCTAAGAGAAATGGATCCAGCAACAAATAAACTTCATGTCAAGTCAAGACCTATGACATTGCAGAAGCAAGAAAAAAAGACGAATCGCAAAAGCATTAAAAAAAGCAAAAGCGAAGGGGCATGAGGAAGGACAAATTCATACCTTGTAGTTAACGATTACAAATTAGGGCTTCAATAGTTAGAGCACTCAAATGCTAAATGCTTCAAATATTTCGATGCCTGATATCCTTGTCAAGAAGCGACGATGACAGAAATAACGATATTGGGGTAAGGGAGGGAGGAGGGCCGACGAAGCGCGATCGAGGACCGGGCACTCACGTGGAAACCTTGGAAAAGGTAGGGCGACGATGGAACGTGGCGGCGAGCAGCTTCGATTGGGATCGAGTCGAAGACTGGAATTAGGGCAAGCATCTGCTCACTCATTTGTGTATGAGTGTTTCCGCTTACGGATCGGGTTTCATCTAGATCCGATAGGTAAACCGAATCCAATGTAAACACTGTCCTGAATTCATCAAATTTGGGAAAGTTCTATTTTGGTCCCTAATATTTTGTTCCTTTTTTAAATATATATATTTTTTAAAAATTGTGCTATTCCTGATTTTCTCGCCTAATCGGATAAGAAAGGGTGACGGGGAAAGTTCAGGCCAGGAAACATAACTCAACAACGTGACAGTTCATTGGCGGAGTGGATCTGGAACCCACACTGCCTGTATGCCACGTGGATCTTTGTTTTGGGTTTTGCGTCGTTGGGTATTAAACAAGGGGGTGGGAAAATATTTCACTGATCGCTTCCCAAAAAGGGCCGTACTTTTAACGCTTCCGTCCGATCCTTCCGCCCTCGACAGGAAGCCGCCATGGTGACCGCCTCTCGTCCGGCCGATTCCTCTTCTAGTCGATCCAAGGTGTGGTTTTCTCACAGTTCCTCGATGCTTCCGTTTTGTTATTTCGTAATACTCCTGAATAGAATCTGGTCTTCCCCATCTTTTCGCCTAAAGTGTGTTGCACAGAGATTGGAGGGAGAACAGGGGAGGGAAGGGATAGCTAACCTCCAATGGAAATTGTCCCAGATGAAGAAGCAAGTCAAAGCGTCCAGATTGGTTTACATTAAAGTTCGTCTTCTAAATCCTTGCACTCGTTGTAATTCCCCAAAAGCCAGATTCAGATTGGATGCTAATTTCGTCTCTATAGGAAAAGATCGAGAGGAATAGGAAGCATTTACAAATCCACACCTGTAAACTCTTTGATGTGGCTGCCGCCGCAGAGGCCGCCACTAGGAGCTCATCGAGACAGTCGAAAGCGGAGAACTTGCTATCGAGCAGGATGGGAAACGCTCTATGCACGTTGAGCGGATGGGATGTGTTGAATGGGTCGGGGGAGAAGGAGGTATTGCACATTCAGGAGGAGATTCAACCGGGGACCCTGGTGATTGGAAATAATGGCGGTAACAAGAGTGTAGTGCGCCTCTTGAAGCTTCCCTTTGTTGAGAAGATTCCACCATACACCACCTGGATATTCTTAGACAAGTATTAAATAATATCTTATTGGTACCTTTTACTAAGATCATCTTTCAATTATTTTGCATTCACATGGAATGTTGTTCACAGAGTAGGACCTGTTTATGCATCATTTATTTATTTTTGGTTTCGTGTAAGCTTTATAGCCTAATTTGTAGGTGTGACGATATGGGTTATGTCGTGTTAATTTTGTCATATAAATATAAATAACATAAAACTATTATATATTTTTAAAAATATTTTTATAAGGTCTAAGAGTTTGTGTCATCAATTTATATCTTTGGATCATGTCATGTTAATTTTGTGTTTTATCTCAATCAATCGTGCTTTTGGTTGAGGCAAGTGAGATGTGTTATTGGATTGTGTTTGGCATTGTCAGCTCTACTGTTTGACTTATTATCATCAAGCTGTTTTTATGCGTACTATGATTGAGAAATAGGAAAAACTGGAGATTTGGAAGTTTTGTTCTACTTTTAAAGGGTGGTGCTTATACACTAAGTGTTGTAGGTTGTTTTTTTTTTCCTCTCAAACAGTTATGGGATGCCTATGGTAAAACCCCTTATCTTGTTTTTTTTTTTTTTTTTAAAAAACCTTTATCTTGCTGTTTGTATGTACCAACTTTCTCAAAGCTTTGATCATGATATAATACTTGACTGTCAAGCCTAAGGCTTAAGTTAGAGTTGCCGTTGAATTGATGACAACACTCATTTTCATATGATGGTTAGATGCATGCTTTAATACCATTAGTTTTGCTATGCATTATGCATGACATGAGATTTGAATGAAGATTTCAAAAACACGCTATCTATGAACTCTAATATCAAAATTCATTGTTTTCATGTATTCATTCTTTGTGTTTTAATCTTCAACTGGAACCAATAACCGTTAGTTGAGCAAATTTTGATTCTTCTGGAGTTATATCATGCCACTAGAGTTTTTTTGTTTTACATATGCATGAATATTAATTTGAAGAGTGCAGTTTTCATGCCACAACCAACTGTCATGTTTGAGTATTCTATCTTGCAAGTATAATTTTCTAGTTTCTATTAGAGAATCTAACAAGATGTAGTTAAAATTCCAATAGTGTAATGCTAGATATAGTTATAAAGTCAATCTTAATGTTGAAGATCCTGATGTTGGTTTTCTTACTTTGTTTTTTCAATGAACTTTTGTTTCTCTATCTTCAAAAATTTCATGCATGGTAGATTACAGTTAGGACTCTTGTCACATAGTACCTGCTACGCTATGTTTAGCTAGGTGAAGTTGTAATGGCTATGCATCTTTCATCTTCAATATCCTGATTGATGTTTATTGTGGGAAAAATAGTAGCTTTGAGTATTCAAACTCACTCTTTTTTTGTAATTTGTGAAATATTAAATCATTTCTGGTGCCTTATCTCTACCTATTATTATTCAAAGATATAATAGATCTCTATACTTGGTGATCATGCTTAGTACTATTTACCTTTATTTCAGAAATTCAGACAATATCTGAAATGTCTTCGATCTATATTGGCTTTTAAAGTTGACCTTGCACTGGTGAAGATAGTTTTGTATAAGAACTCCAAAGTTGTTTCCAACTTTTTTTGTACTGCTTTCCCTGTTTATCAAAAATTATTAAGAACCTTTTCGCTAGAGAAATCTGCACTAGCTAAAATTTGGTATTTGGTAAGCTGTAAGATCTTCGTAGTTTCTATTTTTATGTGTTATACCTTGCAGAAACCAAAGGATGGCTGAAGATCAGTCTGTGGTTGGAAGAAGACGGATTTATTATGATTCAGTTGGCAACGAAGCACTCGTCTGTAGTGATACTGATGAGGAGATCCAAGAACCAGAGGAAGAAAAACATGAGTTTTCTGAAGGAGAAGATCAAATTTTGTGGTAAGGATGAGCTTAGGCCCTTTCTTAAGTTTTATTATTGCTCTGGTGGTCATTTGGGTTTGACACTTTAAAGAAGTTAATTGAATCTAGGGCCCTTACTACAATTGCATTTCAATTTTTTCCTGTGAGTATTCACAAATAGTCTCAGCTTCTATATTTGAATGCCTTAATTATTAAACTACAGTGCTCTATGTAACATGTAATCTCATCTGAGTATTCCAGTGTGCATATATTTCTGTTGGGTGATTTATAGTTGAAGTATGATGTACAAGCCTTCAAGAACCATAAATATATGCCAACAACTCATCAAGTTAACCAAAAGGACAACCATTGTGTGAGGCTTGACCTGATCTGGGATTTCTGGTGGATATTTATGTATGTGATTCTTGTAACCAAAAAATTGTTCTCAATGCTTGAACTTAACCATCGTGCCAAGAAAAATCCTCAGTGTTATACTCTACACAGAAAAAAGTCTACCAATACATTTCTTACTTTCAACTGGAAAATCTGACATATCTCTTCTGTGTGCAGGAAGGCCATTCATGAGCATGGAACAAATCAGGAAGTCCTGAATATTGTTCGTCAATTTATTGATGGAACTCAAGATGAAATTGAGGTATCTTGACTCTGGGATTAAATGCATCACATTAAATTACTGAAAGTTCTGAGACAGTACCTTTGCTTTACCACATTCTTTATACTTTGAATGATATACTTATGAAGAAGGCTTTTCAGCTTTTTGAAGGGTTAGCTTAAATTCTATTGAACTTCAGCATACATATTAAATTACTTTTGCAGGATAGGTATGAACTGCTTCTGGCAAAGCATAACAAAGAACACAAAAGTGAGTTAAAAATTTCTGATGAGAAAGGTTCAGAGGAGAGATCATTTGTTGATAAAACTCTCAATGAAGCTTTAGATTCTTTTGATAACCTTTTCTGTCGCCGTTGTTTGGTAAGTTCTTCCATATTCTGGCTTTCTGTTTAATATTAGCTTTTTCTAATTTGTTTCTTTAGATTCATATTGCCTTCACTGAAGAATAGATGCTACCACTGGCAGATCTTTGACTGTCGACTTCATGGCTGCTCTCAGAATTTAATCATCCCTGTCAGTCATGCTTTTTGAAGGTTTTTTATATTCAAATTTAAATGTTCAAATTTTAAAATGCGTTTTCATTTCCATAACCTTGTGCTTGACAGAGTGAAAAACAGTGTATCGGTCTTGATCTTGAGGAGAATAGGAAACCTTGTGGTGATCAATGCTATCTTAGGGTATGATTCTCATGCTTGTCTAATACTCTTATCGCTATCAAATAAATTTCATAGAGGACCAAATAGCATCATCATCATCAAAATATACTTGGGATCTAATATAAACAACTTGATAAGGCACATTAGTCCCAGCTATTTTCATCCTCAAAATATGTTTGTCTCTAGTACTTGGGATCCACTATAAACAACTTGATAGTTATCAAGGCACATTATTTCCAACTATTTAGAGTTAGTTACGTGTACTCAGCTTTCCATCAAACTTAATGCAAAGCTATATCACTAGTAATGTAATATTTAGATTATAGAAGTCACATTAATTTAAGTTAACAGGAGATTACTTTAATTTCCCTTATTTTCTACACTCTCAATTTTAAGTGATTTAACTTGTCTAGCTAAAAAATTTTTGATCTCTTATTTGAGTTGCAACTAGTTACTCTTTGATAATACTAATAGTACTTTTTTTTTTCTTTCAAACAACCCTTTTAGCAAACTCACACATTCATCTTAACATGCTCAACTTTCATTTTATACGTTTTGTTTTCTAGTCCGACACTCAAATTCATGAAGTATGATTAATTGTCTCATAATTTGTTGGATTTTACTTTTAGAATAGAGGGCACACAATAATCATACCAAATCCCAAACTTCTCTCTTTTTCAACCGCCCATCCTTTTTCTATTATTGTTATATTCATCAATATTTCCATCTTGTTAAAAACTTGATTCTTAAATATATTTCATTCATCTTCATAATTCCTTTCTGCTTTTCTTGGTTGGAGAAACTGCATTTCATATAGGAATAAATAATTCCTAGAAATGCACATATTGTCAATTGGTAGCGTTGCCAACATTGTAGTGTTCTTGCAATATATGGATTATGAGGTAACATTTAAGTATTTAGGCTTCTTTTTTAATCAAGTAATCAAGAGAAAATTTGGCATGTTTTCATCTTTGTCTCAGAGAAAAGGAGACGGTCAAGTTCAAACCAGTCCAGTTCTAGGTATCAAACCTACACATGATATAGAAACTACAGCAATGGCAGAGAGATTTGATACGTCGTTACCATCTGAATCTGAAGACTCAAACCCTGATGAGAGTATAAAACTACTTGCTTCTGAAAAGACTACTGATGCCAAGAGGACTTTCACTTCTTCAGAAACATCTGATGGAAGCAATAGACAAAATGATGATGACACTGATGACATAGAAACATCATCAGAAGTTCCTTTGAAAAATCTATGCAAGCGCAAGACCTCAAAAGATGGAAAGAGCTTACTTGGGGAACAACTGGCCAGTGAAGAAATTTTTATTGGCTCTAATAAGAAAAGGAAGAAACCATCTTGTTCAGTGGTTGGTTTGATCAATGAAGTTAATTCACAAGACAGACTTCCCAATTCTGCATCTGGTAGTAAAAGCCCAGATTTTGAAGCATCTTCTCATGGTCAAAATCAGGAGAAGGTTCTGGATGAATCTGTTGGACATCATACTCGGAAAGATGTTCATGCTGGTAGCATCAGCAATACCATAGCAGAGATTGCAAAAGGTACTGATAGAGTGACAACTGTAAAGGCATCTTCTAGCAGAAACGCTCATGGTTGGAGTACAATGGAGAAGGATCTATACTTAAAGGGAATTGAAATATTTGGAGAAAACTGGTAATATGTCGAATTCTTAATACTTTTTAACTTCACGTGAAAGATAATACAACAACAACTAGGCCTTATCCCACTAGGTGGGGTCAGTTTCATGTGAAAGATAATGTTTCAAAAAAAAAAAACAATTTACAGCATGAGTTATGCAAAGAAATGGCTTGAGACACGAAACAATCCAATGTGATACTTGTGTTTGATTTCTTTGCTATTCTTGATTTATGCAGGGTTTCTGGTGAGCAGGTGTACCTAATTTTTAAGAAACAGTTGGTCACTGACACTGTATTTGAACCAAAATGTTGAAAGAGTTGGTTGGCCATGTTCAATTTCACTATGTGTTTGATTGAGGATTATTATTTGTTTTTTATTCAATCTAATTATCTTCATAAAAAACCATTGTTTTTAAGACTTTATGGGGCATATGATATAAGTGTGTTTTACCAAGATAATACTTATTGTGAAATTACTTTACATTAAGCTTTTGATAATTCTTATTTTGAGTTGTTAAATTTCTAATGGTTTTATTATCATAAAAAAGACAAAGATAGAATATGTATGTTGTTCTGTAAAACTTTACGAACTATGATATAAAAAAGTTTTGCTATGTTAATACTTGTGTGAAGTTATTTAGAAATTGGAATATTTATTTTATATCAAGCTATCATTCTTTGTGTCTTTAGTTAGCTCTATTGGGGTAAATAAGACATGAGCTTAAACTATTTTTAAGTTAAGTTAATAAAATTGTAATGGTTTTTATTGTCAGTCCTCTTTATTATCATATATGTATTAGTTCATATTCATTCAATTGTTTGTATACTGCAGCTGTCTCATATCAAGAAACCTACTTTCTGGGCTAAAGACATGCATGGAAGTTGCATGCTACATGGCTAGCTATGGAACTTCATTAACAAGCAGACCCATGTTGGCAAATTCATACTTTGATGATGGGAAAGCAGATCTGGAACATATGGTGTGTGCTACATTATCTATGCATGTCTCACTTCACAAAATTATGTTCCAATTGATACTGAATGACTCAAGGTGATGAGTTTATTATACTAACTTTAGAGGAAGCAATCCATGTTCAAACAATTAGGGTGATTGTGTGAATTATAGTGGTCAGTTAGTACTCAAGAATACAGGAAACTAGTGGAAAGTAATTGCTACTCACATATGTAGTTATTCTGAAATTAACTTTTGTAATACTGTTACCTTGGGAGAAGATAAGGTTAAATGGTGTAGGTACTTGCTAAGGAGTAATAATGCTTGCTTGTCAAGATGTCTATCCTTTGATAAGATTCTAGTTCAACCAAGGAGAACGGAATTAAGACTAAAGAAGATAATCAAACTGATACTAGCGATATTTTAATTTATTTAGCAATGGCCCCCTTTTTTTGTTCTTTTACCCCTTGCATCTTGTTGATTTTTTGGAACATAGTAGCATTAACTGAAAGCCTAACGTACTGTTTACTGCATTCTATCATTCTGTTCCAATTGTCTGGCACTTTATTTTATGCTAAAATATATCTTTAGCTGATTATGCATGCTTATTATTTCACACCCCAGGTTTATCCTCAAATGCCATTTTTAAAGGTTACAATTTACTTCCCTATAGCATAGTTTGATGTTGTGGTGCAGGAACAAGAGATACCCACTAGAACACGAATGTTGCGTAGAAGGGGGAAGGCCCGGAAGCTTAAATATACTTGGAAATCTGCTGGATATCCTTATATTCGTAAAAGAATTGCTGATGGTAAACAACAATCATGTAAGCAGTATACGCCATGTGGCTGTCAACAGATGTGTGGAAAACTATGCCCATGTATGCACAATGGAACTTGCTGTGAGAAGTATTGTGGGTATGCTTTTCACTTCCTTGATTCTGACTTACAGCTGTTTGTTTCTGTCAGTTTCTACTCTAAACAGCATATTGAACGGAAGACAATTAATATTAATTCAAGAAACATGTTTGTCTTTGAGTACGTTAACGAATGTTTGCTTTGGGGACAATTTTCTATTTTTATTTTAGTTAGATTTATGAATTGAAAAAAAATTAAATATTTATAATTAATTTTTTGACACCGCTCACGTAGAACAAATTCAAAGGCATAAAATAAATTAAAGACTAGTATTTATTTATTCAAATTTCAAATTCTGTTTCTGAAAAAAGAAAGCTGAAAACAGACAAGCCAAAGTATCTATCAGTACAGCTGATTTATGTTACCTTCAAGGAGTCAACTTTTCATTTTTGTCATCTTTTAAATAATTCATTAGTTCCTATTTTCTCGGTATCTAGGTGCTCCAAGGGTTGCAAAAATCGCTTCCGAGGATGTCATTGTGCTAAGAGTCAGTGCAGAAGCCGTCAATGTCCATGCTTCGCAGCAGGTCGGGAGTGTGATCCTGATGTCTGTAGGAATTGTTGGGTTAGGTAATCCAATATTTCGTCAGAGTATTGAGTACAACGATTCAGTTGACTGAGTATTTTGCACGATCAAGATTGATTTGTTTCTTTTTGAAAGAATTTACATTTGACTGAAATTTTGGTCATTCAATTAAAATTGTCTTCCTTGATTGTAATATGTGCAAAGTTATGTGATTATCACAATTAGGCAATTGATTAACTATGGTTATGAAAATAACTTACTGGTTTTCTATAGCCAGGCGTTAGGGAGTTATTGATTAAATTTTTAAGTATATGATCTAGTTATCTACGAGAAACTTCTTACATTTATTTTTCCAGCTGCTACCACATTGTTTCTTGTATTTACTGCTTCAATTTGCATCAAGGCAAAAGGTATTCTTATACACAGCCAATTATGGTCCCAGATTTCTGAGCTCTAACGATTATTATTACTCTATGTCAAAAATCATATGAGCATGCGTCATAATCTTAACTTCCTTGACTAATGGAAAAAATTAACTGTGTTTTTAGAAGAAAATGGAACAATTTGCTTTAGTCAACCCCATATAGTGAGGACATACATCTTCTTTGGCTGTTGCATCAAAGCAAAAATCCCTTCATGAACTACCTTTAAGGCACCATATTTGATGTCAATTACATCATGCTTTCACTTCTCAATATACTCAATTCTTTAGGTGTATAATATGTGTGGTTGAATTGGCAGCTGTTGGCTCTGAGTAAAGATAAGTTAAATCCAGTTAAAAATAGGGCAAAGTTTAGGAAATTAGATTATACAATCTACTATTTCATGCATGTATTGTTGTTGTTGTTGCTGAAAGAATACACACATGCCTATATATAAGGTAAATTCATCACTTTTCTGCAGCTGTGGAGATGGATCATTGGGTGAACCACCAGCTCGTGGTGATGGTTATCAGTGTGGCAACATGAAACTCCTACTGAAGCAACAGGAAAGAGTGAGTGTACTGTATATTTCAGTATTTAATCATCCTTTTATGGTGGCTCATGCTGATGTCTTTTATGGTTCTTGCTGTTCATGTAGATCTTGTTAGCAAGGTCTGATGTTGCAGGATGGGGAGCATTTATTAGGGTAATTGAATTTTTATTATCTCCTACTTTAAACAGTCGTGAGTAGTGTTTTCAACTGATTAACATTTTTCACATGACAAAAAGAACCCAGTTAACAAGAACGATTATCTTGGTGAATATACTGGTGAATTGATCTCCCACAGAGAAGCAGATAAACGTGGAAAGATTTATGACCGTGCAAACTCATCTTTTCTTTTTGACTTGAATGATCAGGTAATTCTTTTATATTATATCTAATACATTTGACATGGAAGTTGGGACACTGCAATGTGTGGTTGACTACATAATTTAATAAGAGATTCAAATCACTAGGAGAATATTAAGGATACAACCTTACATAGAGAACTAAATGGTAAGATAATATGCAGCGGCTGTCCTCAAATAGTTGGGACCAGCAGGTTGAGATCCATTTGGTTTTGACATATTATGTGTTTTCTGTATTGCAATGTCTTGCAATCTTGATGCTCATCATCATCGGTGACATGACAAGAAGAGCTATTCTCATCATTAGTTAATGAGATTTCACATATTCCTTGTATGCAGTATGTGTTGGATGCTTATCGGAAGGGTGATAAGCTGAAGTTTGCTAACCATTCATCAAATCCGAATTGCTACGCCAAGGTAGTCAAAGGCATTTCTATTTACTAGCAATTTTCTATTTTTTGAAAACTTTAATCAGCAGAAACATTTGATTGAAATGTTAGTTTCAGGCTGTCTCTTCTCTTCTAATATTAAAATTATCAGTTGTGGAACTGAAAGAATGAACAGATTGAATTTAGATTGATATGGTACCATTTCTACTCAATCTTGGCGTGAGACAAACATGTTTAGCCGCCAACAACAATAACAACCAAGTCATATCCCACTAGGTGGGGTCGGCTATATGGATCATTTTACGCTATTGGGTTATATCCTCCACTATATTATCTATACTTGAATAAATTTAATCTTGTTTTATTGTTCTTCCTCATTTAATGTGTGTATTTATCATAGTTTAACATCACCTAACTAGAGCATTCTAAGTACCGTACCATCTTAAACTTGTCTCTCGAAATTTTTCCTTAATACATGCAACGTTCTCTTGCTCTCATTTTTTATTTTGTCTATCCTCGTATGTCCACATATCCACCTTAACATCCTCATCTTTAAAACTCTCATCTTCTGCTCGTGTACTCATAGCCCAACTGATGTTTTCTTTGTCTCCATCACCAACATTCAGCGTTATATAACATAGCAGGTCTAATCGTCATTTTGTAGAACATTCCTTTAAGTTTTAGAGGTGTTTTACGATCACATAAAACATTCGACGCTTTCCTCCATTTCAATCATCATTCTTGTATTCTATATAAGACATCTCTATCCCTCCATCATTTATATTCTGTCTTTACTCTACTAAGCCTAAAACTTTTCCACAAAGATTCTAGTTTAACATTACTCTTTTAGTCTCATTTACCAAAACAATATTATCTGCAAACAACATGTCCACTATCTTGAATGTATCGAGTTCATCCATGATTAGTATAAAAAGATAGGGACTTAGAACTGATCTTTGATGTAACCTTATCTTTATTGAAAATGCTTCACACTTTAGTTATTATATCCTTATACATATCCTTAATTAGTTCAATATTTGTTATGCTAACACTTTTCTTTTCTAGAATTCTCTATATAATTTCTCTTGGAACTCTATCATAAATTTTTGGTAAGTTAATGAATACCATATGTAGATCTTATTTTTAGTCACGATACTTTTCAATTAGTTATCTGATAAAATGTATAGTTTTTATTGTCCACTTTCATGTATGAACCTAAATTGAATTTTTGTCAGTCTCCTTAATCTTTTTTCTATTACTCTTTTTCAAAGTTCATTAGTTTAATATCTCTATAATTTACACAATTTTATATGTCTCCCTTGTTCTTATATAAGGAACAGTTAGATATTTTTTGTTTTTAATATCATGTATAATTTTGTAAGTCATTTAATATCTTGTTTTCCTAGGTACTTTCATACCTCTATATGAATGTCATCTAGTCCAATGATTTTTTCATTTTGCATCCCATTTAAAGCTTGTTTTACTTTTATCTTATTGCATTTATCTGTAATACATTTTATTTGAATAAGATATCTTGTCTTCCTCTCTCTCATTTTAGTTATTTTATAAATGTCTCTTTCACCTTCTTTTGCATCCAATTTTCTATATAATTGTTCAAAAGTTTTATTCTTCATTTATTGTTTTCTTAGTCTCTTTTTACTATTGTATATTTTTTTAAGTTTTCCTCATTCTTACAAATATGTAATTCTTATAGCATGTTCGTTTTTCTTTCATTTTTCCTGTACTTTCTTATTTCTCCATCAAGATTCTTTACTTAGTGGTGCATGCCTCTTTGACTCACCAAATAATCTTTTGTCTACTATTTTTAATTTTTATATCATCTTATCTGTTATATTAGAGTCACTATATATTTCACCTAATGTTTATACTCCTATTTTTTTCTTAAATATATTTTACTTCCCATCCTTTAATTTCTATCATTGATATTATGATTAAGGCATATATCTTTACAAATCTTTCTACTCTTCCTAACCAGAAACTCAACTTGCGATTTATTATTCTCACTTTTGAACGTGACAAGTGTTCTTCAATGTATTAGCTAATGTTATTGTAAAATCCAATATAGTTTTCTTTTTTTTTCTTCTAAACTCATAACCCCTATACGCTCCCTTTCATATTCTTCATTTTTCACTTTGATATGTTCACTTTGAGAAAGAAAATTGGTTACAATTTTTAGATAAACCACCCGATACCTTTCTTTCGGAAAGTTTTAAAATCACATACCTGTTCTCTGGGAGACTGGGATGCTTCTGTTGTTAATAAGGCCGTTGTAACATACATCAACAGTTTGTTTTTCATGATTATATTTTTGTTTTTATTGTGCATATTCAGCATGTATGTTCTGAGAACACTATCTAAAATGACGACTTGAATCAAGCTTACGACCATCTTACCATTGTATCTGTTTCCTGACAATACGATATTTTGCAGGTTATGCTGGTAGCTGGCGACCACAGAGTGGGCATTTTTGCCAAAGAACACATCGAAGCTGGTGAAGAGCTCTTTTATGATTATCGCTATGGACCTGACCAGGCACCTGCATGGGCAAGAAAACCTGAAGGTTCAAGAAGAGATGACTCAGCAGTTTCTCATAGCCGCGCGCATAAAGTGGCTTGAAAATTTAGTTTTCATTACAGCAATTCTGTGTCTATTAATTGTGCCGATTAATTTCACAATCAACCGTAGTTGATTTTTGCGTGAATATATTAAATTTATAGTAAATAAAGTTTAACTAATCTTTATATATGCCATTATCTAGTAAATGAGGTTTATGTGCATACAGAGTATGTATCTCAGGTCCAGTTTATGGTTATGCAAGAATTTCAATATATTTAGTTTTTTAATATTCACATTGCACAGATGCATTACATCTACAATATATAATACATAAATATAATAAATTAAACTTGGTAAGGGTATGTCAAACCCATATAGTAGTACAATACAAAGGGGATGTTTGAGAACTCCAGACCAAACTATTATAACGAACTCTCCCTTATAAAAAAATAATTTAATTTTTTATATCAAATATTAAACTGATAAGAACAGATATTATATTTGATCTTAGCTAAAAGGTCAAGAAAGATATACTTTCTAATTTCGTCAACCTAAGATATTTATAGAAGGTTCTTTGTTTACAATGTTGTCGATCTTAAGATGTGTGACTAAAAAGATTATGGTAGTGTAATACCTATTAATGAGAAAGTTTTTTAATAATACAGGGCAGATGAGTTTCAAATTTTAGATTTTTGATTGTAATGAGAAAATTTTTCAATAATACACTGCAGATTAGATGAGTTTCGAACTCTAGATCCATGATTGATTAATGAAAAAATTTTACTAAATTAATTAAAAGTTAGTACCAGATTCTGTAAACTTGAATTCTAGCTATTTAGCAAGTGGTGGACCTCGTAGTCGAATTCTTGTTAAAAAAAACCAAACAAGATATCATCTGAAACCTTTGAAATAGTCAAAGTGATCTAATATCTTTAGAATTGGTTGACCATCGGTAATGATAAACTAATTCTTTGATAACCTATCCATAATTCCATATGTTTAAGCACAAATACAACAACAAGCAATGCACAATTCAAAGACAAACTAAATTACAACAATGATCGAGCACACCAAATATCTTGATCAAACCATAAACAACCAACCTAACAGATCACATAGTAGAGGACCTTTCATGGACATAAAAAGATGTCTACAGCTTCAGCCAATTGCTACCTTCATATAACAAGATCATTCAAAGCTGGAAGTTGCCATCATTCGCTATGATCAACTGCGAGGGACAGGGAAGCTGCCATGGCATCAGGAGCGGGTCTGGAGCCATTAGCAAATCAATCGATATCCCGCTTATCTGCTCCATCATTCGAATCGTCGAATTCAGAAACTGCAACCTCTCTTTCAGCGAGTTCAACTCATATCTCAAGATAGTGTTGTTGGACTCCAAAAGCATGTTTTGCTGCGTCAGCATATTGGTCTGCAACAGGAGCTGATCGTTTTGGCACTTGAGCTCTGATATTTGGCTTGTTAGATCATGCAGCTGCTGCTGCTTCCTCATCCTCGACCGCTTTGCGGATTCGCGGTTCGAGAGCATTCGCTTTCGCTTCTTTTCATCGCCGGCAAGATGCGGATCTCCTTCAGCAAACATGGCCTTTTGGAGGATTTGTATTGAATTATAGGCAAGTTGAATTTGGTCCTCCTTAATTTGGAGAGAATGGAAGGAGCTAGAATGGGAGTGCAGGTCAATGTATGGAGTAGAACCAGTAGAGGAACGCAACTGAGAAGGACTGGAGGAAGCAGAAATGGAACGTCATGAGGTCTATAAGATTGTTGTATCACTGAACATTACGAAGGAGCCAGCCGCCTTTTCTGATGATTCAAAATCTGCAACTGCAAAATAGTTTAGAACAGATGACTTTATAATGGAAAAAGGAAAAAAAAAAAAAAAAAAAACTACTAAAGCTTCTATTACTCTTCTGATTGAAGATCCTTGGAGGATCTCAAGAACGAACTTGAGATGAAGATAATCCACCTTAAGAAATTGGAGAGGAAGAGACGGAGTAAAGGAATAAGCCGGGAATAATGAGTTATCAAGAAGAAGGTTTTGCCATTTTACAGATTAAATAATCTTGAGTAAAAAAGAAATATCTTGCCAGATGAGAAACCAATGCAACAACTTCGTGGAATTCTTCATCACCAGCCTTTCATCTCCATTAAACTATAGCTCAAAACAAGAGCATTAAGCTAACAAGTGGCCTTAGTGATGTAACCAATATTTCTATCTTCCTTGAAGTTTAAGGAAACAAGCTTGCCGCTGTCAGCGAAGTTAATTTATAAATTCAAGAAATAAATGGCAAATTTTGATTGGATCAGGAAGCTGATAAGAAAGTTGCGCGAGTTCAAGCAGTGGAATCCGATTCCAAAAGTAAAAGGCGGCGAGGAAGATTCCTTTCACTAGATGCGCATCTGATTTGTTGGCCGTGAGAATAATTATATATAGATTGAGTAGCAATTCGCAATAGAGCTTGACGTACCAAGTGATGCAATTTTTTTTTTTTTGAAATAAGCAGTATTCTCATCGATTCCAACTAAGATCCTTGTTGCCAATGAGCAACTTTGCTGTATAATAAACTATCCAATTCACTTCTCAGGGATCTTAATTAAATATATCATTTCTGTTCTGTGCGTTTTCTTTATATCCAATATGCATTTGTTAAATATTTTAGTCCTGTAGATCCTTTTCCTACATTTAACTACTAAAATAAATTTCAAATATACAATTTTCATAGAAATATATATTTTTCTTATTCATGAAAGATATGAATTCATAGAAATAGTGATTTTTTGAAATACACATCTTTCATCATTCATATAATAATAGTACTTAACCATCCGAAATGAAAATGGATTTTTTTTTTTTTTTCTGATGACTGCCGTCGATGGATCTGAACTACCGAGCTATTGGTGACGGAGTCCTCACACGCTGAGGCAGGACCTTGGAAGACCTTCATTTGCGGCGTTATCCTCTCCTAAGTCCCTTGAAATACCTTAATTCATTTTCCGACGCTAAAGATAAAGACATGGTTCTTCCATCAGGTTCTTTGTCTATTATGTGGTAAAAAAAAAAAAAAAAGACAAATCGCTCGCTTCCAGCATCCTCTGTCGATCCGCCCCAGAACCAACACGGAGGAAGTAAACCATGGGTGACTACTAGCCATAAGTACAAATGGTCAAGACATGGGGAGGTATATGCTCGGGCGTACCAAGATTCAACCTCTAAATCTCATGTGACAAGCTTCCATGTCTTAACTATCGCACCGCCGCGAGTTATGCTTTCTTATGTGATGTCATATTTATGACATAACTAGATCTCAATTAAATTTATTATTTATCTTTTCGGATTTCTTTATATTCTTAGAAATCATTAGATTAGGAAAAATAATTAATTCTTACCATTCATATTAGAGCCTTTATTTTGTTTCATCATTTTCATACAGTAAAAGTTGAGTTTTGGGTCGATGTTTATTTTTTTTTATATTAGATCAAGTTTTCTAATATAACAAAAATTTTTATTGTCAAAAAAACTTTCCTGTCAGCCAATCGATTAAAATTTTCCTGATCGATTGAGAATTTTTTTCCGATCGATTAAAAGCTTTAATCGTGATAAAATTTTACTATTAATCGGTTAATAATTTTTTTAAGGTTAAAATCGAGACAGATTCTCGATTAATTAATTGATTGATAAATTCAATCAATTAGAATTGAGATCCAATCGATTAAACAGCCCAAACTAGCGACTGTGAATTTTTAATCTATTAAGTTTAATTATTTGTAAGTGAGATGGTTTTTTAAGTTACCTTTTAATCGATTGAAACGATTTATTCATGAAACAATGCTATTGCACGCCATTGAAACAGTGTCCATCAGGCCATCGAATCATACATTGCATGATAATGCTATTAAAAGCATTAAACAATGTTTTAATGAACATGCATGCATGATAATAAATGATTAATTGTAATTAAATAATGTGATTAATTGTAATGAACAATGCTATTTGTTTCATGTTATTAATTGTAATTAAATAATGATTAAATTATAAAATTTGAAGGAAACTTTAGCTTCATAAGGGTGAGTTTTATTTATATATGATCATCCAGTCGTATACAGTGTAGTAGCTTTTAGATTATTAGATGTAAATTTAATGTGTAAAATATTTTAGCCTAATTTATTATTATTTATGGGCTGATAACGGATTGAATTTCTATATAAAAGGGAGATATCCAAGAGTTTAGGGTAATTTTGAAAGAGCTTTTGGTTCCCTATTGACCTAGAGCTTTTTGACGACGTCTTCCCCTAAGCTCTATAAAAGACTTTCTTTTCCGCTGCATCTTCTTCCACAGGGATTAAACTGATGATGCTTAAAACAAGAACATGAAACTGCAATCAGGTTCCTTATCTATTATGTTTTCTTATGTGATACCATGTTTACGACGTAACTAGATCTTGATTAAGTTTATTATTTATCTCTTTGGATTTCTTTATTTATTCTTATAAATCATGAGGTTAGGGAAAATAATTAACTCTTACAATACTCCGATAAGAAAAGTGTCACATTGTATCTAAAGTCATGTCGCCCACATTCTCGACTGTGGAATACCATGCCTCGCGATTTATCACGGCCAAGTGCACCATGCTATTTCACAAGCTGTGACAGCCTACGTGAGACATCACATGTTACGCCGATGGGACCAAAGGATTTGAGTATATTATGTTGTACGATATCAGGCTAATGATACTGAGCCGAATAGGCTTGAATGTCGAGTCGGTAGTTGAGTCATATAGGACAGAGCGTCCGGCCGGTAGGTCGCAGAGAGTTGTCTCGGTGGAACTGAGCGTTCGGTCAGTAGAACCGTTTGGAAATGAGCAGAGAGTCGTCTCGATGGAGCTGAGCCGATCAGTGAAGTTTCCAGTGTCAATTTAACCGAACTGAATTATCAGCCCTCTCGTTTTAGGTAGCCCGAGCAAAAATGATGACCCACCTAAATTTTAACTTTCATTTCAACTGGACTATTAACCTTTTAATCCACATGGAAGCTTTCGATACCTACCATATCACACACCTTTTACAATTTTTTTTCTTTATTTTATATATCTAAACATCAGTAGTTTCATAAATTTACTGTTTTCTCATAATTTTATTTAATGAAAAAGTTTATATATTTTAAAAACATATATCTATGCACTTTTAGGCAAAATAAAGAATATTTGACTGATTTGATAATGAGTTGAGAGTAAAACAAAGACACGTCAAAGGAGATAAAAGGAAGAAATAAGAGGTCCACCTCCACATTGCCAATTCAGACTAGTTAAACATGCACAAATCTGCAAAAATTGGCCTACCACAGCATGTGGATGTCCAGTGCAGTGCAGCAATCCATGGAGATATCTAAGAGACAAAGCATATATATCTTCATAGATCAGAATAATGCCTTCAATATTCATTCCAATTCGTAATACACAAAAGGAATCCTTACTCAACGATTTGAAAATGCTACCATACACCAATCTAAAAGAGAGCCTCTATTTGTGGCTGCCCATGAGGGGATGATAGATAACAATAATTGTCATCCATGCCTAGTGCACCAGCAATGATGAAACAGATAGTGCAAGATTCCTCCTGATCAATAATACAGATCCACAATATGGCCAGTAAGCCTTTTTATTCGGAGAGTATAATTAAGCTCTTCGTTGTTGAAGAAATTAGTGTTTCAAAGTGATTGTTAAAGATCTTTCTAATGCAGCTACTTATGGGAGAATTTTGGATTGGATTTTGAGCTAAATCAACTGAGTGAAATTGAGATTTGGAAGTTATTCTATATGGTTTTCAATGGTGACAAGATTGTATTGTCCTCTTATTCAACACGCGTGCTTGAGACTGATGAATGACAGTAACTCCTCAACAGAGATCATGATTGCTATATGCCTCCTGGAGACTGGGGCCTAATGAATGCTCTTTCTTTCTGGTAGCCATTATCACATTGATATATACGTGGTTTGTTTCATTGCTTAAACTTGAAAATGCCAATCGGGCTAGGACAAATGAATTAAGAGGAAGTCATTGATCGAGAAATAATGCATGTCCTTCCCTCCTCTGCAAATCTCCCAGAGAAATAATCCATCTATTACAGCCAGAGTAGAGTAGAAGTGACAAGTTATGCAAACAAACAATCGAATCCTGAGGCAGAACACAAATCACAACAGATATCAGAATAACTGAGAGAAGAATGAACGTGGCATGGGAAAACGAGAGCTAAGGAAAAGGTTATAGAACCATGTCCAGAAGAGTGGGAAAAGAAGAACCAATCCAATTCCAGAGGACACCCGAGTCAAAGATCTTGACATTGGTGGCTAGTTCCTCTGACATGCATGCAGGAGTCACGTGCAGCACCATCATCTTCTCAAAGTCTTCATTTGCCAGAGTAGAGTTTGGTGGATACATTGTCTGCGATCGACTAAGTCCAATTCCTCCAGTCTTATTCATTGTTAGATATGACCTCCATTTCAAACATGTCTACAAATCGATCAGTAGATTCGATGGCCTGATGGAGACTGTTAGGAAGTTGCATTGGCTTTGGGTAAAATCTTCAGTATCACGTATAGTAGCCTTTTCATCCTCAGTTCGGCTGAAGTCAGTAAGAATAGTATGCTTTTGCTTCTCTGTACGTGTCAGCTTTCTTTTTCAGCGATGTTATTTATCCCCCCTCTCTCTCTCTCCCTCACGAGGTCTAAGAGGAGAGTGAGCTCATACTTTGCCAGCGAAGAGGAGGGAAAGAAATCGAAGCTTTCTTGGAAAGGCGAGGAAGAGATCTGATCACTGAGCTGGGTTGTATTAGACTTTGATGAAGGAATATTATGCTCTGTTATGGCTTCGCTGAGGAGAAAATTTGATGTTTGATTTGACGATCGACAATGGCGAGCTCGGAGAAGAAGAAGTACTGGTGGGTGAGCAACAGGAAGGTAATATTAATTTGTGCTTCTCTTACGCCAAAAGATCGATCGCCATGCTTACTCTGTTTTTCTTCTCACTGCGCAGCTCGTCGGCAAGTACCTTCGCGAAGCACGAGCACTGGTCGCGACGCGGGAGCACTCCAACGTCTTCAACGCCGTCGGCCTCCTCGACGCCGCCCTCGCTCTCTCGCCACGCCACGAGGCCGCGCTGGAGCTCAAAGCGCGCTCGCTTCTCTTCCTCCGCCGCTTCCGGGAGGTCGCCGACATGCTCCAAGACTACATACCGAGCTGCGCCAAGGTGGGAACCGGAGAGGGCGACTCCTCCACCTCCGTTGGCTCCGCCGCCTCCGCTCCCCTAAATGAGGAGCGATTCTTTCCACGCCGTGAGAAATCCTTCAGCGCTTGCTCCTTCCGCTGCTTCTCCATCGCCGACCTCAAGCGCAAGGTCTTGGCCGGACTCTCTAGTATCCCCGGCGATGGACATTGGAGGTAATCTAACCGCGTTTCACGCTAAACAAACATTGGTCGCCATTGTAGTTTAAGATTTTCTTCTTTCAGTTCCTGTTTGGTTTGATGGATTCTTGCTTGAGCCTGCTCGAGTAGAGTTCGCAACAAATGCAGCAGGATAATTTTAACATTTTAATTTTTTTAATCATATTCTTGAATCTTGACGAGAAGCAAATAGTATTTAAGGGTCCTTTATTATGTAATAAATGCTTCTACTTTTTTCAATTGGTACACCAAATTGACGACAAGCATCTCTGTTTGTAACACCGCCGAATCAATTCGATGCTCTCTGCTGCAGGTACTTAGTACTTGGCCATGCTTGCTGCCGCCTCGGGCTAATGGAAGACGCTCTGGTCCTCCTCCAAACCGGCCGCCGTCTCGCGGCCGCCGCCTCTCGCCGCCGTTCAGTCTCCTCCTCATGGGACAGCTTCATATCCTTTTCAGATACTGTAGGTAGTAGCGGCTCGGCAACAGAGTCGGAGTCCGCCTCCCAACTCATTTCTCACATCAAGCTCCTCCTCCGCCGGACCTCGGCCGCCGCCGCAGCGCTTGAGGTCGGTGCCGCCTCCGAAGCCGTCCGCCACTTCTCCAAGGTCCTCGATGGCCGAAGAGGAGTACCAGCCGCATACGCCGCCGGCTGCTTCGTCGGACGCGCCTCCGCCCACCGCCTGGCTGGCCGCCTAGCGGAGGCTATCGCCGATTGCAACCGCGCCCTCGCAGTGGAGCCTTCGTGCATCACTGCCCTCCGCACCCGCGCAGACCTCCTCGAGGCCGTCGGCTCCATCTTGGACTGCATCCGCGATCTCGACCACCTGAAGCTCCTCTACGATTCCATACTTCGCGACGGCAAGCTCCCCGGCCCGTCTTGGAGGCCCCACCACGGCGTTCGGTACCGTGACGTGGCGACAGAGCACCCGGCGCTGACCGCTCGGGTGCAACAGCTGAAGAGCCAAGTGGCGGCCACGGGAGGGCTCGTCGACGTGGACTACTACGCCTTGCTGGGAGTCCGCCGTGGGTGCACGAAGTCGGAGTTGGAGCGGGCGAACTTGCTGTTGATGCTGAGGCACAAACCGGAGAAGGCGGCGGCGTTCGTTGAACGGTTGGAGTTCGGCGACGATCACCGGGATCCGGACAGCGCCAGGGATCAGGCGAAGATGTCGGCGACAATACTGTATCGGTTGCTTCAGAAAGGGTATTCGAGGATTACGGCGACGGTGATGGAGGAGGAGGCGGCGGCGGTCGTGGAAAGGAAGCAAGTGATCAGGGAGAAAAATTCCATGCCGATAAAATCTAATTTCCTATTGGAGACTACGACTACTACTACTACTACCTCGTCACCAACGGCGACTGCGTTGTTTCAGGGGCTGTTTTGTCGTGACCTAACGGCGGCTGGAAGCGTACTTCCGCACGGTGCAATTCCGGTGAAATAGAAGGCATGCATGCCTTTTTGCCTGTACAAAATTTTGCTTAATTAATTAAATTGAACGTATACGAAATTTTATGATTGTGAATGGAAAATATTTTTCTCCTCACACATTTTATATGCAGCCAAATTTATTATCTATTTAGCAGAAAATATCTTAATATTTATCATAATTTTCTAATAAAGCAAATTTAACGAATATAATCGTGCGCGTCTTGAATGATATGAGATCCTCTGTCTTTTTTTTTTTTTATATCCATGTGTCTCATTCACTACTGATCGGATAGATCATATTAAATCAGGTCAAATCTAAATGATGTCTGATCTGATGTGATCTGTCCGATTAGTGAATGACACATGAGGACATGTAAAAATGGGACAGAGGATCTCATTTGTTCATTTCGACACTTAATTATAAAAAAATATATTTTTTTATAATTTTTAAAATTTATAATAAATATAGCAATTTTAAGGAAAATTAGATTCTATCAATTAATTTGAGAGTATATGATAAACATCTTTTGAAAATTTTGCACTGATAAACCAATCGTCATTTTTATTTATATATGTTTTTTCTTCCTTTTCTAAATTTATTGTGTTGCTTTTGGTGCTCTTAATTTTTGCCCATTAATTTTTTATTGTTTGTGAAACTATTTTCTAGTTTTTTTTTTCAGTATTCCTGGATTAGTAGTTCATTAACTTTTTGATACCGTTTATAATAAATAACACTTTTTTATCAATTAATTTGCATGGATAATAATAATCGGGAATATACCTAACATTCTGACACAAATGTATATATTTTAACTTGTTTTGTGGATGTGAAAACTTTAAATCCTTTGTGGTGCTGGAATAATCGGGGACAAAATTAAAATTAACAAAAAAAAAAAAAAATTAAGATGGCAGGTAAAAAGCATATGATTAAAGGCTTAAAGCGAGTATAAGGAACTAACACGAGTTTAAGCTGCTTAATGGGGGGTTTACTTTTCGCTTTAAAGATTGCAACTTGGCACGTGTGCTGCACATGGGCTCACTCTCCCTATCCGCTGTATGCAGTAATCTGGCACGTGAGGAAGGGGATGCTAAAGCTGCGGAATCACGTGGACAACAAAAAAAAATAAATAGTATTATGAAATCTGTGCCGTATGGGTTCACCTAATTACCATTAATGCCACCATTCTTTTGGAAACCGAAGCGTTTCATGTGGCATCCACTAACACAATATCGAAGAACATCTTGTGTTTATATATATGTATATATTTTCTTTTTAGCTTTAAAAAATTCATCTTGTACATTATTTTTTTTATTTTCAAAATTAAGCAACTTTGGCAGTTGAATGTTATTTGTCCCACCCAAGTTATTTTTCTCTCTCAGACCAACCTAAAGCCACTGAATCACTCCATTAAGTCAATAATGCTGCCCAATCTTTCCCAACTCTCAAATCTATGTCAAGAATGTTCACTAAAATAATACATCACGTGCAGAAGTAGAAGTTGAAATCAACAAATTAAAGTAGAACCATCTCCCAAAACAATAAATTCTCAATCTAGTTAAGAAAACTGATCAAAAAGAATTCTCTCTGAAACAAAAATATGATATTATATATGGAAGAGTTCACCAAAAAGCATGAAAAGGTGAGGAAAATTAGATGGAATGGTTGTTTACCATGAAATATCTCACACGTCATCATGAAACTATAAATCCATGCAATGCCATTATCTTCATAAGACCACAATGACTTCCATTTTCACCTTCAAGCATTGTTGCTTCTTCATGGCACTCCTCTTCTTCACAGTTTGTTGCAAATCAGGTATGCATTCCTCCTGTTAATTCTATCTATAGATCACAATTTGCAAAAAAAAAAAATAATAATAATAAATAAATCTAACGTAAAATGTGATACATATAATATCTGGCTTTTGTTTCATCTGTCTTAAAACTCAATTAATGTATAAAAGGTGTTCTCTCCTAGCTAACATCAACCTATTTGTGCAGATCAAACTCCTATAAGCCTTGTTGCAAAAGCCATGACATGTTTCGACAATAGTGCGGTATGTATATATATATATAACCAAATTATGACAATGAAATATAATACGAGGATCAAATTCATCGCATGTTTGTTCTATCGGTTTGATTGATGTGCTAATATATATTTTTGTGGGGAAAAAAAAAAGGTTTATAGCAGTTGCCAAGAGTCATACAGACTGAACGTAGAAGGGACGATCAATGTCCCTAAAGAGGCGACTGATGACTACTGCGGTGGCCCATGCCTTAGCGAGACAAAGTTCGTGCTTTCGTGTGTGGACGAAATACTGTATAATTTCAAGTTCTACAATGGCGCGTCGGTTCAGGATGTGAAATATACCCTCGATGCAGGCTGTGGCGACACAGACAAGAGAGGTATAGATGATGTGGATTCTCGAACAAGATTGTGAAGAGATATGATCATGAAGTAACTTAATTCAGTAATTTAATTTGTTGTTTAATTTCCAATGGCATGCAGGAGATTTCGATGTTGCTGAACATTTGGGAGATAGTGTTGCTGATGGCCATGCGGAGTATGATGATGCAAACAAGATCAGTGCTCCCATTTACTTGCTGATAATCTTCAGTTTTGTTTTACTTCTGTGAATTGTGATGCATACTAGTGAACGCTATCGGATGAGAACTCATTGACTACTGTTAAGAATTTGTAGCATGTAGTGTGAATCATCATCTATCATTTTGTTGTGTTATCCGTTTCTTAATTGATGAATTAAAGTTAATAAATCGACTAACTATTGGATAGAGATACAATTATTTTTGAATATATTATTGCTTTTAAAATAATGGACAAAATTCTTGGTACTTACGGCATCTTTCAATTAAAAAAGCTCTAATCATTATTGATGCAGGTTTGAGAGTTGTAATTTAATAGGTGATAGTGAAATTTCAAATTTATCTTTTATTTCAAAATTAATAATATGGGTGGTATCAATGTATAATTTTTTTTAAGTTGCATATTAGAGACTATAAAAAAAAATTCATAGGATCCTAACCACAGGAGATGTTTTAGTTTAGTTTAAGAATATTTAGTAATTTGTAAAAATTGGAGGAGAGTAGTTTTTGAACAAATGTTCAGAATTGAAGAATAAAATCTAAAAAAAAAATTTGATAAACTAGATAATACCATTAGGACGATTGATTCAGTCCTATAGGCTGTAATAGTAAATTAGAAAATACTAACAGTGGACGACTCATAAGCTCAGCACCTTGTGCGGTCTTTTTAGAGAAAAAATTCCTAGCCATAGCTGGAATTGTGATTTGGAAAAACATTAAGGCCTAACTTGTAAAAATGTAATATTTGCTGTCCCTCAGCTGTTGAATTACGGAATAATCCGTTCGGAAGTTTTAGAATTACTAAAATACCCTAAAAAATCTGAAAACTTTCTGTTGCGCGTCTCTTCGATTCCTTTCGTTGCCCTAGTTTCTCCGCCTCATCGTCGCTTGTCGCCGGACCACGTGCCGATCACCGGTATATTCTCCTCTCCTGCATCGAAAGATAGTTTCCGTCCTCCATTCTTTTTTTTTTTTTTTTGCTCCTCATCGCCGTTTTAGTGACTGCTTTTCTTCTTCTCCTCGTATATTAGTGTTACTCGTTTTTCTTCATCATTAAAAGAAAAAAAACTGCATTTTGGGTCGAATTGCAATAGCGAACTAAGTCTTGGTAATATATCTTAAGCTTCACAAGTGATTATAATCGAAAAGCTTCTCCAGTTTGATCATCCATTCTCTTGCATAAAAAGTAAGCATGAGAAGCAAAACTGCG
>JBAMIE010018587.1:2424-19523 GCA_037177295.1 Kaempferia parviflora
GCCACTTGCAGCTCAACTTGCTCACCACCACAAGTCCACAATTAATCCATGTAAGTTTACATTCATCAGCAGGGTGCCCAATTGAGAGAGCGGCCGAAGCAACAAGTGAGGGCCAAGGAAATGTTCAAAGAAAAATAAAATTAAAGGGACTACTACAACTTGCTGTTGTTGTTGGCTGCAAGTTGCTTGTAAGTTGTATCATCCTCCTCACAGCCTTGTTCAAGGGGAGGTGCTACGTACTTTTCTCATGCAACTTGCTTATATTATGCTAAAAAGTCTTATCAAATACTTATTTGAACATTTGATATTTGGCTTCGTTCATTTACAGCCAAAATTAATGGATTTTATGAGTATATATATATAATTGTTGTTATTGTTGGTAGGGTATTATTGAGTTTTACATCATGTTTGGTAAGCTAAAAGGATTGGAGAGTGGATGATATTTGCTTTCCTGATTGTGTGGAAAATGATGCTTTGGATCCGAGTATTTCATTCTAATAAAAATTATTATACATAAAATATTTTTAAACAATTGGATCAAGATTATTTAAATTCCTTCAAAATTATTTTAACTTGATTAAAAGTATTTTAAATTTTTTATAGCAGTTATTTAAGAACGACTACAATGTTAATGGTTATACAATTGTAACCACTACTTAAGTAATTGTTATATAAACTTGGATATCTATTATAATCCTGTAATAATATTAGATTAGCTATTACAAGCAGTGAGCAGCAAAGACTACAACTAAAAAAATAAAAGTATTATTGGGATGAAATATGATGGGATGCTTATTTAAAAAAATAATCAATCAGGTAATATTAAACTTTAGATTTCTGATTAATTATAGGAAGGTTTAACTATAACACTTTGCCTCTAGTGGGATGCCCATTTAAAGATTTTATAAAAGTAGTTTTCATTTGATGATTATATTAAATGTGGAGCTCTTTTAAGTTTTACCTAACTATATATAATAAACTTAAAATAAGAATATTTTTGAATGAAAAATATATTTAGGTGTTATTTTAATATTTAAATAAAGAATACTTTTTTTTGATGAAAACCCTAATAAGGGTGTCCTTTTGAATTTTTTTTTTTTTGCTTAATTAAGTTTAATATAACAAACAGGGGAATTAAAGGGGAATTGGTGGAGAAAGAAAATATAGAAAGAAACAGAGGATATGAGAAATGAAGCCATTCATATTGGTATCTGATTACGTGGTTGCTCTCCCGCCATCGCCGGCGACGCACTGCTGCCGGCGAAGATCCTCGCCAACGACTGGAGGTTGCACTTGATGATGGTGTCGACAAACACCCTCGTCTCCTCCGCGGTGTTCCCAGGTGGAACGTCCACCACGTACGACTCCACAACCACCGTGCCGCCGCCGTGGCCAGCTTCGCGCGGGTGGAGGGTGGTCACGGAGCGGTAGTTGGCGAGGCGGTGGATGCCGCCGACGACGCGGAAGCTGAGGATGTGGCGCTCGTCGTCGAGGATCTCGAGGCGCTCGGTGCTGGTGGCGGCTGGAAGGCCGGAGACGACGTGCACCTCGCGCAGGGTGCCGACGGCGCCGTCGCCCGCGACGACGCTGCAGCTCTTGACGAAGTGCTTGTACGCCTGCGGCCGGTCGAAGAGCCGGACCACAGACCACACCGCCGCCAGAGGCGCCTCGACGCACTGTGTAATCGCCGAGCAGCACTGCTGTGGCCCCATGGAGTGGTCGTGGTGCCGCGCGACGACCGCCGGCACGCTGTGCCCCGTACACCGCTGAGGCAGCAGCGCCGGCCCGCAGTCTCCGCTTCCACTTTGGTTGTGGTGATGTTCGACACATGCCTTCGCGGCGGCAGCCGGAGAACAAGGCATTCCACCGGCGACTCCTTATGGATTAGTCTGGAAACAGAGTAAGAGAGAAAGGTAAGCAAGCGATGGAATTGGGGAGGAAGTGGAGGCTAATTATTTATATATATAAAAAAAGATTTATTAATAGAGTTAAAAAAATATATAAGTAAATAATTAAAAGATGACTTTCTTATTATTATAATCAAAAGAGTGTTTCACTTTTAAAAAAATATTAAAAATCCGTTTAATATTTCAAAAACAATCTCATTTAAATTATTATAACAATTTTAATAAAAATTCCCGACTGAAATAACTCTCTTTAAAGCTATTCCAACTTAAATAATATTGGATAAAAATTAAAAGCGCATCTTAAATTATGAAAACCATAAAAAAAAATGTCAGGAATATACTTAACTTTTTAGCGTGGTTGTAGCAGCTAAAACTAGTTAATATAATATGTTTAGTAATTATTATAATGTGTAACACTTAATTTAATGTGTTTTAAAATAATGCTAACCAATTTAAAGTGATTTTAATGAAACTTAAGTAATTTTAAATTAGTTAATAAAGTGCATAACAATTTTTATTAAAATAAAATAATCAAATTTTTTTTTTCACATTGTATGAGCTATTGTCTACTAGTAGCTGCTATATAATTGTATCTAATTAACTCTAACATCTTGAATTTTAAATCTTAAACTCTAAACACAATTATATCAAAATCTTTTTTTACCAACATAATCAAAATTATTTAAACATCATCAAAATTACTTTAAAACAGTTGTAGTTACTACAACAAATATTATATTAAGTGTAAGGTTGTAAACAAAATAAGCCGAGCCAAGTTTGAGGTTGTTCAAACTTGTTTGATAAGATAATCGAGCTAAGTCAAACTTAAGTCGAGCTTAAAATGGACTAAGTCATTGAAATGATTGTTTAAGTTTAACTTGAATTATTTTTTATGAGTTTGAGCTTGGTTCAGGCTTAGCTTGAGTTTGTATGTTTAAATGTTATTGAGCTCTCAATTAAGTTTGTTTGGTTGTTTAAAATTTTACTTGTTTTATTGATTATTGAGTTTGATAATTTAAACTTGTTTGTTCATTTTAAAAATTTCTTTGTTTATTTAGTATATTGATAAGAATTTTATTAATAAACATGGTTCGTGAGCATTATCGACAAACATTGTTCTCGAAAGTTGTCTATGAACATTGTTCACGAACGTTGTCCACGAATATTAACGAGCTGAATATATATGTATTGAAACTTGTTTGTTTAATTTAACGAGCTGTTCAAGCTTGTGCATGAACATTCTTCACAAATGTTGTCCACCAGCATTAACGAGCTGAATACATATGTGTTAAAGCTTGTTTGTTTAGTTTAACGAGTTGTTCAAGTTTGTTCATTTAATTAATCTTGTGTGTATTGAGCAAATATAAATAAGTTCTTATCAAGTCGAACACCAACCTTATTTACGAATATTTAGTTCATTTACGACCCTAATTAAGTGTTACATATTATAGCGGCTTATCATCAGTGTTATAATAACATTAGAAATCCCCACGAGAAGGACTGATGACTAGTACATGAGGTATTGACACCAATGGGGTCTGGGGTCAAATCCTGGCGAATACAGGTGCTTACCCTCCCTTATATACTAGTCACTCACTGGGTTAGTAGTCTCTGTGATTTAACTCCTTCGTGTTTGTCTTGAGAGTGACCGATATACTAATATTGAAAAATAAAAGGTATTTTCAAGATAAAATATCTGATGGGATAGAGCGTCTTTTGATTTTATTGAAAGAGCACACAATTTGCATAATTTAGAATGTTTATTTTATTTTTAACCAATAATATTTTAATTAGTTTTAGTAAAATTGGACTAATTTTAATTAAAGTAAATAAATTTCACTAATATTTAAATTATCTTGACTAATATAAATAAAATTATAATTATAATTATTTACTAATTTTGTACAGTTTGAGGTTAGCTTTTTTATGTTAAAGTAGGGCAGATAATGATATTAGAGAGCGACATTTTGTTTTTCAGTTAAAAAAAATATATATATTTAAGAAATTTATTTAAAATATCCAATCTTTAAAATACATTTTATTTGAGAAGGTTATTATCAAGGCCGACACAATAGTGCTTGATCCCAGTTAAATATAATAAAGCATAAAAAAATATATACACTCATCAATTAAATATAATTTTAATAGTCAAATAAAGATTATCAAAGATAAGTAAAAAGAATAATACGTGCCCAAGTGTTTATTTAGCCTTATCTTATATTATAAAAAATTATTTTCGCAACTAAATATCAATTTTACTCTTGTATCAAGTTCCTTTTCAGAAATATTATCAAAAATAACAATTTTAAATATTGAAATCATTATCGACAAATTAAATAAATAGTAAAAAATAATAATTACTTAAATTCCGCCCATAAGATTTGAAATATGAGAATATTGTCATAAAGTCATAATCCAATTCATTTTTTTATTTCTATATATACAATTGGATTGAATGGAGTTAAGCATATAAATCAAATCATAATTAATGATTGATTTGATTGATCTGAAATTTTATCTTTGCACCATAAGTTTTTAAAAATGATTATAGTATTATATTTTTATGGACAAGTTTTATGTTATTAAATATAATATGTAAGATTATGCTAGAGAGCTCTATAACCGTTGAATTATTAATGATAATAAAGACAAATTTTATTATTTAAAAGATACAAAAATTTATAGTTTCATTTTTTTTTATAGTTTTGATCAATTTGAAGGAATCAATTTAACTAAGAAATCAAGCTAAACTAAATTTTTGATTTGACAGATTTAAAATATTATTGATAGATGAGATAGATGAATTCTAAGATTATTACAAATTGTAAGTGTATCTACGATATAATTAGAAGTGTGAATGGATCACGTTCGAAACAAGAACCGAGTCAATCTCGATCTCTTTCAACTAGCTTGGGTGACTTAAATTTTTAAAATTTTAATATAAAAATTAAGGAATTAAGAATGAATTAAGGAATTAAGTGTATACATATTTAAAAAGGAATATATAATGAATTGAATCAAATTTCAATTTGAATTAATCTGGATAATAAATATTTTATGTTGTATATTATCATATATAACATAAGAAATATGAATAAGGAGGATTGATTATGTGGTAAAAAGGTGAATCGTTCGTCCCCAGCGTCCCCGCCGATCCGTCCAAGAGCCAACACGGAGGAGATAAATCACGGATGACTACTAGCCATAAGTACAAATGGTTAAGACATGAGGAGGTCATAATGAAGATTGATTATGATTATAGGATTGGTTGTAATTAGGAAAAATAGAAATTCTAACCTTTCAATATTATAATAAAAATAAATAAATAAATAATAAATAAATAAACACTACTAACAAAAATAAATATTATATAGTTATGTAATATAGCGAATGTTAGATATATCGATGGAGAATATTAAAAAATTATAAAATTTAATTATAAAATTTTAAATTATTTTAATGTTTCTTAAAATTTTACATTAGATTTATTATCAAAATGTCTCATTACCAATACAATATTATCTAAAATACCTTTTTATTTTTTATAAGTAATTTTAGAGAGATCTGACTCATGGAAATTTTCCATCCGTCTATAGAGTAAATCATGAAAGCTCTTTCTTATAAGACCGTCCAATGTCGAATCGATACTTCGCTCATGAAGATAAATTCATATGCTTTTTCCATCTATGGGTATTTTGGGCTATGACCGCTCAATCCAAAATTTTCCACTAAATTCAACATCAACGCATATTCGAATAGAGGATCATGAGCTTTTTCCACCCATGGGTACTTTCGCTCATGACCACCTAATCTAAATTTTTCTACTAAATTCAACATCAACACATGTTTAAATAGAGGAATGAACCATGATATTTCTTTTAACTCTGTTACCCTTTAACCGTGCGTCATACCGGTGGATGTTTAGTGTGCCTCTATATTCTTGATCGGTTTAATCACATAAATAAATATTATTAACTTAATCATCTTAGACCAACTTTATTTGAAGCCAATTAAAGATAACTCTTCAGGAGGGCAATTTCACTGAATCCGATAGAGAATTTAATATCCAACCCGAAAACAGGAGGGTATGCATGCACTATCGATATCTGATATTCAACCCGAATAGCCGATATACATCGCAAAACTTACTAATTTTGTTGATATTAGAAGTATATTATATAGTTGTTTAATATAAATTTTTTATTATGATGTTAATTCCAATATGCTTTTATTGAATGATGATAGTTAGATGGAAAGAAAGTTAAAAAAAAAATATTAATATAGAAGATATCAAATCCTTTAATGGGTATGAATATGTGAATAGATATTCTATACCCAATCGATATAGAAATAGAGGATATAAAATTTAACCTGAATTTGATCTATTGCCCTCCCTAATAACTCTAAAATGTTTTTAGGTTGGGCTCATGGACCGAACATGACTACAAGTCGAGAAATTCACACCTAACATGGGCCCACAAGCAAAGTTGTGCAAGTGCAGCCCTGTCAGGATAACGTGCCGTTAGAAATCGAATCAAAATTCCATATTAAAAATATATTAAAAATTAAAAAATATTTTTATTAACATGAGATTTTAGATAGTCTTACAATAAATTTATAAGGGTTTAAATCTAAAATGAACAGTAGAAATATATAAAATTTTTAATTCTAATAAGTGGTATCAGAACTATGGTTCAGATTGAGCCATGTAAATGAAATAGTGACATTGAACGAAAGAGGTGGAGGCACCGGAGGAGTAAACTAAGTGAAAAATCCAAGCAGGTGACCTGATGCTTGACGAAAATCTTGAGGGAGTATATCCTAATTGGAGAAAAATCTAAACAAGTCAAGGGTAGGGATGTCAATTCTGGTCGGTCGGGTCTGGTTCGAGTTGAGAAATTTTTTTTAACTCCCAACCCGAATCCGACCCGAACCGGAACTCAACCCGAAATCCCTCAATCCGACCAACTCGACCAACCCGAACCTGACAACCCATATAACCCAATTCAAAATAAATTTTTTGACTATTTTTTCAATAATTTTCACTTTTATCTCAATATTTTATCACTATTATACTAACATTGATATTAATATACATAAACATATTTTAATTTTCAAAATAAAATTTGATTTAACGCTAAAAAATTAACTAATCCCTAAATTCGGGTCAACCTGAACCCAACCCGAAAATTTTCAACCCAAAACCCCACAATCTGAACCCAACCTGAACCCGAAAATCTCCAACCCGAGCCCAATTTTTTTCAGGTCAACTCGGGATGGATCATCGGGTCAGGTTTATTTTTGACAACCCTAGTCAAGGGTTTGACAAAAATATCGAGAAAGTGAACCCAAAGTGATGAAAAAGTCTTAGAGGACCGGAGTAAGTCAATAGTGACACTTAAGGAAAAGTCTGGAGTAGATCGAAGAGTTGAGGAGAGCCCCGAAGTAGGTCAAGAGTGATCAAATATTTGAGAGGAGCTCTAAACAATGAGAATAATAGTGGTCCTTCATTTGAGAGGAGGATTGTTAGAGACATAATCAAAGTCTCATATTAAAAATACATAAAAAAAATCATAAGTTTAAAAGATAAAAGATATTTTTATTAATATAAAGTCTTTTAGATAGAGTCTAAATATAAATTCATAAATTTAAAGTGAATAATATCATACATATCATTAAGATGTGAATTTTTTTCGTCCTAACATGTTCGAGTCATGTTGAGCACAAGTCAAATCATGTTGAGCACAGGTCAAACCATGTTGAGTCATGATTGTGTAAGTTCGACCGACCGACACCTAGCTAGTTTCAATTCACACCCCATCAACAGTGGGCCCTCTTATCCCTAGGGTCAACCCAGCCCCAGCCTCAGCCCCTTTCACGTGCAGCTAAACCCCACTGCCAAACCCTACCTTGCCCATTTCTGTCCCCCCCAACCATCCCTTTCCTCGTGCAACTAGATGCATGGCTTAGTTCCATCTCTGAGCTGGGAATGACAATCAGAAAATCACACCCAAAAAAAACCGCATCGTCTCATCAAATTAATTTCATGGCAGTGTTGATGATCCAGCTCAAAAGAACTTCCATTGTGAGGGTATTCGAGAAAGACAAGCGAGTCATAGCTTGCTTTCCAGGAAGAAAAATCACCTTGATGAACTTCTAATACTTATATTTCGATTTGAAAGCATCTTGTGAATACCGCTAGTTATTGATCATTCCTTCATGCCTATCAAGACAAAATGGCAAGTTTTGGAAGAGAAATAGGAGACTCACATTTACATTTGTGGCAAAAGATTTTGGGATTTAGTCAGGTCTCAGGATTATCTGCAAGGAATTGCTCTCATCTTCCTCCACCATCTCATGCAGGAGTTCGTCGTCAATATGTTCTACTTGTTTGGAAGAAGAAAACTCGATATACCGCCCGAGAAAAATCATCTTTGACATCCATGCCTTGCGTGCGTTGCTCCGGGACTTGCTTTCTTCCCATGTTCCTGATGCTAGTAACAGGTAGACGTAGACTACTTTATCCTGTCCTGGTCTGAATGCACGAGCAATTGCTTGCCTGGTCTTCGAGTGGTTCCACTCCGAGTCCAACATGACCAATCTAGATGCCGCTGTCAAGCTAATGCCTTCGGCACAAGCAGTTGTGGATGCCAGCAACACCTTGCATTTGCCATCCGTGTCGCCGTTGAACTGATCCATGATTCTTGCACGGACAGGCAGCTCTTGATCACCTTGAAGAACCAAAACTTCTTCTCCTTTGTTCCACCCAAAGATGAGCTTAAACATATCGACCAGAAAGTGCAGCGGAGAGATATTGTGACAGAAAACCAAAACTTTCTCACCCCTGATATTGGATTTGTGGACAAGATCAATTAAGAACTTTGTTTTAGAACCAATCCCCAAATTTTCTCTGCTTTTTTTGATGATTTCCAACTCCTCAGCATTGAAATAAGTTGACACGCAGTTTACTGTTGTTACCAGCCATGGATGAATAGTACAGACTGTAATCAATAACTCCACTTCGATGGGGTATCTTTTGTGTGTTATTGATTTTTGTAACTTCACCAACATTTTCTGCTGAAGATCTGTCGATGCCAACATGATAGTGTAAATTTCCAAACCAGGGAGTGTCCCTAATATCTCATTTCCATAAACATCGACAAACCTGCCTGTCATTTTATTCAATAACTCAAACCCCCGCTTCCTGTCATGCTCTTGGCTTGATTCAATACTTTGTCCAATCTTTTCCACAAAAAGCTTCCTTGCTAGTCTCTCTTTACGATGTTTTTTCTTCTCTCGGTTTAGCTTTCTTCTACGTGGATCCAAGTCCAACTCACTGACAACCTCATCAACAAAGCTTGGTCTGGCCAAAGCTAAGGTATTGAAATATTCTTCGAAGTTGTTCTGAAAAACAGTTCCTGATAGAAGAATTCTATTTTCTGTGTTAACTTCCATCAAGAGCTTTCTTAGCTTCGAATTGGTGCTTCTTGGATTATGACCCTCGTCGAGAATCAAAATCCCGGGACTTTTTAGTAGAATGTCTGCCATGAACCTAACATACTCATGTTTTGAGTCTTGCTTTGCTAAGGAGAAGAAGGAAGAGTAGTTCATCATCAGAATGCTTGGGTTTTCATGCCACTGTCTTAACTTTTCAAGCATATCCATTATTTTCATCATCTTCCTATTTGGCATTCTAATCCTCCTAGACAGAAGCTTAGATCTGTAAAATAAAATTTCTTTCTCATAGCTTCTGTCCCTTTGAATCAGATGAACAGGGACCGGAATCCCCCATTTCTGAAATTCCTTGCGCCAGGTATGAATGGCAGACTTTGGGGCAAGCACCAAGGGTCGACTTCTAGGAAAAAGTCTCAAGAAGCTGACAATGAATGCAATGATAAGCAATGTTTTTCCTGACCCGGGAGAGTGTGAGATCACACAACCACCAGTTTTCTCCGGCAATTGCAACATTTCTGAAGGAACCAAAGACCCGGCAGCATTCCTCCAAATAAATTCAAATGCTTTCTTTTGATGAAGATGTAACTTTGACCGGAGATCATCTATTAAAGACCATACATTCTCACAAGTTTCTGACAGCGAATTTTCTTTCAAGGAAATGGCATCTCTAGTGGCGTTCCAATCCATATCTAATTTTTCGACCCAGTCGAGCTTTTGAGCATCAAATTTCTCTTTAAATGAAACCCAATCATTACATTTCAACTGTAGGAAATAAATATGAAACTTATTAATCTTTGAGAACAAATTCTGCTAAAACCAGAAAGAAAAAAGGAAGTTTGTACTTGGATGCTTACAAATGATTGGAAAACATATTTCCTTTCTGTGCATACTACGTGGCACAATCGGCATGTCAGCCCTATCTCCTCATCCAGCTTGAAATCATGCTGACATTTTCCCTCACCATCTTCGACTGAATGGTGAGCATCTTTACAAGGGGATTCCATGTCCATAGCCTGCCACATAGCTTTAACTTTTACAATGCAAGTTGATATCCTCAATTTCACAGGACTGATAACATAAAACAGAAACAAGGAAATGGTGCTAAAGATATTTATCGATTATAGTTTCATGCACATGCCAAGCTTTCAGTCAGATACTAGAACTCTTCATTAAACTCAAAGCTTGAATTGTGGATAGAAACTTAAAGAAAAAAAATTATGTTGAGAAATAAAATTGAAAGAAATATAGTGCTAACAAGAGGACAACCGAAACAGATAGAGATCAAAATTTTTAAGTTCTACTTATCTTAAATCCATTATTCACCAAGAAGGTGAAGTTAAAAGGTCTAGTTGAGTGATTTAAAAAAAAGAGGAACTTCTAGAGTCTTGCATGATCACTGTGTGCCCCTTAAGCCGAAATTATATTTTATAAAGTGTGGTATAATCCATAATACTTTATGTATCAATGAATTGGAACAATGTAATTCAGATGAGAATGCTAATTTACATGAGTTAACAATAAAGATAAATAAAACATATTATTATCAGAGAGTAACAAGGAGTAACTACATTTTAAAATGAGAGAAAGCAAGTTAAGATGTTATGGACATGCTCAAACACGACTAATAGATTCAAGAGGGTATGCAGTTTGAGAGAGATGAAACTTTAGCTATATTGAAATTATTTACGAGATTTAAATATTCCGAATAAAAAGTAGTCTCAGCTATAATTCAATAAAGGAATAGGATCCATACAACAAACCATATAAAAAGGACCTTTATTGCAATCAGACAACTTCACCTTCAATTAGAGATGAGAAGTCTAACACACACATGACTACATAGAAAAGGAGGTATTTGAAACAACATTCATCCATGTCAAATGCTCATTCCCTACATTAGTAAGAAAGAACTTTCACATAAACATATAAATCTAACAGCTGTTTAACTAAAATGGTTCCTATATTGCAGAACTCTGAATTTCATGGACAATTAAAATGTATGTCATTGTCATCTGGCAAGTTGATTTTTTAAAAAATGATGAATGTTAAAAATATTTTTCAAGAAACTATACTTTTATTTGCAAAGGCTCCATCCCCTTGGAAAAGCCATATCTTTTAAAAATGTTAGTATTACTTCTAAATTTGTTAAGGGGACACAGATGCTGTTTTGCAAAAGGTATCATATAGAAACAAATTCAACTTCTCATAATTGGCTATACCTGCTTCTGATCAGTAAGTGCAATTGTTGTCAGACAATGATCCATTTCTTTCCACAAATCTTCATGCTCATCTTTCTCCACAGGATCATTGGCCAATGGTGTCCAGTTAAAATCTTCATCTTCTTTATTAAAAGCTGTTGGCTGATTTGCTTCTTCTCTCACAATTGACTCAAACTGACCCTCAATTTGCCTTCTAATGTTTCCCATGCACTTCTCCAATGCATCTTTGCATTCAGTTGGATTTGCTGCTTTCTTACACTTCACTCTTTCCTTATATAAATATGGCATAATATGGTCAATATCATCTATATTTGCTGTTTTCTTACTGCTATCTGATTTCTTGAATATACGTGGCATCATATGGTCAATCTCATCTGAATTTAAGATCCTACTTCGGGGTCGACCTCTTTTGTGAAAACCTATCAGCTTCACTTCGCTCACAATAGAAGAATGTTGCGAGTGTAGCCTTGTTGTTTTTTCTTCCAATGATTCCTTTTCTCTCAATACCACAGAAGCTGGATCTTCATCCATCAAATATTCAATTGCGAAAGGAATATATGGTTGTAACTCACCTTTATTCGTGTCTTGCAGCAGAATCTTCTTAGCTGGGCGGTTAAAATTTGGTGCTGAATAGCTACTAAAACGATCAGGAGCAGTTTTTAGACGTTTTGAATGCCTCAAACTTGATTTTTGATACAAAATCTCAACTTCTGAGTCACTTCCCTCATCATCCTTGAAGGATTCAACCACTGATAGAGCCATTTTCTCAGAGGCCTTTTTAGGAGGCATTTCCTCAGAAGCTTCCATGAGAAGTGTTACAATTTTAGGTCGCAGTATCTTGTTGGATATCTGGAAGTGCAAAGCCTTTATTCTCTTATGGGAAATTGGCTGAATTGTGTCAATGGCACCTTCTGACTGTATATTATTTAGATCAGTTGAATCTTCTTGCATTTTCTGGATGAAATATATTAAATTTTCTTTGACCAACTTCAAATCAAAGCTCATTCCTTTTAGAGAAGATAACACAAGCATCCATGCAACCTCAGAGGAAACTGTATCATTGAGCAGCTTACTTTTATTATTTGAGACACAGTCTACAGTCGAGTTCCACTTGTAACATCCATCTCCCCAAGGTTCACTTTGGATCTTTTGAAGTATGGAAATATTCTCAATAGGAACCACTTCAGCCCATCTATTATTAGTGTGATTCTTCTCACTTATTGTAGTTTTATTTGTAAAAAACATGACATTAAATAAACAGGTGCAGTAATCGTCATGAGGGGTTTTCTTGATTGTGATGATTTTAGCATCATGCCACAATGACACCTGACCTGAAAGCGCGCACACATCAGTACCAGGCTTCAACAGGTGGATGCAATCACTTGAGCTTGCTTTCCGAGAACGCATGCGTAAACAATCACCATCTACTTTATCCAAAACCATGGAACCATTGTAGTTTATATTTGCAAAAGTGCTTCCATTCTTGATGCTAATATGATCCACTTCGTGCCAAGATCCATTATAAAGTGCTTCAAAAGCTGAAAATTGACATCGAGTTGTCTTTGTGAGTCTAACTAAAAGAAATAAAAGAAATTTCTAGAAGATTGAAAAAAAAACAAATGCATTGATTATTTGGTAAGCCCAACAAGACCAAAATTTCCAATTCTTGATAAGTGTCAACTCTGCACTATGATAAGGTTGATTATCTGGTGAAATATCATGAGGTTGCTTTACCAATGTGATATATTTAAGCGCAAAAGTGACAATTTTAGAATGGAGAGTTGTCTTTCCTAAAATTTCATGTTAGTTAAAGTTTTCTAGACTACGATAGGAACATCAATATCCGGAGGAATATCTTTAACATTATTTTCACACTTCAATATGCCTCTTGGAACTATTTATTTTACGGGCGCATGTCTCGGGAAAAAAAATCCATCCCACCCCCTAGCCCCTTGGGCGGTTGGCTATAAGCGAACCCCTTGATTTACCTCCCTCACATAACCTGGGTATGGGCTCTGAGGGACGCTTGGGTGAGCGTAATCACATTTTGCTACAAGGAACTACTCATTTTAAAGATAAGAGTTAAGTCTATTGATCAGGAGTGAAAAGGATGAGTTTGAAGTGTTCCACATGATGCTACTACATCTGTGTTCGACCAAAAAAATATTTTGGTTATTAATATCAATTTACTAAAAAAAGAAACAAAATTCTGCATCATTAATAGAGATTAACCACAAAAAATTGTAGATTTTTATATTCATTTGCAGAGCCATGAAATATGCTATGCTTACGAGTCCCATCTATTGGATGGTTGCAGATATGCCTTTTCCACATTATCCTTCAGTGACCGAGCTTTAAGTTCACAACCTCGGAAAAAAAGCACCTAAGGAAGAAGGAAAATCTGTCAAGGCAAAATCGATAATCAACAACATCAACTATATTTGTGAATTTGGAACTTATGCATAAAGTACAAAGTCAAGGTCATAAAACCCAATCTTGGCTTCTTAATCAAATCATTTCCCAATAGGATCATTCTTCAAAACCCCCAAAACTCATAGCTTCTAAAAAGATAACGCCTTTGTTCATGCAACAAGCATGCAAGCATACCAACAAAATCAAGCATCCGCAACTCCTAAATTACTGAAACAGGGTGAATGAAGCAGGACAACGTGAGGATGGAACCAAGAAGTTGGGAAGCAATGGACGAACTTTTTCAGTTGCGGGAAACTATTTGCCGCAGAAATTAATGGAAAGGGCGGACGCCTCTCTCGATAAGATCAACGCGAGGGTTTGCGGGATTATCTACTCTCGATTTCGATCACAGTCCGGCACATTGCGGCGCTTGGGAGGGTGGGAGCGAGGTGACGCCGCAGCCGCAGCAGTCGCCGCCGGCGAGGAAGAGGGAGGGATTCCGGGAGGCGGAGGAGGTGATTGCGGACCCGGTCGATGATCTTGGTTCTCGAGAAGACTCTTTATAGGACTACACGCTTTCCGCACATTAATATGACACGAGGATCACTTACCAACAATCTTTAACCCAATGGACATGCGCCACGTGGGTAATATTATGCGGCCGCGTAGAGTTCGCAAGTGAGTATTAATCGCACGCGTCTTCTGTTGTAAGATGTGGCCGACAAAGTCAAGCTATTTGTGCCATGGAACCCAACCAAAACCCTAATGGAGGAAGCAGGACGCAAACTCGGCCGTGGTGGCGTCTGCTCTTCTGCTGCGGCGGATCATTAGAGAGCTCCGCGCTTCCTTGTTCCACGCTGCGGCTTCTCGTCGTCATGCGCCTCGGCGACTTCAAGCCCCAGCCTCTCGATCTGGCCGCGGAAGAAGGGGATGGGGAAAGAAGGGAACTTTTTGGTCCATCAGTTAAGCAGCTCGCTTCTTCGGGGCCACGCCTTGACCAGTTCTTGAAATCGCATGTCGCTCGGCTTCTGAGAACGGATATCTGCGCCGGTGCTTGCCGAATTCCAGCGCCAGGACCATGCGTTTCTCTCCATGAAGGTGAGGCATTTTTGGTTAGTTCTTTTTCTGTTTAGATGATCGTTGTATTGTTGTATCGAGTTGAATTTTAGATGAAATTGTAGGCTTTTGCTATGCTTTATGATATATGATGGTGGATGCTAGGTTTTGTCGATTTCACGTGTTTGCCAAAGGATGAACCATCACCTCCACTGGAACCGGCACAAAAATATGATGACCAAGTTAACTAGAGTACCCCACACCAGTGATCAATTAGGGCAGCCTGAAGTTCCAGTCAATGCAGTGGTCCCGGGAAAAGGTCTAACCACATTAGAGGTCAATTGTATGCAATTTTACCATACAATTTTGCAAGAGGTTGTTCCTGCGACTCGAATCCGTGATCTCAAGGTCACATGGTAGCAACTTTTCCATTACTCCAAAGCTCCCCTTTTACCAGTGATCAATAAGAAGAGAAAAAAAAAAATGTAAAGTTGAGAGAAGGGTAATTTTTACTGAGGGGGATCACCTGTCTTTGTAGTTGTTCCCATTCTGAAGGTGGGAGCAAGGTCCTCTGGTCATCTGCTACCCTTCTGCCCCGTTCAAATCATGGGTGAAGAACATTATGGACTAATTGTTGGATGGCTTTAGATTGTGGCCTAGAGTTGACGTTCTAGGGGATCTGAGTTACATGCTTTTGTTGTACGGTTACTGCTGCTCTAGTAACACTACATTCTTGATGCTGTTTCTAGTTCAGATGTTAATGGTGTCAGGCCTGTATCTTATCCATGATCCAGGTATTCTTGGTTAGAATTGTATACCAAGGTTTGCTGATCCTTGGGAATCAGATTGGACTTTTCGCTTTAAGACTTCTTCCCTTTTTGAGTTCACTCGTGAAGTAATAGGCGTGTGTGCTAACCTAGCTCCACTGATCCTCATTGTTCGCATTCAAGTTATTCTTTGTTGAAATTCTTCCTTAACTTGTGGGCTTTACTTGAATGCTCCACTAGGCATATTTGTCCTCCATGCTGAATGTATTTATAATCAGAATTCTACACAAGGAGACGATGCCCTAACGGGCTTATGGTGGGGTTTTTCCAATTTATTGCTTACCAACCTAACTGAGTTCATATATTGAGATAGTAGTATGTAGAGTTCACCGGAGTGGGAAACAAGTGTCCCTTTAAATCCTTTTGATGACAAGAAATACATTGTTTTCCATGCTTCTTAGATTGAATGGTGCCCTCACTTCCTGTTGCAATTACAGAGAGATGACCAATGGTGATCACTTGGGTTGCTCACGTCCCACCATTATAGGAAAATTACCCTTGCGAGCAGTTACATTTTCTCCTTCAGTAATGGTGTTATTACTAGATGAGTAATCAGCTGTGAGCATTCGTTGTTTGCATCTAACACTCCATTCCTGTGGAGAGGGTGATAGGAGGTTGAGACAAAGGGTGCCATTTCAGTGGAAGTATATGAATGCTTCCCTGTCAGCTACTCTGGATTTCAGGGTTGTGGGAAAGACCATCATCAACCTTAGTGAGGGTATGTGAGTTGGGATCATAAGGGTAGTTCGTCACTCCTATCTCCGATAGCATCAACAGGCTTTTTGCTATCGTTCTACATTGTTATCGAATTGGAGAGCTTTATGTTTGAGGTGGATCCTATTGCAATGACCATCAAACCATGCTCTTATTCTAAAGTATTTTGAGAGTGATTGGACTAACCAAAGCTTGTCTTTTATTAATGCTGAAAAGCAGAGTGCTTTGTTATGCCTTGTCAATAGAAGGGTTGATATTAAGTTAAGATTATTCTTGAATGGCTTGACTGACTTTTCTCACCTTATATTCAATCGGGACAAGGGGGATTTATTGGTTATCCACAAAAACAAAGAGATCAATCCTCATTTGAATGGACTAAGTTGTGTCTCATTAATCCAGAATACTTGATAGGACTAAAATATGATTAGTGTGTTTTTCCTTAATTTTTATTATTTATAGATTAGCCTGGGTGCAACTGGAAAGTTATTGTTATGTGCCATTGTAGTCAC
>JBAMIE010018686.1:0-19517 GCA_037177295.1 Kaempferia parviflora
CGAGGAGTCAAACTCTATCCCCGAAGTTGCCACGTCAAACCTGATCCGACAACGGGATTTTTGACTCCGGACGCCCCGGATGTTCCTGGCTAGTCAACATCGCGTTGACCGGCCCGCTTCGTTCAGCTTCTTCCAGGGTCTTATAGGTGATTTCTGACAACCGGAATAGGGCTCACCCGAACCTATGTTCCGTCCTTCTCCTCGAGCGTACTTCCTCCCCGGCTTTTCGTCTCTCGGACGTCGTGCACGTGCTTCTCATCCACCGGTGTACTCTTCCGCAGACTCCCGCGTCCCGCGGATGCGCTGAGCTCGTCGGCTCTCTCTCTCACCATCCTTCTTGTCTGCTGCGTCTTTCGCTCGACTTCCTCTGTACCTTAGTTCCTGCACACTCAGCAGAGGGAACAAAACAACAGCATGACCTAACCTAACTAAGTTGGTCACATCAAAACCACCCAGGGGACCAATAGTATATGTTCGGGCGCACCGAGATTCGACCTCTAGATCTAATGTGGCAATCTCTCATGTCTTAACTCTCGCACCGCTCCGAGGGGACTCGTATATTTTCAATATGTGGCAAAAAGGCGAATTCGCTCGCCCCAGCGCCTCCGCCAATCCGTCCCAGAGCTAACACGGAGGGGGCTACTAGCCATAAGTGTAAATGGTCAAGACATGAGGGAGGTATATGTTCAAACACGGCGAGTATATTTTTAATATGAAACTTTGATAGTATTTCCAACACGACAAATTATTACAATGGATAAAAGTTATTATTTCACTGTTACAAGAGTGCATAAGTCAATAACTAGCTACTACAACTATTTAAAAATTATTTTGATTAATTTAAAATAATTTTAATAAAATTTAAATAACTTTACCAAGTTAGTAAAAAGAATTTTAATATAATAGTGTTCAAAATTTAGAATTTATGATTCGAGATTTTAATATTTAGGATTTAGTCACGATTAGAAACTAATTGGTAGCTATTATGCAGTGTAAAAATTACTTAGTAATTACTATAACGTAAAAAATTAATTATTTCAATATTCAAGGTTTAGGATTTAAAGTTTAAAATTTTAAGATTTAGGGTTTAGTCATAATGTGCAGAACTTACTCGATAGTCGCTACAGTATGAAGAAGATACGAAATAGTTGCTACAACAAGCAGAAGTTACTTGGTAGTTGTTATAGTTTAAAAAAATTAATTATTTCACTAAAACCTTAAATCCTAATCATAAATTAACTCTAATTATTGACATATCAAAATACTCATGACCAACTTAATTAAAATTATTCAAACTTTATCAAAATTATTTTAAATTAATTAAAATCACTTAAAATAATTGTAAAGTAGATACAGTAGAAATTATTACTATGTAACTATTACAACACTCTAATAATATTTTATTAAATATTATATGTTATTTGATATACTTAATTTGGGACGCCTTCTGATTTTTGCAATAATTATTTGGCAGTTTGTAAAAGGTTAATTAGCATAATTTCAATATTTTTTTTAAAGTTTAATGAACTTAAAATACTTTTTTATTTAAATTTTATCGCAGTTAGAATACTAATTACATAAAGGAAAACAAATTATTTGAAGTCTAGTTAAATGATAAAAAAAATTTCATCATGACAGCTAGAAAAAAATACATTTTAGAAGTCATTTATAAATTTTTAAATTGTGCATCACGACTTTTACTTTTTTTTCCCCCTCAGATTATGCATCCAAATTTTAAAATTCTCAAAGGATGTATTTTCACTTATTTTTTTTTTAAACCTGGGTATCCAAATTTTTAACCGATTAATTTGAAAAATGGCTAATCCAATCTTATAAAAGCTTTTTTATGGGTCATTTTCTACCAATCATTAAGATAGAATTGAAAACCACTAATGAAGATCCATCTGAGCGTCATGTGTTCTTAGAGTTAAAACAACATTTTAACTTTGGTGAAAATATTAATTTTTCAATCAATTTTCTCCATATTCATACTAAAACACCATTTAAAATAGTTGATGAACTAAATTAACTTGCATTTATAAATTAATATCAAATATTATGCCTAAATATTTATGATAAATATCTTACAAACTAAATATTTATGGTTCACCTATTAAATATTTTACTTCTCAAATATTTCAAATTTAACAATTAAATATCCTATAAACTAAATATTTATAAATCTACCTATTAAATATTTCACTCTTAAATATCTCAAATTTCACCCTTAAATATTTTTTTATTAAACAAACAAAGAGAGAGAAAAAATCATCAGATATAACTCTATGCCCATGGATGCCCTTAGAAAATAAAACCTTACACCTTGTAAAAGAGTTTTAAAAAAAAATTATATGCAGTTGAAAAAATAATTTTCATAATCAACAAACCGAATCAACCATGGTCCGTCTCTTGCACACTAACATAAGTGAGGTCGCCAACAATGAAGTTGAGATCTTTTAGATCATAATTCTGGAATTATTTCTGGTTCTATATCAACCGTTAGATCTCATCAAAGGATCGATACTTGGATCTTACTTTCGATCTAACGGCTGATGTGCACTGGACCAGGAATGGACCAGAGATTATGAAAATTTCGACTACCAACAATGATGGACAAAACCCTTCCAATCTTTAAGTCAATAGGGAGACTTACCGTTAATGTGACATTGTGAAGTATGGAATTCAAGGTGAAGAAAAATCCAAAATTGAAAAGACTATTACCCCATACTCAAAACATCCAAGAATGATATATAAACTTTTCTTCCTTCGTAGGCTCAAGAGATGTTTGAATCATATAAGCAAATCTAAATGCGAAATGTACCGCTTACAAAGAAGAAAGAAAAACTGTAACCATGCATAAAGTTTCCAAGGCTCCAACTAATAAAAAAAATAAAATCCTCAACACACATCCACAAGCAGAAACCAGAATCAATGCTAGTTAAGCTTTCACTAAGATCTTCAAGCAGTGTGTGTATTTTTCGCATATCGTCTCCTCGTTTACTTTGCCTCCGCAACCTCCGTCACCCCATTTCTAACAACATTTTCACCTGCATAATTAATGTTATGAGTCCACGGACGCAACAAGAGTAATTCCTTATGTATATACAGATAAGTGTAGATATTGAACTAAAATCTACTCAAATTCAGTTCAAGACTCGATGTCATTTCCATCTAAAACTTCCACTGGTAATGATTGAATACCATCTTCTTTTATTGACACAACAGAGTCATAGCATCTCAAGCAATTTCTTCATTCGGTTCACAAATATAGCAGAAATAAAACCAAACTTATAAACTCTAGTTATTGTTACTTGTTCAAGCAGCATTCATTCTGTTCACAAACAAGAAGGTAATAATTCTTAACTTGACTAACTCTAATTACTTTCATTTGTTCATGCAGGAAGAAGTAGTAACTACATTAATCATAACCTCTTAGAGCTTTACCGTACCTAACTTTCTTTCTCGTTAGTAAGGTAAAACACATTCCACTACTATCATGATTGTTGCATGTCTCATACATAAACATGTGGTATTGAGCCATTCAACATACATGTAGCAAATGAAACAATCTCATCCAAATAAACATAGTGAATTGGTGGTAACCCCTTTTTAAGCACATTCGTTGATCTTTGTTCATGAACATTTACGAGGTACCTCTTAGGTGAATTTAAATTATCCATGTGTAGACATGCTACATTTCTCCCTTATCCATGTTTGGAAAGGCCCTCTCTGGAGGGCATCCCAGAGCACCTTTCCCGTATAGTTACCACTCATGCTTATATTCATTTTCTTATCCTTATAGATAAAATAAAATTTGCCTTAAACATATTATATCCACAAACAACATTCTTGGTTCTTAATCAGGTATTCATTAAGGAACAAATCCAGTAGTCAATTTAATAAGTATATTTCATATAAACTATGCAACCAAAAGGAAATAGCAAAACCAAAACAAAAGCTTCATCATTACTTGTTATAATAGTTTACTTCAAATTCTGTCTCCAAACTAATTCTAAATAAGATAACATCATAATAAGAACACTCAATTCCTAAAATAAACCCACAGTTAAATCTAATAACCAAACAAAGCAATAACATGAAATGAACTAAACACTATCTACTAGGAATTAAATTTCAGAATATGAAACAATCAATGCAGAGGAAAGAAATGAATTCATAAGCAAATTGAAAACGGTGCAGAGGAAAAAAATGAGTTCATAAGCAAAGTATCACCATAAAACTCTTCACTGAGAAAGATCAAGCTATCCAACCTAACATCCAACCAAACAACTCCTCCCAATATTACCTTCCAGATATCTGTACTAGAAAACAAAACCAACTCAAGAAGCATAATCTCCTCAAAAACCATGTCAAAATCCCTAAATCCGTTCAATATCCCATGGCTAGTTTCAAGAATCCTATAACTACAACGAACTCCATCCCTCTCCTCCTAATTAGTCCTCCATTCTAAAGCCCATTCGTAAAGCAGTGTAGGAACCCAAATAAAATGGTTCACAAACCACCAAATCTGTTTCGACGAACCAAACATTACGAAGATACATTGAAATCGGAAAAACCTTCGAAATCCCCAAATCCGGAATAGAAAATCAAAGAAGGGAAGAACAACTTTGAACAAAAATAAGAATGGCAGCAGCGATATCTGAATCGTCCTGCAAATCCACCCAAAGGGAAGAACTTCTTGCCTTCCTCTTCCAACCCGGTGGAAGTTCCAGCCCGCGAGTTAAAACTCCGGTGACGGAGAAATCACGGCAGTCTGTTGCTTGGAGCAATTTTCCACCGATTAGGTCGACGGCGTGGCGTCCTCCTTCCGCGGAAACTCAAACACGGCGAGAAGCGTAGGGAAATCAATCGAGGAGAAAAAGGAGGTCTCAGCCGAAACTATCAGGAAAGTGGGCCGGGCTTTTCTTTTAGACTTATCTACCTACGTTATCTCCTAATCTAACCATTATTCCCATTGGACTACCATATGGCCTAATAATTTTATCCAAGAAGCCCAGTCGTTATTATTATAAATCCTAAACCATCGATTATCCCTTCGAAATTAATTAGCTCCTAGTTTAATTTTTTTTAAAAAAAAAGTGGACTTTACAAAAATATTCCTTAAGAAAAGGAAGGGAAAAAAAAAATTATAAGGGTGCAAAGCCAGGATGTTCTAAGAAGCTAGGCTCCACGAGAAGCTAGGCTCCACGAGGATGTCCTTGGATCAGGATGTTGTAAGAACATGTAGCGAGGATGCTCTCTAACAGATTTAGAGATATTCTTAAAGGAAGTTGTAAAGAGATGTTCTTGAATAGGAATACTACCAAATTAAATCATACAAGGGTGATATTAATGGACAAAGATTCCCAAAAGACGTACGCTCAATGGGGATATTCCTACGTGTGGATGTTCCCACGTGGAGGCCACGTCAAAGGGCCCCTTGTTGATTTGACATCCTTATTATGGTAGGGATATATGTAATCCCTGAGTATTACTTGTCCTCCTTTATTTGTGATAAAAGGTGAATACGTTTGCCCCCAGTACCTCCGCGAATTCGTCTCAGAGTCAACACGGATGAGGTAAATTACAGGTGGCTACTAGCCATAAGTGTAAATGGTCAAGACATACTTGTCCCCCTTTATTGTTGGACCGAGAAGTAGAATCACACAAGGCTTGATTAAAAGGGTAGGAGATCTCTTGGCAACGAAAGTGTATGTAAATATGGTCAGGCCATGCATTTCTAGCAGGATGGACATAGGAGATTTGGGTGCAACCCGAGCATAGTCGTTGTCATAATTATGTCTCGTGTTGGGGCTATATTAACCGCTATAGAACAACACATCTAGATCATTAATTTGAAGTAGACCTGACTCCAGACTAGATCCTAACTAGACCCATCCGGGCCCATAATCAAGTTAACGGGTTGATTACTCATTAACCAGAGTTACAGGCCGGAACTATAATACAATAAGGGCTGAGTTGATTAAGGTTCAGGCTCCAAATTATATACACAGAAGTTGACCAAGATGATCACTCTTGAACCACAATGTAAATTATTTTGATAATTAATAAATGTAAGAGAACATAAACCGAGAGTAGTCCTGTTTGGACTGTGATAATAGTTAATTCTTTGAATTTGAAGTACATTACACCCCTTCCTCAGATATTCGAGCGCAGATCCCTTGTCTAAAATCTTTGATCTCCTATTAGTTCTAAATCAGGACCTGATGGTTGTTGAATCAGATTAAAAGAGTTGAATATATGGATTTTAATTTGATTCAATGATTCTCCTGATCTAGAACAGGAGGGGACTAAAATCTTTGATCTCCTATTAGTTCTAAATCAGGATCTGATGGTCGTTGAATCAGATTAAAAGAGTTGAATATATGGATCTTAATCTGATTCAATGATCCTCCTGATCTAGATCAGGAGGGGACTAAAAAAAAAAAAAATAGACTAGAAAATCTGATCTATTTGTTGCATATTCATGATCACCCTGACTCAAGGTGCCTCCTATCTATTGGAGGTGGTTACAAATATCTAAAATTAAGTCATTTTAATTTTTTTAACCTAATACTATATTTTAATTAGAAAGTCTAAACTCTATAGATATATTTTTTAAAACTTTTTACCCCCTAGGGTTCACACATCTCAATTGGTTTATAGTATTCAAATGATAAAATTTTAAAATTTTACATTTAGGCTTTCTAATTGGGTTATAATATTAATTTAAAAAAATTAAAAATAGACTAATTTTATATGTTTACAGATATAATTGAGTATTTAAAATTTATATTTATAAAAAAATTAATTTTCTATTAATTAAAAAACCATTCATATACATCTTGAAAAAGGAAAAAAACTGACGTCGCTGAAACATGCGCGCAGTCGCGCATTCTGCGGCGCAGTGTATATAATAACTTAACCCCTTAATTAGAGGATCCTCAGTCAGCACGAGTTTAAAATTGAATAGTTTGTAAATATTAGGCGCATTATAAAACTTATCAAATTTTAATGGCGGAATTAAATTTAAACGAATTCTATGGATTAATTGAAATTCTCTCGCCCCCATCTAACAAAAATAAAAGTCTAATTTTGTTATATTATTTCATTCAATTTTGTTTTTATTTCTAAAAGTAGAAAAAGATTTTAAAATAAGTCAATTTTTAAATGAGATTTTTAAAATATGAGAAGAAAAACATTAAAAATATTAAAAATCAAGAATACTTAAAATTATTTTTTAAAACAATCGGCAATATTTTCTTTAATAAACGATCAAATTAATAAAGACGAAGTTATTCACTAAACTTTTTTTTTGCAATTACTATTAACTAATATTTATTTATTATTTTAATTAGGAAAAATAAGAAGATTTGGAAAATCGTAAGAAGTTTTTCATTTTTGACTAAAATTTAAGGAGTTGTTTTAAATAATAAGAAAAATTATGGAAGGCAATAAGAAATATTCCGTTTATTATGGTTATATATTAAATGCTTCATTTTGTTTTTATGAAAAACCTAAATCTTAGTCTCGCCTTCGTGGTCAACCTAGCCCAGAATCTATGAATAACACATCTAAAAAAAATACATACCGATATACAAAAGAAGTACAGACCAAAGAAAAAAAAATATTGAAAACTAAATACATAGTAGAGTACAATAAATACTAACCGTAGAAAATTTCATTTTTATCTATCGAATGAGAAAAAAACTCTTAACCACACATCTATCTCTTACCAAATCTCATTTTTATCCATAAAAAATAAATAAATAAATAAATAAATAAATAAATAAATAATCTTATCTATAAATTTTATTTTTATTAATTCACATCTTACCGTTATTATTTGCTCACAGGCATCACAGATCCTCCCTGATCTACGTACAGTTTGTGTTATCGCCATCGACCGCGACGAAGTAAAAGTATGCAGCTTTCTCTCTACCACTCTCCTAATATCACCGCAGCAGGCTTCACCAAGCGTGCACTCCAAGTAATTAAGTCGCTCTCTTCGTTTGCCTTTCTACTGGCTTCCAAGGTATAAAAGTCACATTTTTTTATTTGTTTATGGGCAACAGGATCGCGTATTCCCTTTTGTTGCCCGTCGGCTTTCTCCCATAGGGTGTTGTGGCACAACTGGAGATGAAGGTCTCGTCTTTTTTGCCCCGTGTTATTGTTCTATTTTACTTGTAATTCCAAAAATATTAAAAATCTTAAATTTATGAGACACAAGTTGATATCCATCTTGGAAATAATGGGTCGAGTATTTTCACAACAAATAAAAAATATGAGAGGTGAAATTGTGATTTGAAAACTTTAGAGTGGAGGTAGGGCAAAACAAGTTCTCTAAATTTACGCATATGTTCATGATATTATTAATTTTAACCTTTGATTTTGGCATCTTCTGCAATTTGCTTACAGGAGATAAGTTTCCTCCCAGTCTTATGCTGCCCCTTTCACTAAAATCCACACTTAGATGCGGTGAAAATCCTCATCAGAAAGTTGCATTGTACATTGATAAGGGTATATCTCTAGCCAATGCAGGTGGCATTGCCAATGCTATACAACATCATGGGAAGGTAAAAGGAACTTGGCAATTCAACTTTTTTATATCCTACTGCATAGAATATGGTAAAACCCATTTATTTGATTTGCTACTATGGCCTTTATTGATATTTATTTTCTTTATTTGTAACTTAGTTTTACTAATTAATAATATCCTTGGTATTGTGGCTTATCAGATAGTCGCTTGATTGGTTTAGCCAATGTTTTAGCTAAAAATTTTAGGTATTTATTCTCTTGGGGATAATTTTTAGAATCCTACTTCCGTGACTTGTATCATAATATTATCTGTATGGACCAAGATTAAAATAATCACGATGATTTAATTTGATTCAACATGAATCTTGTTATATGTGATTATGGAAACAGGAAGAAACCCATGTAAAATTAAATAATAACCCATTACAACTTAGAAGCAAGCCTAATTATTTAATAAATCCAACATATCAGATTCAAACCTAATAATCTATTTGATTTCTTTCTTTTTGAGTGTGTGGATGCCTTACAAAAACATAGTAGACAAGGGAGACTTTATCTATCATAGTTGCATTGTTATTTATTTTTCAATTTTGTGAGAATCCATTTGGTATAAGAGGAAGTCCTTACACACTTGTAAGGCAGGTTGCAGACTTATTATCAAAAATAGTTAAATTTTATATGTCATGTTTCATTTTTTTATTTATGTGCAAAAAAACAAATTTGCAGTACTTAAAAAATCATCTTTTCTCATGAAATGGTTGTTTTGGGTGATTATATTGTTGTGGAGTTACAATTCTAAGAACATTGTGACATAGATTATTTTTTCTATTTCTATTTCGTAGCTAATAGCAAGGTGCCCTGATCATTAGTTTCTTACACATGTGAGTCCATAATGTACGTTCATCATGTCACCCTATAATTTTTAGGCCATATTCTTCTTATTATTTTGATGGTGTTTTGGATGCTTTGGTTAACATTATTTTTCCGTCTCCATTGGTCCAGGAAATGTCATATAACAATTACTTGGATGCTGAAGCTGCTTGGAATTGTGTATCAGAATTCAAGAACCCTACTTGTGTGATTGTCAAGCACACAAATCCTTGTGGCGTAGCATCCCGACAAGATATCCTTGAAGCATACAGATTAGCTGTAAAGACTGATCCTATCAGTGCTTATGGCGGCATTGTTGCTTTCAACACAACAATGGATGAGGTAAGAAACATAGTCACGAAGATTTTGGTTGCCATGGATTTTAGTTATCTGCAACACACAAAAATAAAAGCAGAACTACAAATTGGATCTTATAGTTTTCTGTTATTCTTCATTTAATTCATCTCGTGAAATCACATATCTAGGACCTTGCGAAGGAACTCAGGGAATACAAGAATAATCCAATGTTTTATGAGATTGTAGTTGCACCTGAATACACTGAAAAAGGACTTGAGATCCTTAAAGGGAAGTCTAAGGATTTGAGGATTCTTGAGGTGAAGAAAAGTGGAAAAGGATATCTCTCATTTCGTCGGATTAGTGGTGGGTGGTTAGCCCAAGAGTCCGATGACTTAACCTCCGACGATATCAAATTCTCAGTGATGTCTGGAAGAGTTCCGGAGGAGACTGAGCTTCACGACGCTGAATTTGCATGGCTTTGTGTCAAACATGTAAAGAGTAATGCCATTGTAATAGCTAAGGTAGTTTTCTTCTCCAACTCCATTAGTGTTTACTCTAATAGTAATTCATTAACTTGTCTGTTAGGTTGTAATTATTGAATTAAGTGTTAATTCAGTAGAAGCGTTAATTGATAGTTTTTATGTTTTACAGAATAATTGCATGTTGGGAATGGGCAGTGGTCAGACGAATAGGCTTGAAAGCCTAAGGATCACCTTTAGAAAGGCCGGAGAAGCAGCAAAAGGGGCTGCATTGGCAATCGATGGTTTCTTCCCATTCGGTAAGAACTTCAGTTGACGTAGAGGTTGCTCAATTGCTCATACAAACTATTGATTTAAGATTACATATGATAACTTCTTAGTTTCATTCTCTAGATTTGTTTTTAACCTTTTTGTGGAAGGCTTATTATTAACATGAAGTTGTTGCATTTGCATGCAGCTCGGGAGGCATGCAAGAATGGCATTGGAGTGATTGCACAACCTGGAGGGAGTATAAGAGATGAATTTGCTGTGGACTGCTGCAATGAATATGGAGTTTCGCTTCTCTTCACCAGTGTTTGACACTTCAGGCACTGAGGAAGACTTCGACTTCTCATTGAAGTCGAAAAATATCTTCAAGAAATTCTCGATCCCACGGATCCATCTTTTATTGCTTGGAATAAGTATCCTGCATCAGACGACTTATTTCACTTATTGTGCAATTTATTCATTTCATATTATATTCCCAAATGTCATTACAATTTGTCTAACTAATCCCCTTAGTTTATTGTGGTGATTCGCGTAATATATTTCGGGTTATATCTCATATGCTGACCATGTGCCCCACACTTCATGTCAAGAGAGATAAATTAGGAAACTGAACAGGTCATCACATCTGCAATTCTACCATGTTATAACCAACTCAACTAAACACCGAGGGCGGTGATTCACTTAATATAGAACCTCGATGGGTTGCGATTGGTAGAATGTTAGTTTTAAAAAACAATATTGATACAAATTTTATGACAATATTATAACATCATAGTCTAAAACATCCTTGTTTAAAGATATTAATTTGTAACATTTTCAATTATTAATTTAATTCTCAATGCAAATACAAATCCATGCATTAATAGATTGTCAATCTTTCATTGTACGATATTAACTTGTAACATTTTCAATTATTAATTTAATTTTTAATGCAAATACAAACCCACTAGTAAATTTTGAATCTTTCATAATATATATTAAGTTTGCAATAATATTTTGTATAGTGCAGTTCATAGTTTATTCTAAGTATTGAAGTCTTTTTTTTTTCAAACGATCACACATTAAAGAATTTGTTTAAAATCAAACATGAAAAAGAGATCATAATTGAATGGTCTTCGATCGCTTCGAACTATGTTAATTTACCTACATATTTCTTCATGGCGATAGGGTCCTGTTGTCAGTTAAGGAGAGGTATATAGGAAAGTTTCAATTTCTAGTAGGATGCATTTCTGATTGTTAATCTTAATGGAGTCTATCATTCTAATTTTAGAATGAGAATGAATTTAATCATTTTAATATAGTCATTTGATTTATAAGCTCTAATTAAATATAATTGCCCATAAGTAGAACTTGCTCTCTGAATTCTCAGGCGGTGAGTACAATTGCACAAGTAATCAACACTTCAATAGGAAGTATGAACAATGTGTGTTATTTGATGAACTAGAAAGTTAATTAATTCAACCTACAAACTATGGAAAATTCTACCAGATGCTTAAACTCTTATTTATCCATATCAGAAAATGTCATTCTAATTTGTGTCTATCAAATTACTTCTTACCATCATCTTAGATACGAAATATCACTCAAATAATTCAATAATACCTGCTAATTAATTCAATTGAGATACCTAAATAAATTTTGAATGCCCTTAAAAATAAGCCAAAAAGGGTAAAGGATTTCTACTTGATGATCAAAAGAAAAGAAAGGTTTTGGCAAACTATATAAAAAACCCCCTCTATTCTTGACCTATTAATGAGGTAGAAATATGGTCTCAGAAGTATACGTTGGTTTTAAAATAAACGTACATGAGTTTAGTGAAATAAATATACATCACCTTGCAAGAAATTCATAAATAGTAACAGAAAGGTAGCACTGTAATTGTAGAAGCCAGAAAGATGGAAGGAACAAAGATAACTCCTAATTTTTTTTTTGTGGCGAGACAAATGTAGCTATTTTTTTGTAACTTGAGTGTACCTATTCTTCCCGTAATTGTTCAAAAAGAAAGTGTAAACAAGTGATTTTACCAGGTCAAATACAAATTAATGTATAAATCCAACATTCTAACTTTTCATGAAGTAGTTTCCACGAAATCCAATCATTACTGTCACAAAATCTAAAATAATATTCTTCCCTAAAGTCATTCCTTAACCAAACACAGTAGTACAATAAAAAAGAGCACCTCTACTTGCAGAGGCATACGATAAGTGGGGGCTTGGCTGGGCTCAAGCCTAGCTAAGGCCCATAAGTTGTGGCAACTAAGCTGCCACAACTTAGCTTGTTGCAACTACTTTAAGTAGCTGCCACAACTTGTGGCAGTTAGTTGCTACCACAACTTGTTGCAACTATTTGAGGTGAGAGAAGAAAGAATTTGACAACCGTATGCAATCATGAGATAGAGAAGAAAGAATTTTTAATTTAATTTAAAATGAAAGAGAGAAAGTTGTTGCATGCACATGAGAGAGGCAGAAAGAGATTAAAAAAAAATTGAGTTTTACCGTATCAAATCAACCACGTCGGATGTCACTCACAAATCGCGCAGGAAGCATTTAGGATATCAAATCTATATACATAAACCCTGTCACAAATTCACAATTCTCTTCTCCCAAAACAAATCGGCAGCAGAAACCAAAAACAGTAGAAAGGTAAAAAAATTTCAATCGTTCACTACTCTTTTTTTCTCTTCTACTTCTTCTTCTTCTTCTTATGTTCCACCACCACCCCCTCCTCCTCCTCCTCCTCCTCCTTATCACTGAGTTTTGCCTCTTCAACAGCGCAACAATAGTTGCTCAGTTGCTCATCCCAAACTGTTGGAGGATCCGCGAATGTGACACACCTCCTCTTCTAAAACTCCACTACACAACTCTTGCCTATTGATGACTTGGTGCTCTCCACCTCGAATTCAACTTTCGCAAACTCCTTCTCTTCTCCTGCCCTTCTTCGGCCTTGTGTTGCGCGACCAAGAGTTTAATCATCTTCACTCATATTTGTTGTCTATACTAATTACATCGGAATCATTCGGTGAGTTGATTCTTTGAATGCATTCATTTATATTTTATTAATTTAAAAAATTATTAACAAAACTTAAATATATAATTTTATTAGTAATTTTACTTCTCAACATTTAGAACAAATATTTTTTAAAGAGCCGAGACGGTCCTAAAAACAACTTAACATGGGTTATAAAGATTTTTTTTCATTCTATTATAATATTGCATTTAAGATGGAAATTAAATAAAAAACGGGGCATTTCGAGAATCAAACTCGAGACCTCTCGCACCCAAAGCGAGAATCATACCACTAGACCAAATGCCCATTTGTTATAAAATAAATATATAATTTATAAATTTTATTACTAATATATAATTGAAATGATTTGTTTTGATTTATTAATCTGATTCAAAAATTATCAAAACTAAAATTATAAACTAGAATATGTATGTTTTGAAGCTTCCAAAAACATTAGTTGAAGCCTAATTTAGATTTTTTTTCTACCCAAAACAATAATGTCGAATTCTCTATAAAGAATTAAGTTTAAGGTCTTGACAATTACTTTTATAGATTAAACCACTTACAATTCAAAATATAAGCACTCTAAACTCTTTAGAAAGAAAGGTTGAGTAAATTAATTGAAAATAGATCAGTATACCTTTTCCTTAAAACAACATTAATTTAATTAAATTAATTAGTTTTTTCTTTTCCTATGAATGGAATGCACTATTAATTAATTACTTCCTAATAATCAAGCACTCCAGTGATTAATCAACCACTTAAAATTCAAATCTTAGCAGTATTGTAGGATATTTTTTTCTCTGATAAGATCCTACGACAAACCTGAAGACATTGATGGTTCTTGATAAAAACAAAAAATAAAAAATAAAAGTTTTTGAAAAAATAATGAACAAATTAAAGACCCTTTCAGACTATTATATGTATAAAAAATCACAAGAGACCCTAGCAGGGCAGGCCGCCAACAGGAACGTCCCTAATGCTGATTGCCTTGCCCATGCTGCAGACCACGCCACCGTCATGGGAAAAAACACACATCCATAATGTCATCTTCTTCTTTACTTTTGATTCTGACTTGAACGTCGGAGTATTTGTGCCAAGGACCTCCTCCCTAATTCTGGTTCTAACACTCCCATGCGCTCTCCCTAGTGTGCGCAGGCCCGCGAGTAACACTTTCTATTCACTCTCTCTGTAGCATGTGAAAGTATAAGGCTTCCAGCTCATATTTAAGTTTCAGCCCTAAGTCTCTTTCCGTCAAAGTTCTTGCCCTCGTCACTGGCTTATCCATCTGACTCAACTTCTAGACGGGATCAATACTAGTTAGGCATTTGGATCTCTCTCTGACCAAGACATTGCAGCAGGGATTATTCCAAGGAATTAACACCTGGTCTGGAAATTAAAGACGACTCACTTGATAGTTAATCTACAACCTAATGGCACCGAACTAAAAATTTTGAATTATGATTTTACATTGCAATGGTAGTGTTATGATCTTCGTCTACAACATGAATAGAACAAAGAGACCAGTAGTGAGGTAACTGTTATGGCCATCTTTCGCATAATGACGTTTTCCCTCTGAAAGTTCTGCTAGCATTACTAATGCAAAATATCCTTTAATATCTCTGAGATGATAACAAATACGGCACCCGCCATCACAAGGGCTAATGTGTATCTACCTCCAGGTACTAGTGAAGGAACTCTTGGCGGCAATGACTCATTTGAATCTCTCTCGGACCAAGACATTGCAGCAGGGAGTACTCCAAAGAGCACCAGAACTGGAAATAAAAGACTCACTTGAAAGGTTAATCCACAATCTATCTATATCAAACTAAAAAATTTGGCATTAGGACAATGAATGAATCATTAATTTATCAAACCATTTTTCTGTATGAATGCATACTTTATTTTCTTTATCCTGTTTAAATTATGTTTCTAATTGCTCTGTCAATGTTGTGACCATCTTGCACAATAAGAACAGAAGAAAGAAGCCAACAACGATGACAGTTTACCTCCATAGGTACCAGTAAAATCCAATGCTTTGAAAAATATTTCTGGATCAAGCAATGATAGGACCAAAGGTGGAAACAAAGTTAACAAGTACGGAAAAGGTATTCTTTCGCCACTTGGTAAAGAAAAGAAAAAAAGGAAAAGAAAACAATAGTTATAAAATAAAATGGATACATATGTCCATGCTGTTGAAGTGTTGCCAATGTACAACTGTCACATTTTGTTGTATTCTCTCAAGCAAAAAGTCATGTTACCCAACTGACTAAAGAAGAGATGAGAGATGAAGGTGGCGTGTCTACTTACAGTCAGCAATGAAGTCGGCAAGTCCTAGGATCAATCCAATGTAAGATGTTGTTATTGCATAAAATGAAAACACCTCAATAATTGGCCGCACAATGCAATTTAAATGAAGAAATAACCTTCCATTTTGATACATTATTTAGTATCAGTTAAGAAGGCTAACTAGGATATGATGTTGGAAACTTATTCCAACTATTCTGTTATCATTGCATAATTGTTGCCGTGGGTCAATCAGGGTAGCACTAGTACTTAGATCAGGAATACTACCAAGAATAATGTGTGGGGGATAAGAAGGGAGTGGTCGCATATGAATTGTTTAGACCTCGTGCCTCCGAGGTTTATTGGGCGCCGGTTGTTTAGAATGTCATATGTAACCGACAAGATGTGTTCTTTGTGCTGACAACAAGAGTCCAATTCCCACTTGTGTTTCCGGTGCCCGGTTGTGAGGGAGCTTTAGGACAAGGTGTAGGGTTGGTTGGGCTTTTGCTATCAGATTTTTTTTGTCCAGCAATTATTCAAGGCATTCCGAAGGCTATATTGAGGCAATGGACGACTTACAAAGGCCTGATATTTGGCGGTTGCTTGTATGATTTTTCTGATGTAAACAAATGGCGTTTTGAGAGTGATGTTCCTTGTGTTGAGAGGTTGTTCCTCAAGGTTCAAATTCATGTTTTACGTTTCATTCATTCCTAGAGTAGTAGTAGCTGCATGTTGCCTGTCAATTCACAAATGCCTAGAGTGTAGTAGCTTTGCGAGTGTCTTTCGTTTCATTTCATAAACATCTAGAGTTGTAATGATTTTGTGATCCTTGAGATCTCTTTATATATATTTACCTTCCCCTAAAAAAAAAAAAAGAATTACAGCATTCCATATAAGAAACAGAAGAAGTGGAATGGCTGTTCCGAGAATAATTGCAGTCCTGAGACATCAAACATTGGAGTGCATTGTTTTTTAAAAGATCTAGATACAAATAAAATCATGAATATCCAGTGTTTGTCGAGCAGCGCTTTGTTGTCGCAGACATGGTTGTCACTGCGAAGGTGGATGACACTGGCTTTCACAAACCTGAGGGCATAGAGTGGGGAATCCATCCAATGTTGGAGGTTCCTTGACGCTGCAGGATGTGGCAATAATGATGATAGGCACGCTAGGCTGAAAACATGGGACTGCAAGTGGCTCTAAGAGAGATCTGACTGGTTCAATCAGTGTTGCTTGGTCGCAAGTCAGATGAAGGAAACACTTAAAAGGCCTAATGCATCCCTAAAATTGTAATAAAAACTTACAGATTTAAAACAGCCTTAAAAGATTAAACCAATTTTTTTTAAAAAAAAAAACCTAAATTTTAAAATAAACCCTAAAATTAATCCATAAATTTTAAACTGCGTGAGAAAGAAAGAGGAAAAGATGGCAAGAGAAGTATATTCAAGCTCAAAAGTCTTACAACATTAACATCGTTCTATGAGTCTGAAGTAGTGTTGAATTGATCTATGAGGAGGTTTGGAGTTGAGCAAAGACGATGCAGGTGAAGGAGTCTCAAAGTGGGGGTGATTGGCCTCATGATTTTGTTATTAAACAAGAGACCAAAGTTTAGAACAATGTTGATAATGAACACTTTAGGTATTAATAATATGCAAGTTACTTAATATGACATATTCTATTTTATTCTATTATTGTTTTACCTTCTATGATAAGCCTATTTTTTCAAAGTGGAATTATGAATTGAATAGATAGATTAATACAACTTATTGATTATATCTTATTTTTTATCAAATAAATAGTTTTTATTTTTCACTTCCCTCATATTAATCCACCCAAGTAAACAAGCTATTGATCATAATACTAATTATTAAGTATGAGATTTAGAGGGATGTGATGGAAATAAATTAAACTTGAAATTTGAATTGTAATAGAAAAGTTCAGTTTAAGGAGAAGCTAAATTGAATATATGATGAAATGATTTCAATAGCAAGGGAAGAATATAAGGGAACCGTAAGGGAATGAACTCGTAAGAGTTTCAAATACATTGGATTAAATATTTAAATAAGACATGGATAACAATTTCATTAATAGTGTAAAAATAGAATTGGAATGGAGAATAGCTTGTGTGGTATTGAACGACCATTTTTGTGTCTGTTAGGCTAAAAGAAAATTTTTACAAGAGCCCACCATATGGTCAGACATGCTGTACCGTCAGGAAACACAGTATGAAAATAATTAAATCAAGAACGATATGACATAACATGAATATATGGAGTTATGAGAAAATAGTGTTTGAGAGCAATTAAGTATAACTTTGTGGATAATCAAATGAGAAAAACTAAGTGGAGATAATATCAATATTTCCAAAGCAAACAATAAATCTACAGTTAGACAAGCTGAATCTATAGTTAATGCATAAAAAGTGATTTAATTGATTTAAATATTACTAATGAAGTCTTATATACTATTCAATGGAAGGATGAGATCTATTCATGATCCCAATTTGTAAATCCTTTTTATAAAGTGTCCTCATTATGTTCTCCTGTTCTACTTTGTCACAGTTGAGGAAAGATTATATCTAGAATGCCGAAGGTATCAAACCTTACTAACCACTTATCATTTTATAACTCAAATAGTATTCTGTACATCTCTTTAATTTGACTAACTAATCCACTAAATCTCATGTTCCATCTATTGAAAAGATGATTGGTGATTCATTGTTTCAATCTAGCTTACAGCACTAAAGAACCAATTACAATCCCTCGTTTCAATATACCTACATTCAAATAAAAGAGTAAATTAACTACTAAAGAAATCAATATAAGAAAAATAGTGAATTTCTACCTTATGTCTGACAAGTTCCCTTCAAGGTTTGTACAAAGCACTGGAGCTACATTCTGTAAAAGAAAAACAGAGAAGTAGCTTCACTAACACATATTGCATTGTGCAGGTGATGAAGTTAAACATACCTGATACACAAACGAAAGAGCCATTATAGGTATACTTTGTGGGATAGCCTCTAAATGGACCTGAAGAAGAGAATCCCAATGTAAATCACCAGCTGCCACTCCCTGTGAAAATCATCTCTATCAGTATCATCTTGCTGGCCTACTTGAAGAAGTGATGATGCAAGCCAATTCATAATAAATCCATATACTGTGTCTCATTCCTCTTACATTTCAAAAACTACAGCAGAAAAGTTATATTGAAAGAGGCAAAGAGAATGATAAATAAAATGCATCAAAAAATTGTTTCATTATTTATAGGTTAAAGTGGTTAAAGTAACTCAACCTCCAATGTGAGGCACAAGCTGAGATGAAAAACTTGAGGATTGCATTAGGCATGGATAGCCAGTATTAGTAATGCTTAAACTTTTGATCATGGATCTTTGGTATTCTAGTGAGACATAGGGTTCAATAGAGGGAAAAATCATTGACAAAGATGATGACAATAATAATGAAGATGTAATCAAAGAAACTCACTATCACTAACTTGTTTACTTTGCTGAAGTAGCTAACTTGTTTAGTGTAGCTGATATTTTACTGTGGTGAGCCGACAGATAAAAGAGATCTTGCTGAAAGAGACTGACAGGGTTCAACATTTGCCATTCTTTGACCACATTGAGAAATGTTGTATGACCTAGATGTTGGGTTTTCCGAGCCACGAAAACCGCTTTTCCGCGTCGCGGAAACCTCGGAAACCCCGGCCAATAGATCCGTGCGAGAAAACCGATTCGTAAAAGTCTCGTATGAGTCTCGTAAAAACCATTTCAAG
>JBAMIE010018788.1:0-19516 GCA_037177295.1 Kaempferia parviflora
AATATTAAACAAGCCGGCTCGAGCTCGATCAACTCCGAGCTCGAGTCGAGCTTTGACCGAGCCGCTCGCGAACGGCTCACGAGCGACTTAGCTCATTTACAGTCCTAGTCCCACTTTCTGCATGTCGTCATGTCCCTTTCACTGATTTAACAGATCACATTAGATCAAGTCAGATCTCAAGGATGTCTGATCTAATGTGATCCGTCCGATTAGTGCATGAGATAGACATACAAAAATGAAACAAAGAATCTCATTTGCCATTTCCGTGGGCTGTTAAAATCATGCATCCATCACTAGCAATATTAAGGTTAACTACCATTTACAGCACTATAATTGGCGCTTAATTTCAGAAGGTTGGACAAGGCCTTCCAAGACAACAAGCTGATCCAGCAGAGCGAGCTTCTCATCCTCCAGAGCTTTGACGTCCGCATCGACCTCGTCGAGCTCTTTATCCAGTGCGAAGTTTTCCTCCTCCAGCAGCAGATACTTGTGTCTCAATGCCCTGTACTCGTCGCTTGATCCAGAAGGATCGAGCAAGGAATCAGATGGGGAAACACCGCTCTGCGGGACTGGCTTGTATCTCTTCCGTGGCCTTTTGGATAGATTGGATGCTTCTTTGCCCCCTGTAGAGTCTCCCTTGTCTTCGACTGCGGCAGCCTTTTGCTTCACTGGTTTCTTCTTCTTTTCTGGCTTCACACTGGAGGAGGGTTCATCCATCATTGTAATTGGTTGGTCTTGCATCAAACAGAAATCAATCAGCTTAGTAAGGAGTTTAAAGCATGCAAATACCCAACCAATTTGAGCAAATGTCTAACAATATTCAAGAAAGGACCTACACAAAATTAAACCAACATCAGCTCAGTATAACATATCAAGCTGGTATGTTTACTTTTCTCCTTAATTTTTTGAAAAAAAATTCATTCAAGGTCCATAATTTTCACTGCAAACACAAGGAATGCAATAGTAGGAAAAAAAAAAAAACACATCAGATTGACTGAAGTTGAAAGATAAACTACAATGGTTTATTCAATTTGGCCTAACATACCAATTGAAATTATCAGCTTTTTTTTCAATTAAAATTTATCCAACTCAGAATCAATCTAATCCCTACAGTTGCACCTATATGAAAATAGTTACATCAATAACTAGTCATATTAAGCACATTTGGCCAAAAAGAGATATTAAGCAGACCATCCAAATAAACTAGTACATCAAATTATCTGCTCATTGATTAGACAAGCAACAGTTATATTTATTGTTTAGGTCAACAGCCAAGAGTTTGTCAGGTAGTGTTTCTGTATTACACGTATTGCTTAGAGTAATAGACTATTCATATGAAATTATAAATTAGTTACGCTAACTGATTTAGACATTAAGTGACATGAATTTCATTCATATTAATTGGTTTAGATGATTAATCTCAAGTTTTATATGAACTATTTTTTTACATAATATTGTAAGCTATTGTTAATATAACATATTATTATTCAAAACAAACATATCACCTGCATATACACTCACATTAGCAGACATATACAGCATCTGCGTTATGCAGGAGGTTAATTAGCAAAGCCAGAATGACTATTAAGAGAAATAGCAAAGAGGATTATAGACTAGGAAGGTAGATCTACTGTTGGATGATAATCAGGGAACCAAAGTGTTTGTGAAGAAGTTGAAGGATCAGTTGACAGTTTGATCATGAAAGAAACATGATAGCAATGACATGATTACCAAATCACATTGGAGCTATAGGGAGAAGTCTAGGCCAGCATTCACAATTAAAATGCAGCCCACGCCTTTTTTTCCAACCCATTGCCATGCATAAGCATAAGCACTTGATGTAGAAGAGGTTGCGACAGCCACAGTGCTAAAACTTGAGCAAAGGCAGCAGTCCTCTTCATTGAAGTAATCATATCATGGCTATCAGTGCTACTTACTCAGACCTTTTACTATTCATGCATCATATCCTTCCTTTAAATGTTGGTGGTACAATTTCACCAATTCTCGGAATTATTCTACGGTAAAGTAGTATGATTAATACAACAAAACAAAGAAAAAAAAAGTAATGTTGTAAAACTCAATGATAGATTTTGCACTTGCAGTAATGGAATACATACCAATCGGAGAAAGAAAACCACATTATGTTATGACATAGAGATGAAGCAAAGTGCAAACAATATAAAGGTAGGTCATGTTATGAAATGGAGATGGCATATTGGTAGCTATCACTAATCCTTACGGTAGACCCTGCTTCATCTGCTAAAAGAAGGATATCATGCCCTGTCCAACTTTGATCTACTGCATGGAAGACTTACTTGATAGTGTGTCTTTATTCTATTGTTGAACAGAATTAGTGTTCAAGTTAAGTTATTTCTAGGTTATGCGTTTCCTTTGGCAATGATTTTATTTGAAATGCATGTTTTCCAAGAAATTATCACAAAATAATGGTGTTGTTCACATCTATGAGAAAGAGGAGCTCCTTGCATTGTGATAAAAAAAAATGGCATCCCATGGAATGGAGCAGCAGGCATGATAGGCCTTAGAACATATATCCCAAGGTAAAGCCCTAGCCATCAACAGTTGATACCATCTTTAAATGTCCCATTGAAGCCAAAAATTTTCAAACCCAAGTAGAATCAAGCTTCAAAAATAGGAAGATAAGATCACACAGAGATACAAGAGGGAAGAAAACACCTATTGACCATGATGTTCGTGTTTCTTCTACCTATTTAACTACCAACTACAATTGCAATGAGTGAGTATGAAGAGCAACAAACCAAATCAAGCAAGCCATGAGAATGGGGCAGGGAGAAATTTCAATTCCGATTGCCCCCCTTCAGTATTTACCATATCACAACCACAAACTCGTAATATGAATAAAATTGCTAACAATCGATCTAGTTTTGCCAAAATTTCAACATTATGTTGCTTTATCTGACAAACTTTAAGAGCAGTCCATATGAACATTTTGGTTGATTATTTTTTTCTAATGTAAACTAAGAAAAACTGGAAAATAAGCATTTTCAAAGCATATTAAGAGGGGGGAAAACTACAGATCTCTTAAATTTTAACCTCAAGATTTGCTCCCCTTTTAGTTCGGTGTGAGGCCGGGACGCCTCCCCCTCCTCCGGCAATCCTGCAGCAAACGAGATCGGGAAGAGAAGCGAGACCAGAAGTAGATTTTCGAAGTTGAGAGGAACGGAAGAGGAATGGAAAACTTCGAAGATGAGAGAGGCCTTTTGTACTGAAAAGGCTGGCAATTGGACTGGCGGCGGGGCAACGTTTAGGGCAAAATTTCTCGACTTTGTAGTTTGGAAAATTTTCACTATGGGCCCCTTTTGGGTGGTTGATTACCAAAAAAACAACATAAATAAATTTATAATAGAATTTAAAAGTTAATAAATATATAAAAAAATATACAATTGATATGATCCCTAAGCGGCAAGATCATTCACATCAGATTTTTATCTAAAATCTAAAATTTTATATAAAAAAATTACTTTATTAAATTTAAATATTCATTTTTTATTATACAATGCAACAGCTTCTTTATAATTTATTATATATTTATTTTTTTATTATTTTTTCTCTTTCCACTATATTTGTAATTATTAGTTGAAGGTGAGAAAAATACTTTTATTATTAAAGGAAGAAGAGAGAAATGCTATTTTAATATTTAGAGAATGGATTACATTTCCTAAATTTAGAAAACTACTATGCATGAAATGCATATTTAGGGAATGAGTAGGATAGCTAATGCAATTTTTTTTTTTTAATATAAAATGTAAAATTTAAGGTAAAAGTTTAATTTAAGATAATTAATGTGAAAACTCTAAAGGATAAATCATAAATTAATTTATAGCCGAGAGCTAATATCTCACCTTCTAATCAACTAAGACAACCAATGGGGACTTAAACATACTCTATCTAAATTAGCCAATTATAGTATTACATTGCCATTATCACGACATCATCCTAAACTCATTAATTGTTTATAAAAAAAAAATTAAAACCTTAATCTTGATTAGTTTCATTCAATCTCCATTTTCCTTAATCCAACATTTAGCACAATCTGATAGAATTTGAACAGGATAGATTTGTTGCAAAGTTACTATAAATCCCACAAATAACTGATAGATTAGTAAAATGTAAACTATTGTTATGATAAAATTGTTTTTTGAACCCAAAAAAAAGGTCAAAGAACATGATAGATTTAACAATTTAGCCTAAATTTTAAACCGTCATATTTGATTAGAAATGGAAATATTTCATAATAAAATGAGACAAATTAGTATATGTATCGTCTGACATACCAAAGCATTTCAATTACCATACTCACCATTCTAGCAAGTATTTACATTCATGGTGAGGATTTACATCTTCAATATTATATGGGTAAAAGAATCAACAATCAACAAACTGTACACCAAATTTAAAAACTACAAGTTTATCTTGGCCTTCAAGCAGGTATGGAAGAGGTTAGCTGAGGTGCAGATCAGCTCTTCCGATCACCAGACTGTTTGGCGTGTGACGATCGAGTGGCTGGAACACTTTGCGAAGAAGGAACTGCTGAAAGGGAGGGCTGAAAGCCGGAATTGCCAATGAACCAATACTGGACCCATTTTAGATTGCATAAAGTGTACTTGAGAGCTTTGGTCCAATTCTCATGCTTGTTAAAACTTTGGGTGATCGTGTAACTTTCCACCTTGTCGTTCTCAATCCTGTGTAGAAAAAAACCCATCAGTTCGGTACTGAGCCAACTTTAAAATGACAAATAGTGTATCCAAATACCAAAGCAGAAATACCACAACTGATCAAACGATGTATTATGAGTTCAAGTACTAAGCCAATCCCCGTAACTGCTAAATACAGTGGGCCAGAAGCAGAAATATCAGAACTGATCAACCTATAGGAGTAATTTTACGACTTAGGTGCTTACGAGTTCTAAAACTGCAAGGTAAAGTTCAACCGAAGCTATATACCAACTGATCAAGCTATATACAGAAGTGCACAACACAGAGAAGTTGCTGCCTTTCATGTCCTGCAGTAGTTCATTTCTGCAGAAGAATCAGAGGGGAGAAATGGAAGCCCAGAAAAGCCGGCAATGCATGTTATTGTTCTGATAAGAAATTTAGTGATTTAGAGCAAGAAGATGCTGAAGAACGGATGTGGTTATCCTGTGGTACGAAAACAGATGAACTTGTGTGTAAGTGATGGGTAGTAGTATCAGTATCGAAAAAAATTCAATAAATCTCGGATGGTATCGGATCAGTGAGATAAGTGGGATCAAAATTAGTTAAAAAAACATTTTAAAAAAATAAAAGAACAAAATAATTAATAATAACTAACTATTAATGATTAATTGATACTTTAAATTATTAATGATAATTAAAGTTATAATTTAAATTAATTGTTAATAGTTATCTTACAAATTCTATTAACTTAATTAAGTTTGATTAACTATTAATTAAATACATATATAGTTAAATAATAATTTAAATTTAAAGATTGATGATACCAAACCAACTGTACCAATTATTATACTTATAGCTACGTAATATCTGGTAGGAAATTGTACAAACCAATCTAATTAAGAGATCTACCTGTAAGGAAATCTAAAACATTTTTCTGGTGGTATATTTTTTTCCAGATCCTTCTGATTTGCAAATTCAGCAAAGTCTTTGAGGCATGTCAAGAATAAAGTCATTGCTTTGTCATAACGAGTGCTCCAGAACACATTCACAGGACCAAACCTGCTAACAAATAATAAACTGTATTAGTAAAGTAACAATAAGGTCAAAACTCTCTTGCAAATAAATTGCACTAAAACTTCAAAAACTGCTGCTAGGAGGAAAGAAGCCAGCGTATATTAGCACAAGCAAGGCAAAGGAACATTGAAATAAATAAAATAATTTACAATGAAAACAGCAGATACTAAGGAACCTATATATATATATATATATATATAAAACGGCTAATGAAGCAAAGCAGTATTCCTTGAAGAGCAAGTGGACCATCCCATGTTGAAATTTGATTTAGCCTTCCAGATTTTACTTGAGTGGCATGTCAATCAGTCACCATGTTACTGAATTTGATTATGTTTAAGAACTTGTCAGTATTTGCTTGCTTTAGAAGCGGGCAGTATTTCCTTTACCTTTCTCCAATATCAGCACTTACTTGCTTTTGTTTTTAATGTCCTTAATCCTTAGGCAATGTTTGGTTAGGGGTAATGTAATTAAGCTTGTGATGTAATTGGGCTTGGAATGTAATTGGATTACATGTTGTTGGTCTTGTAATTCAGATTATAAAACTTTATTACCTTTTGTAATTCAAATTATTTTACATTACAGCTTTAAAATTGTACCAAACAAAGTAACCAATCTTGCAATGTAATCTTGATTACATTACAAGCAGAGCCTTAATGTTCAGCACTTAGTTCCTTTTGTTTTTAATGTCCTTACTCCTTAATGTTTGCTAAGGCATGTAATCATCTGAATGTGAAAAAGGTATAACTATGATGTAAGGGGAAGATTTTTTGGATGAAGTTGCTTACTGAATTTCCAATTTGAGCTTACTGCCATGATTCATGTCACTTGTTCCTTCTCATGTGTACTGAATTTGTAAGTTCTTATCTAGGTTGTGATTGCTTTCCATTATTACTTTAGTAGCTGCTTAACAATCTTCTTCACCCTTTTAAATCTTTAATCTCTTTTCTTTTGGAAGGCTTGCTCTTCTTTTTTCACCAAGTCATCCATCATCTGGTATTAGAGCTATTGTTCAGGAATTGTCAGATTGTATGAATAGAAAGGTAGGAGGGTGAAATTAAACACATTAAAACACTTCAATCTCATAGAGATTTTCTTTGCTCTTGCAATGAAGGGTGGATATACAACGAGAGGCATGAGTTTGCAACGGGCTCAACTTCAAGGTCTCCACTAAAGGAGTCGGAGGACACTACAAAAAAATAAAGTTTTAACCGCAAAACAACTGTATTTGTGATGAAAACTTTTTTGTCAGCATTCAACTAATCATTGAATTTATTTATTTATTATTTAAAGTTTAGTAATGGTACTGTCAAATGAACTGTCAATAAAATATAAATTATTGGCAAAATTTTAATATCGTGGATGATAATTGATTTAGAGAATGTCTTTTTTGTTGCATGCTTTAAAATATTAGCTTGCAGGAAAAAAATGATTTCCTCAAATTAATTTAGAGAATGCCTCAATTGGTATTCCGATTTGAGGAACTCTCAATTGGTATTGCATTCACTGAAGAATTATTAATATTTGTTTAACTTTCACATGTATTCCGATGATAAAATAGTAAAATTACTAGTATTACATAGTTTAAGGTTGAGATAATCTAAAGGCTGAATAATTACATTGTTGAAATTTTTTATTAATGAGAAAAAACATAATTTACCCTATCAAAAAGATAGCTAGTTCAAACACAAAATATCTTAGTACTTTTCACTAAGGATAAAAAAATAAACCATAACCTAATGCCACTCCCAACTCCTCCATCTAATTGTAACTGTGTTATTTCAGAAGAGAAAGTAGATTCTTCATGTTGATAGACAAAAAGAAGCAAAACAATAAGCATTGTGAAAATAAAGTCATCTGTATAGAAGCAAAAAACAGTGGATATGGAAGCCCAGCAGTGAGGACTTACAGTTCGTATGTGTTGTTGTGGTTATCCATAATACAGGGATAGCTTCCCATGGGAAGAATCTTGATTCGATATCTACAGTAAATAAGTTAATAAAACCAAGTAGCATATATCCATGCAGATTATCTTCAAATTGGTAAGAAGAAACATCATGGGCAAGATGGCAAACAAATTTCAATTGCAACACTATACCACCAAAAGGTTACAAAGTAGCTGCAATTTTCCTAGAGTAATGGATTTGTTTTTGTTTCAGACTGTAGAGTATAACTATGATACATTGCTCAAGAAAATCCACTGCAAAATGGTACATATTACCAGTCATCAAAAAAACTTTTTTGTTGTATGCAACCTAATTGTCACCAAACCCGAAGAAAATTCATAAGCCTTTCTAGATCTTCCCAGGTAACAAGAAATCTTCAATATATACTTCCATTTTGTTTTACATATTGTCAATTATCACCACAGAAGTTTCTGACTAAAATGGCATTCTGACAAGACAAATTGGACCTCAAATGATAAATCTACAACTACATCAGTTCTCACTAGTATATTTACATTATTATGTTTTTGTGTGGGTGACATATTGAAAGAATCATTTGATGGTAGAAAAGACAACAAACCAAGAAACATTGTCATTGGATGTGACAACTGATAGACTTTCGTTTGACATTGGTTGGAAGAAATCAAAGTTATATTTATCATCCCTGAATCCCTCATTTATGCAGAGGTATCCATCCGTGTTCGCAAAATTTAGTTGCATATAGATTTATCATGGAAGATTACCAACTACTAACTTGAGAACACATAAAATGAAACTAGAATTTAAAGAATAGGGCATCCCTCACCACAAATGCTTGTGAAAAATAAATGATATTAATGTTGATAATCGCCAATACCAATTGAGGAGAGCCCAATGGAGTAGGAGGATTTATATAGTCGAACCCATCTAATGGGATAAGACTTAGTTGTTGTTGTAGTATTAATGTTGTCTTGTGGTTCCAATGAAATTCTACACAATCACATATTCAAAAACTTCATGAGCAAGAATATAAAAACATAGAATTAACCATGAGATGTCAATCAAAATAATTCCATAGGAATATTTGAGGATACAAAAACTTTGGCCGAAAATGTTGAGCCATAGTGTGAAGAAGGAGGCAAGCCTGACCCCAAGCTGCATTTATTTCATCCCATTCAACCTAGGGGAAAATGCCAAATAAGATAGTGCCAAAGAAATAGGACAAAAACTAAAAAAATAACCACTCAAAATAAACTTTTACAATAGAGTAGATTCAACACTAGAAATCAAGATTTACAAAAAGAAACAAAGATCAAGCAAAAGAGTAGACCATAAGTATTTTCTAGTGTGCCATTTGATTTTATCAACTCAAAATCTTGAATAAACCCATGGAAAGAGGAGTCAATAAAAGAACCCTAAAAAAGAAGACAATAAAGAAACACCTGTTTGTTTGTAGCATACCGGTATCTTAGGAAGCCGGCCAAGTCGAAAGTTGTTAATTGTTCCAAATTCCCCATCATGTGAAATAGAGAACGCATCATTTAGCACATTGGTTCTTTTCAGCAATTCCAAGTGCGCTTGGGAAACCTCTATCTTTGCCAATAGAGCATCTCTCTCTTCCTATCAAGTAGTAGGCAAAAAACATAAATTTCATGGAAGGAATCCTGATCACCGATCAACAGCTATATTGAGTATAGGTAAAAAAAATTTGAGGTGTAAACCATAGCTAAGCAGTATAGGCTTCAGGATGTATAACTACAAACACTCAGACAAAATATTCTGTTTGTACCTAATTACCTAAAATTTAAAGATACTCCACAAAGCAAAGTGTAAGGCAAAGAAAAATTGTCCATATTTTGTAGATGATACAATTATAAAAATGTTCATTAAATATTGCATTTGATAATAGTGCAAAATACTTTTGAAGTTTAGGCTCTTATACGAAATTACCTGATGAGATATGAGCTGGAACTGGAAAGTGTTGAACTCATGCCAGTATCTGTAGAAGGAAACAACAAAAAAATATGGATCTTTATTATTCACATTACCATAAATAATAATTAAAAGGAAATAGAAAAAAAAAAAATAGCACAATATGCCAATTCAAAAAGGCCGGAAAGTTCTCCAAAACAACCTAATATGATAAGGAAATAAAATAAAATAAACATGAGCTGTTTACTTTGCTGTAGAAACTAAAATAAAAAAAGTAGTCTTAGGTATAAGTTTATAGGAGTGTTACTGAATGCAAAGAAATTTTAGTTCAGATACAATACTTGGATCATGCTAACTCAGAATGAAAAAGTAAAATTTCAATCTCCAATTCATCAAATCCTCCCTCATTTATTGTTGTTCTAATGCAGATTAGGGATTTAATATTCTAGAAGTGTTAGATTTTGAAATCAAATATTTTGGTATATCCTTTTATTTTATTTTGGAAAATCAATTAATCAAAGTAGTATTTGATTTGGCAATTATATGATTAGAGAATAGGAGATTTATTCCAAGTTTTTATCTAATCCTGTTTCAGTATAGGAATAAATCTTTCCTCCCATGTTAATTATCTTTCAGTTTAATAATATTACTCATGGTAAGTTATGTTCTCTGTAAGAGATTACTCTCTATGTTCGCCTGTTCACTTCGAAGAATAGACCAAGAACGAAAAACAACAGAATCCAAAAAATGTAACTCGAAATGTATACCTCTCCTCTAACTCCTTAAAATGTTCCGATTTTGTTTCTAGCTCCTTCAACTCAACTTTGACCTCCAAACACTGCTTCTCAGCTTCTTCAATTGCTGCTTGAAGCCTTTTTTCTTCTTCCTCAATCTAGATGTGTGTTTTGACGAGAAACAATTTCAAAATGTTTAAAAGCTAATAAGTCATTCAGAAAATATGCATAAAGGAATTGATTTACGAAAGCATGAAAAAAAACTTCCCTTCTTAATAAATATACTGAGAAGAAATCATGTATAAACTCAAAGTGGCACAAACACCAAATATTCTCTTTTTACTCTTGTTAGATGTTTCCATAGAACAAAACTCTTAAATCTCGTTAGATGTTTCCATAGAACAAAACTCTTAAAAACTAAGATTGTAAGATGGAAAAAATATGTTACAGCATTAAAGGATAGATAGGATTCCACATTAGGTCAGGGCCTCAATAAACTTATTTGCATTGATAGTGTTCTTGAACAAATAGCTAGTTTATAATTAACTGCAGCCATAATTATCATAAAGTTGAGATTAATTCAGCTCATAGAAAGGTAAGACTAATAAAGGTATAGCAAAAATAAAAAAGGGGAGTTGGAAATATCTACAATTAAAATAGTAATGAGACACAATGAACAAGTCAGGAAGATGAGATAGTTCACCCTTACCTTCTCTTTCTCCTTCATAAAATCAGCCTCACTGAGAACATCAAATGACTCAATCTCAGACCTTTGAAGACATGCTTCATAGGCTTTAATGTCTCTATTCACATCTTCAACCTCTTTCTCAAGTTTATCCGACAACATCCGCATACACTCCAAGCAAAGTGGTTGTTCCACCTAGAAAGAAAGACAACAAAATTAAAAAACAAAAATCTAAAGAACAATTAGTCAAGTTTATTTAAAATTGAAAGCTTAATTCTGTGAACATGAAAAGCAGGATAACTCGATGGCATCAAGAGTAGATTTTCAAGTCATCAACTACTTGAAGAAGCTGCAAAACTAACAGTATGGTTCACGCCAATCTATTTAAATTAAAGTTTATTAAATCATAGTACCTGAGTTTGGGAAGTGGCAATATCAAATGCCCTTTTCAAGACTACGTTAGAGTGGAACCCTGAGCTATTAACCTGCAAACCACTGCTATGGTTTCCATCTTGAGCTGACATTGGGGCTCCACCTCCTTCAGGAATTGTCTCACTTTTATACATTGAAGCGGCCGGAGGTGGTAATACAACATACGAATCTTCAATCTCCTTTGTAGATTGGTTATTATCAGTGTGAGAAGTTCCACTACGCAAGCGAGAAGGAACACCATGACTTTGAAATTTCTGTTTAGGTAGCACAACAAAAGAATGATCCATAGGGCTAGAAACCATAAGACTTCCTTGAACTGATGATGCCTGCATGCCTATACACATTTATGGAGAAATTCATATCTAAGAGGTAAATGTAAGAGATCAATGTAACACAGGAAGCACTTATGAGCTGAGAAATTTTTTTCATTAGCCCTTCCCAAACAAGGAGAGAATATGAGTTTCCAGAAACAGTTTCTTTCAGGTTAAGATAATATTATTGCAGGCTCTATTACGACACTTGGGAGCTCTAACATAGTTCAAAAATTTTGAACTGAATAAAGGAGGGAAAAAATCCAATAGATAGCCAAAGAATCATAGATGCACATCAAAGAAGTTAACAGAAGCAGAAAACTCTAACCAGAGCGTGAGGCATCATTGAAGAATTTGTCCGCATAGGACTCGACTCCTACAATGCAAAGCGGATGGCGACAATTCTGGCAGACCCATCTAGGAAGGTTTGGATCCATTGGGAAGCTCCCACTCTTGTCACCCCCTCCAATCACATTCTTCATTGTTGCAGATTTGTTTGAAATCAGAGAGCACGTCTGTGATTATTTGAAGAGATGGAGAAGTGAGACAGTAGGTAAATAAGGAGAAATAAGAAATATAGAATGCAATTGTTTACAATTAGTATCCTCTGAAGCGTAAGTTACTAAATTAGTATGAAAGAACAAAACCTAGATATCAGCAGAACAATGCATTCATACGAAACATAATCCAGTTTCAGTCAACATAAACAAACTGTAGGCCAAGGTTTCGGTGCGACCGCGGTTTTTACTGTTCCAACACGGGATCGACACCGAAACAGCGTTCCAACACCGGATCGGCACCAAAACGCGAGAGGGAAAGAAAGAGAGGGAGAGGCGATATCTTACCTAGGCGGCGAGAGACGGCGATGAAGTGCTGGGACGAGCGACGGTGAGCGGCCGCGGCGAGCAACAATCAGCGGCGCCGACGAGATCGGAAGAGGCAATCGGGAGTAGGGACGGAGAGAAAAAATACTAACCTTGTTTTTTATTATATTTATAACTAATAACATGTTGTATATAACTTATATATTATATAGTTATATTATAATATATTTGTTTTATATAATTATATAACCGTTTATATATTTTTCTCTTTCCTCAATCCTCCTCACAATAACGTTTATCACTCGTCGACATACAACAGTTTATTACATCTCTCATCTCCTTGTATAATAATTTTTAGCAGAGATCCGATTATAATCTCTGATCCGTTCATGTCTAGTACACAGTTATGAAATCTGATCAAGTTACATCAGTACTTAAATTTTATCATCGATCGAACGGTTAATGTATAGTGAATCAAAAATAAACTAAAAATTGTAGTCAAGAAAATTCTAACTGAACAATTTTTATCACTAATCTACATGCAACAGTTTATTACAGTTACTTTTAAAAGAGAGAAAAAAATTTTATTTTAATTTGAGATGAAAGAGTAAAAATTATTATATACGGATGAGAGATTAAAAAAAATTAAATTTCACTATATCAAATCACTCATTCGGATGTCACTCACAGTTACAGTAAGCGTCGAGCATATATATACATATAATTTTTTTTATCCTACACATTTGATGAGTACACACTCTTAATCGACCATCATGTGTCCGAGCGTCCGGAGCCATTTCGAGCTCCCCGATTCAATTTTTAGAGTCTGGCCATCCCGATTCATTTTTTAAAGTTCAGGCATCCGGAGAGTCACCAGGAGTGTGCACTGACCAGGTCTGCAGAGTAAAATTATTATATATATTTTTAATTTAAAAAAAAATTTATACTTTTTTATAAATTTAAAATATCAAAATTTATTTTAGATTTTTAAAATAAATTTAACAATGTATATATATATATATAAACTTAAATTTTTAATCTTATGTTAAAACTTAATTATACATTTAAAATAATTTAAAATTTTCCAAAGAATACAATTTCAAATATTAAAGTACGAGCGGATAATCAATCCACTGAAGAAAAATACAGCAACAATAATTTACGCATCACTATTGTTGTTTTTTTTTTTTTTTTAATTTTTACTGAGAGAAGTAAATAAAAACTAAGAATGGTTATCTCCTGCAGAAATACTTAGAAGGATGATAACATTAGAGGAAAAATGAAGAAGCCTAGTTCAAGTTGGCATGAAGCATATACAACAAAATTACTCTTACAAAAATGAGCATCCTTAGTAATAGAACACAAGCAGCACACGATCAGGTTGTTACATAAGAAACGTGAGTTAAAGCTCGGAAAGGATGGCAGGAATGTAGTGCGATAGTTCAGCTGTAAGGGACTGGAATCCATTTACAAGCTGTGTGTGGAAGTCCTGATCTTCTTCGCCAATCAGTCTAAAATGTACTCGGATTGCCCGTTTGCAAACAGCCATAAATTCAAGCAGGGCTGCTATAAGTTGCTGCAATTCTTGAGACCGAAGCCTTGTAGCAGGCTCACCCGATAAAAAAGCTTTGCATACACTAAGAACTCCGCTGTTCACCTGCATTATTCAGTTCATGTGGATATGAAATGAAGCCTTGAAGAAGCAAAAAAAGGTTCTCGCATCCAGCGTATTTATAATAGTCGATTGTTATTACCTGCACTGCAACACTTCCTTGGAGTATCCTTTGTAGACTTTGAAGACGTGGGAGTTGATCATTTTCTGAGCTACGTGGCTCTTCTAACTCATTTCTTAGAGCAGCTGTCCTGGTTTCTATCATTCCAATAGCATTTTCTACTGGAGAAAACTCCAAGGATTCGGATTTCACAACCAAAAGCCTATTCACCAAAGCAGGAAATGAACCCTGAGTTTGGAGTACAGTTCGTCTTTTCCATTGATCCTCTAAGCCTCCTTGGGTCTTCCCATTTTTAGTAAACGGGGTATCAAACAAGAACCTGTCGAAAACCCTGGCCCGCACACTTCCAGTGGACAGAGAGAAAATTCTCTCCCTTCGACTCTCGAGGTCCTCATCCTCCATAACAGGGTCCACAGCTGTTATTTGTAGATAACAGACATCAGGTTGCAATTCTTCTGCATTGACTTGTCTAGAATCTGGTATAATATGTAGGGTATGACTTCCATCAATCTTAGACTCATATATGCGACTAAGCTTCTCCATTATGTCACCTAGACGAACATCTCGTGGCTCCCGATACACATACTCCTTCCTATCCAGCTTTCCAAACCGAGTTCCATAAAATCCAACTCGGTAGTAGGTAGCATCTATAAAAGTAATGGGGCTTGATTCCTGCTCAAGTATTGAATCATAAATACTGGAAAGGGAAGTGTGACACTTAGCAAGTTGGCCATAAGCCCTCCTGCTTTTATAGACTGGAATTATGAGTTCCAAAATGTTGGCACAAAAATGATAAAGCTCCGCCTGTGAGAAAAGCTTGTTAGCAAGCTGAAGGTATTTAACTGCAGAATCCACAGTGAGTTTTGATGCACCATATCCTTCCACCTCAGCTGCAGATGCTTCAGAGGCAACTGCATTGCTAACCATAGGGCAAATCTTGGACAAAGAAGCTACATGTTCCCTATTCCAAACTGCATCATTCCTCCCAACAAGGGCCTGACAAAGAAAAGTCATAAGTGCAAGAAGCCAACTAAGAAAGGGAAAAACTGAAGCAACTCTGACCTGCATAATGACACCAGCTACAGCTACTGCACATTGAGCTGCTTCTGCACATGATTGCATCTCCTGATGTGCATCACATAGATGCAGTAACCACATAATGTGAAGGTCTGGAACAGATGCATAAGCCATCGCAAGCTTATGATAGCTTTCAGCAGCTGCATACCTATCTATAGTCATAACAGAAGCCTGCAATCAATCAAAATTAGTTAACACCAAGCAGTATATTATTTGTTTAAAGATAATTGGCTGATCACTTATCCCTAATGGTTTGTTTACTTGGATAGAAGATATGAGGGCCTCACAAAATTATATATGGAGCTCCATTATTTATATACATATTTTTGTCAATTTCACTCCTATCTCTCATATCTTCCAAACAAAAGCTCAAGCAGCTAGCCCCCACGAGCTGTCGCAGTTGGTTCATGCAAGGGTGTTACTGCCAATAGGCTTGGGGTTGATTCCGAGCAGGTGCGGAATGCCCCGCTGGTTACCTCAACCCCTCCTTGCATGTACTGTTGTTGCTGGCAAAGCCCCCATGATTTACCTCCCTTCGAGATAGTGAGGAGCTACCCCAGAGGGACTGCCGAGGTGATGGTTTCACCTTTTTGCTACCAAAAGCTCAAGCAGCTAGGAAAAGAGTTAGTCAAAACATTTATATTCTTAACACTTCGCTTCACATGTGAGAAAAATGATCCGAAGTAGTGGCTCAAGTTCAACAACTGACTTAATTGACAATATATATTTCTTAATTACTAATGTTAGCATGGTTCAAGCAATGGGCGTCAGACTAATATTAACTGGCTACTTTCTTATCTCAAACTTGGATTGTTGAGGTTTGAGAAACATATTGCTTTATTCATTTTTTGTTATTAACATAATTCATACACAATACCATGCAGGAAGAACCAATGGAGATCCCTCCACAGATATAGAGCTGTGAGATCCTATAGACCACCGAAGTGGATTTGAAAGTGTTGATCAAGATACAATTTTAGGTTTGTGATTCCTACATAATAATTATCAATAATGATAATATCATTTATTGTAGCAATGACATTACCTTCCTGATAGGTAAGGTGAAACATTAATGATTATATGCCGCTATAGGTCACATAATCGAGCCTAGTTTTGATACCATGTGGGAGGACGACAATGTTAGGAGTCTTCTTTTATACATATATAACTTTATTATCATCTTTACATGTACATCATTGTGCGTAGATATTTAAACAAATGCATCCCTATCTATTTGGACACAAATCCCCAACATAAGCAAACTCAGAACTACCACGGTAGGGATTGAAAGTGACGTCTAACTAGGAAGGGATGTGTAAATAGGGATAGAGGCGACTTGTTAGAGATACGGTGAATTGTACCTACATGATATTCTTCCCTGGATAGAAACGACATATGCATATGGATTGCATATCATGTTCCTGGTATTCCCACTAGCCACTTCAAGAAGCACCCTTATGTGTGTTTCATGTTATTGGCAAAAACATCTGAATGTGGTTACAATTGAGTGTCATGGTGCTTCCTTATTCAATTTTCTGTCAATGTTAGACATTTTGTTAAAAAGTAAAATTTTTATGGTAGACAATAGATTCACCAAGTGGTTTGTAGTTGAAATTTAAGTGTTTTAATGATGTATTGTTATCAGTGAAAAATATGAGATCTTGGTTTTACTGATTTTCTGCTCGTGTGACATTAAGGCTTCAAAAGAACTTTCTTGAATGATTAAAAATTATAATTACTGTTGTATTCTAAATTGTTTTTGAGAATGTGATGAAGGTTATTGTGTTTTGCACGGGTCTCCCTCATGTCCCTTGTTTCTCATACCGAGTAAAGTAATTGTGTCTTATGCTATGTATAATGGTTTACCAAGACAATTCACTTTAACAGGGCATCTAAAATTGGGAGAAAATGTAGTCACACTGTTCTCTTTTTTTCCTTTTCCTAGCAACATAAGCTCTTTGAAGGAACAAATTGAGATTTGGGAAGCATCAAGATAGTTGAGAGGAGACATCACTACATAATCAGTCACAATCTTCCTTTTTTCCTTTGGTAGCAACAGAAACTCTTCAAGAACAAAAAGATTTAGAAGGCATCAAATTTTCACAATTAAGCTACATATTCATAACAAGGAGATTCAAAATCAATCACATAGCAGAGTTATTGTTAATCAGCACATTTTCATTTAATAATCCAAGGGAAACAATTTAAATCATACCAATACTGCATGTTCAAGGGCTGCATCAAGGGCCTGAAGTAGACTGTCTGACAGATATTTAACCTCTGACCAAGACCAAAGATTATCTGTTGAATTTTCAGGAAATGCCTCAAGTGCATTTCCAGGTAGTCCACAATCATTTATAAGCTGCACAGTCATCGTGTGGTCTGCCATTTCCTCCAACGATTTCCTGAGACGTCGGGCTTCACCACTCTCTTCGAGACTGCCATTAGGCTTCATCTGAGTCACTTGTACATCAGACATCAACTCTGACAAGGTAATTGTCAGCATAACTCTCAGTCGTGTTGTATTCGTGAAATAGTAAAATGAATTCTGCAAAAGGAACGTGAATATTAGGAAAAATTCAAATAGAGGCATAAGATTCATGAAGCTGCTTCCAAATAATTGGACAAGCAAGGCTTGATGACTTGGAGGATGAATGAAATAGTAGAGTCCCCATTAATGCAAATTTTCAAGATGCCATCTGAAATAACCGTCATACCCTGATAAGTATCTGTAGTCCAAGGACAGCCCTTTTCCTAATGGAATCATTACGAAAAACTGCAAGGCGTAAAAGGTGAAATGCCACTTGCTTCAAGAAACGATCGTTCTCTCTTGCCATCAGTGTTGCTCCATGAATACTGAATATATTGTTCAACACAGAAAAGAAAGCTTTCCAAAAAGCCAATGGTTGACTTCGGGAAAAAAGACCCATCATCATGGATGTGATGCAATCTAGTTTCCCATAGTCAGTAGCAATGCTTTGAGATGCTGCAGCAACAGAAAACTTGTTGGTAATCTCAAGAACTTGCAGACTGACTGCTGTACTCAAATTTTCTTCCCAAACTTCCTGCAAGATTTTGTAGGGTGCAAGAAATCATACACTCGGTTTGCAAAACAACAATTAAAAACTTGACGTACCAACTTCTGCCTCAATATAGGATGTAGAGACTCTCGCAATGCTCTGGTTGTTGCTCCAATTCTAGAAGATTGTGCTTGTGCAAGAGCTTCCCTTAAAGAATATGGTTGGTTAGGTGAACTTAGCTGAGGACTGACCCTGTGCCATAGATATCCATTTTCAGGCGTCCCCTGTAGAAGAAATTTCAAATATATATTCAGAAGTATAAATCACTACATGATTTATTGTATTGGTTACGACACTGATAACACAAGCAACTGCAATCACACTGAGCACTGAGACCATCACAGCTGTTTTTATGAAACGTCTAACTGGATGAACAATAGCAGTCAACTAAATAAATGTTTGAGATTTTCATCAAACTATAAACTTTTAAAGTGTATTGCTGACTTAGAATTGATTTCTCAAAATTTACACAAATATGTTTACATCTTGATTTCTATGACTTGGACATAATAACTCTTTGTTTGCTGGTGCTCCAATTTTGCATGTCCTCTCCCCCTCCTCTCTTCCCTTTTTAGCGTTTTAACACCTCACCAAGGCTGGTAGGCAGAAATTCATGGATTAGTTATGGAAGATAGTCTTGCTAGTTAGCCCAAGTATTGTTCGAACCATGGCAGTTTCGATTTCAGAATGAAATGATGCAATTACGGTATTATAGTATGTTATACCGATACAGTTTTGATACTTATTTAATTGAATTCTTAATAATAACAATCAGCTATTTATTGCAATTAATTAATTATTTAATAATTAATTAGATTCCTGATACATAGTTATATTTGTTGATTAATTTAATCACCTCATTTTTTTTACTAAATATGTTTGGAACTAATTAAGTTTTAATGAATTTAGTCATTTGTAAATTGTATAATTTTTTTGTAACACCCCAAAATTTTCAAAAATGATTTCATAAATATTCTATAATTTTTCTGGAATTTTAGAGTATTTTTATGGAATTTTT
>JBAMIE010018887.1:0-19513 GCA_037177295.1 Kaempferia parviflora
ACACCAAAGGAAGTGTGGGATACCTTTGCTACACTTTTTTCAAAGAAGAATGATACAAGATTGCAACTTCTGGAGAATGAGCTATTGTCAATGGCACAACGTGACAAGACGATTGCTCAATACTTTCACAAGGTGAAGTTGATATGTCGCAAAATTTCAGAGCTAGATCCAACATCTCCTATTGGAGAAACAAGGATAAAAAGAATAATTATCCATGGTTTGAAGCCAGACTATCGAGGGTTTATTGCTGCTATACAAGGATGGCCAACACAACTATCGCTTCTTGAATTTGAAAATTTACTTGCAGATCAAGAAGCTATGACTAAGCAAATATGAGGAGTCTCACTAAAAGGTGAATAGGAAGCACTCTACACCAACAAAAATAAAGGCAACTTCAAACGGTACATTGGTGGAGAATCTAAAAAAGATGGCGACAAAGTGAAAAGCTATCATGGAAATGGAGGCTCTTGTCCAAGGGGAGCCCCGAAGAATTATACTGATCGTAGAAAGTTTGTTGGCGAGTGCTATAATTGTGGGAAGGCGGGCCACATGACAAAAGATTGTTAGTCCAAGAAAAAGTTTGTTCAAAGCAATATTGCTACTTCTAATTCTAAAGAGAATAGCGAAGATGATTGGGATGCTGAAGCTTTAATGGCTATGGAGGAAAAAGACTTGGCTTTCACAACAATATCAGAACAGATTGACTATGAAAATGATTGGATCGTGGATTTAGGCTACTCAAATCATATGACGGGTGACAAAAAAAAGTTGTAAAACTTATCTGAATATAAGGGACCTCGTATAGCGGTTACAGCCGACAACTCAAGGTTACCAATAGTTCATATTGGTAAGACGGTAATTACGCCTCGATATAATTATAACCAAGTGTATCTTCAAGATGTCTATCATGTCCCAGGAATGAAAAAAAATTTACTGTCTGTAGCTCAATTAACATCTTCAGGTCATTATGTTTTATTTGGTCCAGAAAATGTAAAGGTATATTGAAACATGAAAATTTTAGAAACACTAACAATGGAGGGGAAACGATTAGAGTCGCTCTACATGATGTCAGCAGAGTCTGCATATATGGACAAGACAATGGAAAGTGAGACAATAGCTATATGACACATGCGGTTAAGTCATGTTAACTATTCCAAGTTAAACATGATGATGAAAAAGTCGATGCTCAAGGGACTTCCTCAACTAGACATACGAACAGACATGGTATGTACGGGATGTCAGTATGGTAAAACACACCAATTACCATATCAGGAGTCAAATTTTAAAGCAAAGGAACCATTAGAGTTAGTTCACTTTGATGTATTCGGGCCTGTTAAGCAACCATCAATTGGTGGTATGCGATATATGGTGACATTCATTGATGACTTCTCAAGGTATGTATGGATTTTATTCATGAAAGAAAAATCTGATACCTTCTCAATGTTTAAAGAGTTCAAGCAGTCAGTTGAAGGAGAATTGGGAAAGAAGATATGTTGCTTGCGCACAGACAACGGAGGAGAATACAGCTCAAGAGAGTTCTCTCAATACTTAAGAGAAAGTCGAATATACCATCAATACACATGTGCCAACACACCTCAGCAGAATGGTGTAGCAGAAAGAAAGAACCGACATCTTGCAGAAATTTGTCGGAGTATGCTGCATGACAAGAATGTACCTGGACGTTTTTGGGCTGAAGCAATGAGGACTGCAGCTTTTATCATCAACAAACTTCCTCAACCAAGGTTAGAATTCATTTCACCCTTTGAGAAGTTATGGAACATAAAGCCTACAGTTAGCTACTTTCGAGTATTTGGATGTGTATGTTATGTATTTGTTCCTGATCATTTACGAAGCAAGTTTGACAAGAAAGCTATTAGATGTATCTTTGTGGGATACGATAGCCAGAGAAAGGGGTGGAAATGTTGTGATCCAACAAGCGGAAGATGTTACACTTCACGAGATGTAGTGTTTGATGAAGCATCTTCTTGGTGGACCTCAGAGAAGGAGGTGTTATCAGAATCTAAAGACCTTGAAGATAAAGTACAACAAAAGATGGGGGAGCATATAGTTCAACTTCAATCAGGTTCAGATGAATCAGGAGATCTAAATGACAATGATGTAGAGCAAAGAGTGGCTCAGAGTCCTTGGCGAACAGGCATATATCAACATCCAAATGAAGAAGAGAGGCCTAGTGAAATGGAAGAATTAACTCCACAGTCTCAACTCCGAAGGTCAACAAGAACACGAAGGCCAAATCCAAAATATGCAAATGCAGCCATAGTTGAAGAAGCAGTAGAGCCTGAGACGTTTGAAGAAGCATCACAAAGTTCTGAGTGGATGACAGCTATGAAAGAAGAGATTGATGCACTGCAGCAAAATCAGACTTGGGATCTCATACCAAAACCAAAAGATGTGAAACCCATTTCTTGCAAATGGGTTTACAAAATAAAGCGTCGTCCAGATGGGTCAATCGAAAGGTATAAGGCACGATTGGTAGCTCGTGGCTTCTCTCAACAGTACGGACTAGACTATGATGAAACGTTTAGTCCGGTGGCGAAACTTACAACTGTACGAGTCCTGCTTGCACTTGCAACCAACAAAGACTGGAATCTGTGGCAAATGGATGTGAAGAATGCTTTTCTTCATGGAGAATTGGATCGAGAAATTCATATGATCCAACCAATAGGTTTTTAGAACCAACATCATCCTGAATATGTGTGTAAGCTGCGGAAAGCGCTTTATGGATTGAAACAAGTACCTAGGGCGTGGTATGGTAAGATTGCTGAATTTCGAACTCAAAGTGGTTATTTAGTAATATCTGCAGATTCGAGCCTATTTCTCAAATCAAATGAAGGAAATCTAGCTATCGTCCTCGTATATGTTGATGACTTAGTCATAACCGGTGATGATAAATCAGAAATTCTTCAGACAAAGGAGAATTTATCAGTTCAATTTCAAATGAAAGAACTTGGACAACCGAGCACTTTCTTGGATTAGAGATTGATCGCACACAAAAAGGAATATTTCTTTGTCAACAAAAGTATTCCAAAGACTTGTTGGAAAGGTTCGGAATGCTCGACTACAAACCAATCTCAACACCTATGGAACCAAGTTTCAGAATGTGTGCATATGAAGGGAAAAGTTTAGAAGATACAACCATGTATCAACAATTGGTAGGCAGTCTTATCTACTTAACCTTAACTCGACCTAATATTTCTTATACAGTCAGTGCAATAAGTCGGTACACGTAAAATCCAATGAAGCCTCATTTGGAAGCAGTTCGAAGAATACTAAGATACGTAAAGAGCACAATTAATTATGGTCTTTTGTATAAAAGAATTGGAGAATGTAAGTTAGTTGTTTACTATGATGCTGATTATGCAGGAGATCATGACACAGAAGGTCAACAACTGGTTACATATTTAAGCTTGGTTCAGGAACAATCTCTTGTTGCAGTAAGAGACAACCAAATGTATCATTATCAAACATTGAAGTTGAGTATCAAGCAGCAGCAATGGCAACTCAAGAAAGCACATGGTTGATTCAACTATTGAATAACATACATCAACCAGTAGATTATGCAGTTTCAATGTATTGTGACAATCAATCAGCAATTCGTTTGGCAGAAAATCTGATCTTTCATGCAAGAACTAAACATGTTGAAGTGCATTATCATTTTATCAGAGAAAAAGTTCTCCAAGAAGAAATTGAGATGAGACAAATCAATACAGATGATCAAGTCGCAGATTTGTTCACAAAAGGCTTGAGCGCCAGCAAATTCAAAAGGTTTCGTGATCAACTCGGCACAGTACAAAGGGTTGGTGTTGAGGGGGAGTGTTGAAGATCAACCCCAACCCATCAACGGATAATGATAAGAATTATCCAATAAAAATAAGAATTGTGGATAAGATTATTTATTTATTTATTTTTCTAATGGATAAAAATGACGACTTGGTAAGAGATAGATATGTGGTTAAGAGTATTTCTTTCATTCAATGGATAAGACTGAGACATGGTAAAAGATAGACTCCCAAGCCAAAGATCCCCAAGAAGTGTGTGGTTCCCTCCTTTTATACTTATAAAGTTGACTTGATCTGCCAGATTCATTGGTCTCCACCAAAACACATTTTTTGACCCTTAGATAAGCTCGTCTGGAGATGTGATCTGAACCAAATTGTAGATCGTCGAGTCCTGGTCATTTTGGTAGGTGGCTCATCCTGTGGGTCTAAGTGAGCCAAAAGTTATACCTGTTTTACTTTAAGTCCGCAGTGCAATCTGGATTTCACACGCCGTGCATAAAATGCACGGCCCCGCAGGGGTTAGATCTGGAAATGCTATGAAACCTGCACTATCTTGTAGAGCTTGAAGTTATCTTCGTTTTGAGAGTTCATAGACCCAAAAACTCCAACTAACTGAGAAGTTATGAACGCTTTAATTTCGGTCTACAGGGTGGACAGATTTGGGCATGCCTCTCACTTCTTCATCACATGGGCAAGGCTCAACATGTCGCACGGGCAGCCACATGGCTGTGTAGATCCACACGGTCATGTGGGAGTGGCCATGGCCGGTGTGGTACATGGTCGTGCCACTTTGCACGGCCCCATAGGGCTCTCTTCAGTTGAAGTCACACGGCCCGTGTGAACTCACACGGCTAAATTCTTGCCTTTTACTTCGTTGTTGCTCCGAAACACGTATTGTCATGAAAACCAAACAAAAAGTAGATCTCCACATAAAATATATGGAAGTACGTCATTATAATAAGATAAGGTACAATAAACGTAGATTATATGCAGTAAAATATAAGTAGATGTGCGTGAAACAATGCATAAAAATATGCATAATCTACGCTCATCACTTCCCTAAAGAACGGGTGGATGGGGAAGCAGAACTCATTCTTCATATGTTCCCTAAAGAAGGTTATGCATATGGGAGGAGAGCAGTCTGTATAGTTATTACCATTAGGTAGGATCAATTGGTGATCATCAGGAATCCCATAGGTCAGTTGCAACCTCTCCAAATGGACTTATATCATGGTGTCAAAGAACTGACCGCTATAATACACCAACTAAGGGAGAGCTAACATCGACAGACAAAGTGCACTAAGGATCAAGAAGAAATACTGTGTAAATAAGACAACTTAAAATTGGAAGAAGATTACAAGTACTTGAAGAAGAGAGGAGAGTCGATGATAAATGAAGCCAAAAATCAAAGGAAGAAGACGATGAAAATCAACATACGTGCAAATAAGGGTTGCATAAAGTGATAACAGCCCTCTCAACCTAATTTATATAGTTGGACATCTTATTAGGACCCTTGGATCTAGATCATCTCAAAAGTGGGAGAGATCACCGACCGCTCGATCAAGCATAAATTATGATAATTCCTAATAATCATTACACGAAGATAGTCGCTCAATCTTCCTTTGTATCTCAAACTATCATTTATTAAATTTGGTAGCTTTAAATAACTCAATAAAAGATTATGAAATAGTTAAGTTTGAACTCTTATGTTTTTCCATCAAATAATCGAAAATGTATAATCAAATGGTAAAATACAATGCCTGATGTTAAATAAATCCACTCAAACCTTTTGAATGGGAGAGGGATTCGCAACTTTTTAAGAAATTATTACAAACGAGATTGAGAAACTGTTGTTTGAAGGTGGAACAATCTTATTCCTCATCAAAACACTATAAACAAGAAGTGTTACAATTCTAAGGAACCATGAAACTACCAAAACGCTTGTAATTCATGAATCGGAGGGAAAGTACATAGGTGCTGGTAGGAAGGGGAACGGAGCAACAGAAGCATAGGCAATTGGTGGACGTGTTTGCGTTCGATCTTTCCTCTTCTTGCAGCTGCTGCTGCCCTCAGATGCAACAATTTCAGCTTCTGCGAGGACTTCATCATTTCTTGTTGGTTCATCCATTGTCATCTCGTTTTGTTCGTTAGGCAGCCTATGCAGTAGCAGACCAGACATGAAAACAGGGAGATAAATGAGACTTCCATGAAACATTCTTCGTGCATTCTTCGAGCTTCGATCACGAACAAACAACAGAGCTCCTAAGCTGATACCCATTGTCACAAGTGTGGATTCAAGTGCAAACCATTTTGAAGTAAGGCCCCCTACATGATGAAGGTTTATTTGGTAGGTCAGTCAACAGAAAGAGCAAAATATAAAAAAATGTAAATTAGCCATGCAGCTGAAAGCATACATTTACAATGTGGTACTACCAATTTATTCATAGCAGAGATTAGAATGTTTAGACGGATACATAAGTTGTATGGGCTATGGATATGCTCAAGACAAATAATAGAGAGAAGTTGACTCTATTAGATGTTAGAAATTGAACGAGATGAAAGAAAATACTAGTTACCATAAGGTAATTTAAAAGATCAGAATATTATTCTACCGAGCCATCTCATATAAATGGACTCAAATAGTTGAGACTAACACTGCTTGTCTTTTCTGGGTGATATTATGCAGAACAAGAGGAAGGGACAGAATTGGGTGCTGATGAAGGGGAGTTAAAAGTAGAAGTTGGATCATGTTAAAACTCAACTACAAAGAAATTGCTGAAAAAGATGGTTGTATCAAACTCATTAGCAAAGGGGATCTTATGGTTGTATCTAAGAAATATTCACAGTAGGAGGAACTTGCAATAATTTAATCCCTAAACGAATGCAGTTTGCATGATTTGGAGCTAGATCAATGATAGCACCAATTGGGTAAGATGTCCAATGCTCAGATATCTATACTTCTTAGCATATACCTGCCTCTGATGCCATCATGTCAATGGTTCTGAAGTAGTGGAGAATGACAAAAATACTTTTTTATCATTACCTATTGATTCCTCCACGGATAATAATTATGGGTAAGATGTCCAATGCTCAGATATCTATACTTAGCACATACCTGCCTCTGATGCCATCATGTCAATGGTTCTGAAGTAGTGGAGAATGACAAAAATATTTTTTTATCATTACTTATTGATTCCTCCACAGATAATAATTATATTAGCATTATAGGTTTATTTATTTCCTTCTTAATATTCTGAGTTGTAGTCTTTCCTTTGTTCTTGCAAGAACTTTCTGAATCTACAAGCTCACATTAAAGGAGTTATCTTAATCTGTGGTGAAATTATCACAGAAGAATTCTTTTTTTCTTCTTGGTGAATGTGATTTTCCCTATTGTTGAATTCATTGCGTCAATTATACCTAACACTTGGAAACCAAGATCCTTAGTATCGATCCTGATGTGTACTTGTATTGATATTGCAAGTAAATATCAAGCCAAAAGATTAGTTAAGAAATACCAAAAACCAAAGCAATATAGTTAAAATTTACAGATACCTAGTAATAATTTAAAAGCATCATCCCAAACTGGCCAGAATGGAATTGTACCAATGTCGTGGCAGTGGGTTGACATGCACTAGTTAGGAAGGTCAAACTGTGGGGCAGGATGATAAGAAGAAGAAAGCAGTAGGTAGTTTAACTGGTCTAACATTGGCATAGACCACACAAACCCACATGTCTACGATCATCCTGCTGCAGAAGCATAGCTCTTGCATCCCATTGCATTTCATGGACAACAAAAGAAGCCTCTGCATCCCATCATAGCTTGAGGAAGGCTCAAAGAAGCCACGCAGGTCATCATAGAAGCTCCTTTGCGGAACATTGACCCCCTCAGCTCCTATTTCCACTCAGAAAAGGCCGGAAGTGGTATTCACATTGAATTACAGCTCATGGAAACCAAAAACCTACTCACCTCATTTCGAGTCTGGAGTCTTGAGTCTCAAGTCTATTTTGTTTGTCAACCAACAGGTGGAATTGTAAGTTTTACAAACTAGCATGGAACGGTTTACAAAACCATACACTATATCTTTAAACAAGTAACGTCTATCTTCCATGAAGAATATAGAATAAAAGAAAAAAAAAAAATCACTAAGTACACTAGCATGGTTGTTTACACCTTCATCCCTGATTATACCATATATAAAATCTTTGCTGAAAGAATAAGTAGTTTGTGAACAAATGCAAAAGGAGAAACTCCTGTTACGTTAGAAACTTACAATCATATGCCAAAAATCCTAGTGGAAGCAGATAGAGACAGTTTCTCAGAGACACTAAAGCAGTTCTTTGACCAGAAGCATCGGCAAGAGTGAACATCCGAAACCTGTTCAAACGTGCAAGATAGTATCATCTTAGAGAATGCTTCCCAATGAACTACAATTGATTTTTTATAGTCAAGTAGAAACACAAACCCTCCATTAATGTAGTCTTCGCGGCATAAGTAAGCAAGGGCCATGAAGTGTGGAATTTGCCAATAATACAAAGCTGCTGGAAGAATCATTGAATTTAAAGATACTTCACCAGATGCAGCTGCCCACCTGAAATTGAATAATGTTTAGGGGCAAAACAAGCGTGTGAACCATAAACATAAAGGATAAATCATGAGAATTGCAAGCAAACAAGCTATATTGCACAACCACTTTTACCATACTTCTTAGTTGTATGATCCAGCATGGATCCCACATAGAACTTATGTTTCATATGTAGAATATTACACGGAAATGCTGACTAAAACTAAATCCATGCTTAGATTAGATTGGCTTCTAGTTTCATCCTCCAAGGAGGCAACAACCAAATTGCAAGTGATTTGACAAAACAGGATGAATGAAAGAATCATACTACCTCATGCAGTTAATCATACAAAAAATTAAAAAAAAAAACTCAGATGCCACCTCCACAGAGCTTATTCTGATATATAGCTTATTGAAAATAAGTTGTAGCAGAAAGACACTACTTCAATAAATACTCCAACAACAGATAAGAATAAATAAACAAGAACCGGAAGAAAAATGCATCTAAATTTTGTTGAATAAAGCTCGGATAACAGGAAATCTCTGTGCAAGGTGCAAGGGTCAACACAATGTCGGATTATTTGCATGAATAAAATGTTACCCGAGAAGTGGAGGAATGGCACCAACTACTGCTCCAACCCATGTATTAATGGGGTGTATTTGTTTCAATGGAGTATACACAAAAGCATAAAGTATCAAATTGCTAGCTGCAAGCCCTGCCGCCAAATAGTTAGCCTGCAATGTACCTTGTCAATGAAGTTTTTCAAACCATCAGCCATAATCTCATTTATGTGAATGCAAATCAAAGTTTAAACCAGTTAGTTTATCAATGGAAATATTACTAAACCTTCCAAGCCAACAAAGTGGTGCCAGCTAACCCAACGCTTGATGCCCACATAGCAGCATGAGGAACACCTATACGTCCAGAAGGAAGTGGTCTCTGCCTTGTCCTTTTCATCTTAGCATCATTCTGTCTTTCAAACACCTAACACACACAACTTGGTGAGAAGTCAAAGAAAAAGACTGAATACAGAACCCCACTATTAAAAACTAAACTAAAAAGAACAAAGTTAATATTTGAAATACTGAAAACATGCACTTAAACAAAGGGCATAAAATTGTGCATTAACTGATAAGTATATGTTTCCTTGCATTAGGCAGATGAACTAACTTCAAAAATCTCAAAGAAAACAAATGAAGAAACATCATGAAAAATGTCACAAGCATGAGCACATTAGTTATGAATACCAAAGTCCCTCACCTTCTGCCTAGGATGATACGTGTTAAACAAAGTCCTGCAACTCAACTAGAAAGAAGTAAATACAAGTTTAATAGTGATGAGTCAGTATAATTAGAGATGAATTTGCCAAATCAATCTATTTGTTTGACAGTAGAATCATTCCTAGTATAGGAAATATTTGAGGCGTACTAATAGAAACCACTTGATACTGTCCACAAGTTCAACAGCAAATATATCAAGACAATCTCTGATTTGTCTTGATGGGCTATGTGATTTTATGACTAAAAGCATATTCATCGGGGCAAGCAGGAAAAAAACTCACGGCCAACACATCATAACATCAACCCATTCAATAATTGAAATATTTGGTGTTATTGTCCTCTTGTCCATTGTTGGGCAGTGAATTCGTGAGTGATTTTTTATGCTTTAATCCGTTCAATTCGCATATACGTTATAGGCCTCAACGTTAAATGATGGAATTAGAGACAATGATTAGGAGAACCAGTCCACAATTAAGCATGTTTCCCCAATCAAATAGAAACATATCTAACATTACATATTAAAGCTCCTACATTTTATCCTATTGTTCCACAGATTGTGGTTTCATTCACAAAAAGGTGCAATATCCAATTCCTTGGGACTTAGAACGTAGAAACACACAATGGCAGAGCATATCATAGAAACACACAACGGCAGAGCATATCTCTGTTATGATATTACAGCACATATCGCATACAAGATGTTCTGCCCTAAACTGCAGTGCAAGGACAACTAACTAAAATGTGCAAGTGAGGAAATTCAGTTTAAAAAAGTATGGCATGGCATAGCCAGAAAAGTTAAGAATACCTGATTTAGAGAGTTAGCAGATGCTGCAACCATCATAGTACCAGCACAAGTGCAACAAAGCCCAGCAAGATCAATAGAACTACTGCTCCCAAGAACAAAACCAGCTCCAGAAGTTGCAACCACTAGCATGCTGGAGAAAACCACTATGATTACTCATCTTGACTGAAAAGATAGAAAAGATAGTTTCTATAGAAAAAAAAAATCAGAAAACAATGCATGCTTCTTTAATTCAAGGCATCAAATTGACCTAACACCTCTTTTAGTTATGAAAACTATATTCATATTGGGGAAATACTACACAGAAGGTTCACATTATGCTCATGCCAAGTCACATGGCACCAAAAGCTAGAGCTAACAAGATCAGTGAAGACTACAAACCTAGTCAGGTGGTAAATATGGATATGCAACACTTGTTTTAATATCATTTCATCAAAATTATAGAGCTTATAACAAGCTGCAACTTCCATCTATATAAGGTCAGCCATGAGTTTTATTCTTCCAATTGAACTCTATGTGAGGTTATATAATTTAATATTTGAAGTTGTGCAACAAATTACACAATCCTAAAAGACATTATATGCCAGCATTCATAAAAGAACAAGTTTTTATGAGCATCACTAAGGTGTCCCTGATGAAAATATTTTCATCAATGTGGTTTATCAGTTTGCCAGGATCATAGAGCATACATACAAAGATTGATGACAACTGAAATTTAACTGTATCACTTAAGCAAAGTGCAAACAGTCCCCAACTAATTTAACTTGTCAAGGCTTGATGGTCATATCTCATTGGAGATCTTTACTATTGAAGATGCACAAAGATCAAAATTTCATATTAAAAAAGTTTCACTTTCTGTTCTTGTCTCAAAATACCATTCACATGACAATTTTAGAGCCTTTGAGCATGTACTATATACTCTATTCGCACACATTTAAATCACAAGTGTCTGAATATGTCTCAGTGGCATGTGCCATATTCTTCAAACTCTAAGACATTCAAGGATGCTTAGACTCAAAATTAAAATTACGCCCAAGTTTTCAATTTCTATTAAGATTTGATCCAAATCAAAAACCATACAGCTAAATTTTGAATTACTTAAATGTCCCTAATATCAAACAATTAATTTAGTCTCTTAATCAAAGGTTCTCTAGCTTTTTACTAGAGGTACTTGACAAGAAGTGGTAGTCAGAGCTCAGAAGCTTTGAAACTCACTTCAATAAAACTTCCTTTCAAGAGAACAAACTTGCAAAAGGTCGAGCACATTTTCCTTAAATTTCAAATTCCAAAAAAGGGATAATTTTGTCCTGGCGCCCACTAACTTTGAAGACAATAACACTAGACCTCTTGATGACAGAGGACGCTGTCTTACTAAACATTACCTTCAAAATTTCTTCCTCGACTGTCTAAAATGAGCATTTCAATATTCAGGGGATCTAGCAACGACAAGTCCGATGCCAGATTGACATTGCTGGTCTTACAAGCCTTCTATCCATGACTAAACAGTTCCACTCTAGCAAGTCACTTAGCGTCTCTAGGTTACCCCTTCTGTTGCAACAATTCTTTCACAGCGTCTCTAGGTTAACCCTTTTATTCCAACAATTATTCCATATAATCTTTAGGTTAACCCTTCTATTCCAAAAATTATTCCATTCCAAGATTACCAGTTGCAAAGCAGAAAGTCAATCATGAATTCTAATGCAAAGAACACCTGCTCACATGAATATATCCTTAGAGAAATGATAGTTTTATGACTACCTCATCACTATCAAATATATCCCGAAACATAATAACTGGACAACAGTAGATTATTCAATCACAAACAGATAGTAGTAAATTATTCAAATCCAAAATAATAGAAAAAAGGGAAATTGTATCAAACCTAAGACGAGCTTTGGATAGTTCCCAGTAGCAACGGCCGTAGTGACGGATGCCCTCAGAGAACTCTCTCGCCTTGTGCGCGATAGACGACGAAGCAAGCCCCAAAGATCCGACGACTTCTGCTGCAGTCTCAGGCGACGAAGCGGAGGAAAAGGTGGAACCCGCAGAAGCAAGATGATCGATCCTTGGATCTACTGCGGCCTGGAATCCCCGAGCAAAACGAGGAGTCACTCGGCCGGCAGCGATGCCCTCGAAGCGGGATGGAATAGAGAGATCAGGTATAGGATTAGGCGTCGCGCCACGAGATGAGAGGAGGCCCCTCGAGGCCGCAGCGGCGATCCTCCACATGGCGGCGGCGTTCGATCTGAGAGCCAGAAAGGCAAGCTCTCCGACGATAAAACCACGAGGGGGTCAAATAGAAGAGTTTGTCAATTAAGTCGCTGGCTGTACCATATTTACGAAGAAGGGCCTATATTGTGCAAATCCGAACTTGGCGCTCTCTAATTCTATTAATCTTTTAATAAATTCATATATTTTTTTAACATTTATTTATAAATAAATTGAAATATTCCGGCCCAAGCTAGTCATGCACAGTTCGTAATTTTAAGTCAGTTGTCCGACATGAGCTTAGCCTTAACCTGATTGTCCAAATTTAATTAATGATCGAATTTAAAATTTTAATTAGGTTATTTCGGATTTTCATTTTTTTTTAAAATATTAATCATTAAAAATAATTCAATTCGATCTTTATTTTAAAATTTATAATACGTATAAATATTATTGTTTTTCAGTCGAACCAAATAAATCCCTAGTTCACAGTTCGTCCGCTCCTCCTCGCTTCTGTCCGACTTCCCATTTCTGCCGCCAGCTGCGGGAGGGAAACCGTCGCTATCGACGCCAGCTCCTCCTCATTTCTGCCGACGCCCTTCCCCTGGAGCTTCAACAACCAAGGTCAGACGCTGCGCCGGGAGGGACACCTAGGGAGGATCCCGTCGTTCTCGCCGCCGGCGGCCTCCGCGAGCTCAGTAGCCCTCGAAGCTTATTCTACTTCTACTATTCCTTTTTTTTTCTTTTTAATTTCTTTCCTACTGATTTCCGGCCTTTTTTTTCAATTCCTTGCGATAATTTCTCTTCTTCTAAGAACAGAATATTAGTTTTTGTGTAAGACAGCCATTAGAGAATTTTTTAACTCTAAAAATACACTAGTTGTTCTTTCTTGTACAACAGCGATGGCTACGCCTTTCACAAGACGTTTGGACGCAGTTGCCCGTGAATTGGCCTCTAAGAAAGGTTCTGGCAGATGGTGTGCTTCTCGCATTGCTGCTGCGGAGCGGGCCATCCTTGATCGTATCCCACTCGTTGACCTTGTTCTCGAAGTCCGCGATGCTAGGGTTTGTTCCTCTTTCTCTTTTTTTTCTGTTCAATGGTTTTGTTTTCCTATTTGTTTTCATTATGTTACTGTTTGCATGGATGATTTGAAGCTTTTTTGTTGTCGAAATATGTTTAGTGAATTTTCTTCACCTTTTCTATTAGTGATCTATCATACAAATCTTTACAAACATGTAGCTGCCAATTGTTTAGTTGTTTTTTTTTTTTGTCAGGAATTAGCAAAAAATGGATTTCCTTGAATTGTTAAAAAAAATTCAACTTTTCGAAAGAACTCACTTATTGGCATTAGTCATGCAAAAACACTTCTGTTGTTGGGGTTTGTAACTTATCAATTGGATTGAGTTATACAAATATATTCTTTAGATACAATTTGTTGACAGGAATGCACCTTTACTTTTAAAAACCACAATATTGTTAACGTAGTACAAAACATTGGGGGGAAAGTAATATTGTCTGTGATACATGCAATTTTGATTTTGTTTCAGAGTAATAATAAAGTATTGAAGAAAAGCTACGAATATAAGTTCCTAATGCATTTTTTGTTTTTTGTTAATCAGAGGAAGTATGCAGTAAATTTTTTTAGCCTTGTGGTTTAACTTATTCTGCAGATCCCAACTACATCTGCTTTTGAGTCCTTAAGAAAAGTGTATTGCTCCCATAAGCAAGTGATTGTGCTGAACAAGGTTGACTTGGCTAATGATTCCCTAACCAAGGTAGATAGACTAACTGTTTTGCAAATATTAGCACTTGTATCAATAATATCTTTGAAGCATTGTATCTTCTTTTGTTTATTTTTGCAACAGAAGTGCCCCCGTAGAGAATGATAACCTTTTTTACTTTGTATATATCTAAGTTTTTCTCTTTAAAACTGACCATCTTTGTTTTCAGAAATGGATCGAGAACTTCAAAAACCTAAACTATCCAACGTGTGGACTCAATGCTCACAATAAGGATAGTATCAAAGAGGTAATATGATACTAATGGTGTCCAATAAAGAAATTTGTTGTGGTCAATGTAGGGATGCCTTTATGGGCATTAGCAAACACTTATCCATTATGGTTTTTGAGGGCATTGATCAAAATTATCTTCTTGGTCAGCTATTGAGAATTGTACGAGCTAAACTGAAAGAACTAAAGTTTGGTCAGACTAAGTATACTGCAACTATACTGCTTGCTGGAATCCCGAATGTTGGAAAATCATCCATAGCCAATAGTATGCATCAAATAGGAAGGATTGGAGCAGCAGGTGTGTGCTCCCACAACCATTGATTATCAAATTTTGATTTTTTTTTTTTTTTCATTATTTCTTTTTCTGTATGCTTCTGCATAACACAGTTGGCCCCAGTCAACTATCTGAGTCTCAGGGTTCATTGTTGTTATTGTTGTTGCTATGAAACATCATTTTGCAGAGAAAGGAAAACTAAAGCATGCAGTAGTTAGCCCATATCCTGGGGAAACAGAAGATATCAGCAGTTATAAGGTATGTCTCTTCTGTCGGAGCACTGTCTTGCATCTTTCCATATGTCCTGTTTAAAGTAAAGAAATGCATGTAGTGGCATCTGATAATTTATGTGAAACATCAACATATGTTATCCGAGGAATAGGAAAACTTGAGGCTAGGAATTGAATGCTGAAAGCAAAATTTGGCTCACCTAGCTCTCTATCATGTGATGTGAAGCACACAGTTTATTTTGAATTGAAATTCTGGAATAAATGCTGATAATATGATGAACTTTTATAATAACTAAAGTTTCTTAAGGTGTTACTCCGTTGTCCTAGCGACTTCCTGAGTTTATGTTGACTGATCAAGCTTTGGACCCATCAAGAATAAAAGGACAACTCAGTGCTCTGCTTTATAATGGTTTAGTATTTTGTTTGGAGGTTTAAATGAGTTACTCATAAATGTTGGTAAAGCAAACTAGGAGCACTCATTGCATAATTTGCAAGTCATAGCTTGTTCTTTGTTGCAGTACTGGTATCTTATTCCATAAGATTCAAGAAGCGGAAAATAGTTAGTCAAGTTTGGGAGTGGCAAAGAAGAGTTAGCAACCTTCGAAGGAAAGGTGTTGCAAGGAGGACAGAATGTTGACAATAAACTCTTAAGGCTTAAGCACTTGGTGGTAGAGATTGTTTACAAGGTTGCACTTCTTCTATTATGTCCCGGTATGAACTAACAATAAAAATTCTACTATGTGTAAAATTTTATGACATCTATCAAAAAAGCATATATATTTTCACTCAATCCCTCAGCACATGCCACATGCTAATGCCACTTGAATACAAACTGAACAATAACCCCTGCGAAAAAAAATGCTGTAAATGTAACATATTAGCAACAATGCTAAGTAGGTCCCTATAGTATATGGTCAAGAAATTTAGGAGATCAAATAATAAAGTCTAGTAAACAACCATAGGTGCAAATAAGCCATTAAGTCACAATAACATAGTTGTGCACATATAGATACAAATTTAACATAAGTTCATTAAAAAAAGAGAATACACAATCATGAATCAACATATCAAGCAAAAGAATTTCATATATAAGAAAAATCAGCAATGAAACATAAAATGTAAAAAACACACACACATTGAAGGTATTATCGACTTGATTGACACCCCATACTATTGATCTCACAATTTTATCCAATGACACCCCCTATCTTAAACAAGTACTCAAAAGAGCCCCAGTCAATATCCATGAATGACCTATTGAGATCAAACATATACTTAAGATTAGAGTTGCCCATGCTGAAATTTTCACACTCCCTTGAAGTGGCCACAATATGCCATGAGTACACGTAGTGAATCTTGTTGTTGGCACATGTGACAAATTATATACCAAAAGTTCTCTATCTCATGGGGCAAAATGAGAATTCGAGTATGCTAACAATGAGTCAAATATAAAGTCAAGGTGGCAACAATGTGAAACAAGTGATAACTATCTAGTCTATCAAGTGATAGAGTTGTGTACATTACATCGGTAATTTATCAAGGAATTATTGAGTCGGTAAAGAGAATTATGAATGATCATCAGCGTCAACCTTTCCATAAAAAGAAGTATCATAATATAACCATCATTGTGGATGTGAGAGAAAAGGATCATGCATTAAACTTATTTCAAGATTGAATCAATAATTAAAATCAATTGAATTTAATCCATGAAAGAAAATGAGAATTTGAGGATGCTAATAGTAAGTCACAAATGGATTCAAGGTGGTTGCAATGCGAAACAAGTGATACTATCTAATCTATTAAGTGATAGAGTTGAGTACATCATATTGGTAATTGTATCAAGGAATTATCGAGTCACTAAAGAAAATTATCAATGATCAACAACAACAACCTTTCCATAAGAAGTATCATACTCTATCTATGATTGTGGATATGATTGTGGATATGAGGGAAAGGATTTGCATTCTATTTGGAATGATGAGGTTTTGACATTATCATGTATGGGCACAAGATAAAAAATTAACAATGTTACCTAAATTCATTTTGACTCATGTTGCAGCATGAGGCGATACTTATGGGCGTAATTGAGACATCGGCACAAGAAATAGTGCTTGTGCTAAGTAGTATTAAGTTTCCATAATTTATTGGAATGATACCGTTTTGATTGTGCCACTCAGCACGGCATAAGATTTCAAGCCATAATAATGGGGCATTATCAATAGCAAGAGTACTATATTTTAAAGGTGCAAATCAAGGACAATCTATCATCATAAATTAAGTGAACGAAGAAATCTGATTAATCTATAACTGTATCATCAGCAATTGTATTTTTTTTCCTGCCAAAGAGATTATGATTATGGTCGTTGATTCAACTTAAAGTATAGTTTTATTACACTCCTAATCATTCTCATTAAATTAAGGCATGTCTAGCTTAAACCAACATTCTTTTAAAATAAATTAAAGGACTGATCATTCCAAAAGATACAAATCTCCTAAAATCATAGAAAGACTAAGCTAGCTAGTCGAACTCTTGGTATTGTTCTCATAGATATTGAGAAGTTCAGTTCATTATACATTGATCACTAATTAATCCATAATCACCTCTCGAATCCTATATAGTCAAGCAAATCATTTCATTAATGAATATCACACCAGATAATTTCAAATTAGATATTAAACAAGATATTAAGTGATTTTGGTTGCATCTATGTTGATCCATGTCAATAACAAATTGACACTATATACTTTTCAAGTGTGCAGAGTAATTGAAATGCAACTCCAAAAACCCAAGTAAAATAACTAGATCAACATCCATCTAAACCTTTAACAAATTGAATGATCAGATTGATTGATCAAGATAGTTGATATATCTTACTCTATATTGATGGTTCACCTAGTAGAGTCTAATCCAATAAAATTCTAATTCTATTCTTGGTTACTAGGTTAAAGTAATTACCTCAATCAAGTTCTAGTTTTGAGCAAAAGATGATTACCATAGTCAAAGCCATAACGTGTTAATCAAGTACCTTAAACTTAAAGCAATCTTTTCTTGGTCAATTCTCCTCTAACAAAAATATTATTTGCTAAATTTTAGTTTGACTACCAAAATTAATTGAAATTGAACTAGACCAAGACTTGATTTAGTATTTGAAGTTTACATTGGCCTCTGTCGAGATCTAAAATTAACTTGAATTGCAGGTCAGTATTATCAAAAGAATAAGGCTCCAAAATGAGTCTTTCCATATGCTCATCGTATCATGGTCTGAAATTTATTTTAGAAAGATTAATTTTGATAAACAATAGACTAATTGTAAATTAATCTTGCAATGATAGGAAGATTATTAGTAAATAAATTAATACATAAGTCCAGAATTTAGTCCACCATACTAACATGGTGATATAATCATTGTTAAGAGATTTAAAAATTAAAATTTCACTATTTAACGGAGATTTCATGCTCAAATCAATAATAAGCATCAGTTTCAAGAAATTATGAAGATTATCAAAAGAAGAAATATATATGCGCCAAAGAGGGTGAATGGAGAACCTCGTTCCTGAAGGTTGTCTTGTGCTCTTCGAATTCTCATAGGGTCCCATGTCCTCGGATTAAAATCTCCACAAAGAAAACTAATCCGGAAGGGATGAGTTTCCGAGACACAACCAACTCGTTGTCATGCTAACATCCTTGAGCGATCACTTGAACAAACTTGTTGTTCAAGCAACACAACTCGTTTGGTTAGTTAGCCGCGGAATAGACAACGATAGATCGCCGGCTATTGTGTTTATTCTCGGGGTCCATGATTATACAAACTAAGAACAAGAATGTAAAGCATAAACTAGAATACCTCTTGGTCTTCTACCGTATGTCCTTTCCTCCTTGTGAACTTCGTGTGGGCGAAGATCCTCCACAAGTTGAAGCCTCCTAGATCATTCACCAAAAGAAGGTTCGGCCACCAATCACAAGATGAAGTTTCGGCCACCAACTAATAGAAGAGGATGAGAGGTTCGGCCACCATCCAAAGAAGAGGAAGAGAAGATGAGAAGAACTCAAAGAAATAAACCCTCTTCTTCCTTGAGGTGCCGCCGGCCCTAGGAGAGAAAAAGAGTTTTCTCTCCAACCAAAGGTGCCAAGGGAGAGCCCTAAACCTTTGGTTGCCGCCTACCCAAGGAGAGGAAGAGAAGAAGAGGAGTGGCCGGCCAAGAAAGGAAATCCCTTTCAAGGTGCCGCCGGCCCTAAGAGGAGGAAGGAGAGGATTTGCTCTTGATGTTGTGTTTTTTCTCTCCCTATCTTGGTTCCTATTTATAGGCCCAAGGGAGAAAGTTTCCTCTTTTTTCTAAACCAATTCG
>JBAMIE010019082.1:0-19508 GCA_037177295.1 Kaempferia parviflora
TTTTTGCCACTTCCGGTACTCCAAAAATTCCCTAAAAATACTCTAAAAATCTAGAAAAATCATACGATAATTATGAAGCTATTTCTGGAAATTTTGGGGCGTTACATTAGACTCCATCCAACTAAATAAGTCTAACTCGGATTGGACTCACTAGCCCAATAATCCTAATCATCTCATAATTAGCTCTTAAGATTAATATTAACAGTTACAACCACAAATCATGTCTATATCGATTACAAATCAACTCAGAGTTTAGAAATCAGAGAGAGATTAAAGAGGCTTAGGCTTGATGTGATGAATCTACTTCCTAAATGCTCTCGACCTTCCTCCTTCACCTAGATGGTGTTGGATCGTCCTTAGATCGACTCCTCAAGCTTCTTTAGAATCCTCAAACGGTTCCTGATCCAGATCCCCTTTCAAAATGGCGAGATCCGCTCTGGAGCTAACGACCGAATGGAACACGGCCAATGCCACTGGCCACGGGTGCTCTAGAGTAGCAACCAAATCGAATAGAGGTCGTGCCCGTCGTCATGAGTCGCCCGTGTTCAGCCATAGAAACTTCCCACCTTGATCTTCAATCTTTATTTTTCTCTGTTTGCCTAACACAAGAAATATACAAGAGCAGTAACTCAAAATTAATAGAAATGTATTGAAATGAAGCATAAATAGATGAAAGCATGCAATATATGCATGCAAAGTAGGTCAAGAGGTGCAACAAAACTTATGAAAAATCCTATATAAAATATGTTCATCAGTTATCAAGTTCAATAATTAATCAAACAAATTTAAAATATAATTTTTTAAAAATAACCAAATAAGTTTAAATTAAAAACTCAATAATATCTAAACGACTCAAGCTCAAACACATAAAAAAGAAACCAAGTCAACCATTTTAACAGTTTGGTTTATTGTAAGTTTGGTTCAACTTAACTCTATCGACCCAGGCCTAGTGGGGCAGCTGCGCACACTGGCCCCAAAAAAAAAAAAAAGTAAGATATTCACATTTATTAACAGTACAGACGATATATGGAATATAAAATGAGTTGGAGACCGCCAATCTGAATTATTATTTTGATAGCTATTGTTTTTATGATGAATAGCTTTGAACTCAAAAATCTATGTAATAACTTTCTTTTGCCAACTACTTTTACTTTTATGTAATCAAGTCATTCAGATATGTTGATACAAGTTACAACTAATTCGAGATAGGTTGTTTGATGCCAATTTAATTAACTGGTTTGGTAGCAACATCGTTTGTGTGTGTGTTTTATCTGTTTCTATCTTCTTTTCTGCTTGTAACTGGTTTACCGGTGTATCTGTTCAGTTTCTGTATCAGCTAGGTCTGCAAATATAATATAATCGTAAGAAAAGTTTGCATAATTTACCAGCTTTGATATCGTGAAGTCTTGATTATAAGAAATACAGTGTGCATTTTTTTTATATACTTCTTGAAGACCTGTTTCAATTAATAAGTAATAACATCTCTTTTGTCTTATGTTAAAACAAGTTTATGCAAATAAATTTCAGAGCTTAATTCAAATAGAAGAATAGTAAAATAATTATTTTGTGATGCTATGTGATTAGAAATTTTTATATTTTTTTTACTTTTTTAATTATATTGAAAGAGATCCTTGTGGAACATTAAAATTGTGCGTGACACCTATAGGTCATGGGTTTAAGCTTCAAAAATAGTCTTAAGTCTTTTACAAAGTTAGATAAGACTGTCTATAATAGACCTTATTTAATTAGGATCCTATATTGATGATATCTTCAATATCAGACTGTCTTTGTACTTTATTAATTATATTATTATCTACATTGAATTAATATCCTATCTCCGTGCTTATCTGTTACATTCTCAAATAAATTGAACACCATACATCTTAATTCGACTTGATTTTGTTTACCGCTCTAATTCCAGACCACATCAAGGCAAGAGGAAGCTGCGTTGGTGAAGGATGATGCAGTCGCCTTGAAATGTGTTTCCCCCGCAGTAGCATTAATCTCACTATTAATTCTGCTGCGCCAAATCACCAATTTCTTCAGCACTTGCGCTTCCCTCGCCAAAAACTGAACAAACTCTAATTCGTGACACTGCTCGCCGTAGTTCGCAATGCTGGCGTACTCCAAGTGCCAACTCAGGCAATCGAAGAAGTATTGCTTCTCCCAAAACCCAAGTTGTCTATATGGCAGTGAGTAACATTTCGTCTTCGCTGGATTCATCTGTCAATGTTAATTAATCAGGAGAAGGGGAAGATTTTAGTTAAACTGATCAGACTCACTGTTAGACGCAGTTCCTTGAGCACGATGCAGGCCCTGAGTGCAGAAGCCAACAGAACGGCCTCTATCGTGTTGCTAATGTCAATCCTGATCGATAACCTACGTAGGTTCGTGAATGCTGTGATTCCGCAATCGAATTGAATCGTCTGAATCAAGGAAATGCAACAATTGCCCGCCGGTATGATTGTGATGTTGTAATTAATTGATGTTGATTCGTTAATTAATTACCTCGAGGATGCTGGAGAACAAGTATTCAGTGTTGCCGATAGCGTAGGAGGTGGTGAGGAAGCGAAGAGAAGGGACGTTGAGGACGACTTGCCTGTTCATGGAGACGCCGTCCATCTCTAGGGTGGTGAGCGCAGGCGCGGCGATCTCGATCCCGCCCACCGAGGTATCGAGCACCGCGAGGTGATTCAGGCGCGGCGCGTCGACGATCCTCAGCGTCTGCCCCAGGAGGATGCACCTGTCAAAGCGGAGGTGCTTCAGGGCCGGCCACTTCGACTGGAAGAACGCGAGCGTCTCGCCGTTCGACATCTCGACACCGCACAGCGCCACGGAGCGGAGATGCGGCCAAAAAGGAACATCAGGCGAGGTGGAGAGGTGCACCTGGCCGGCGAGCTCAAAGTGTTCGAGCGAGGGGATGAGGCTGAGGAAGGAACAGAGGAACACGAATCCTGTGGGACCGCGGACGGCGAGCTCGCGGACGGAGCAACCCCCGAGGAGGCTGAGCCAGCGGCTAAGGACGACTCTATTGACGCCGAGGGGGAGCGCAATTCTGCAGCGGATGAGGTTGGTCGGCAAGTCCGATTGGAGGCGGTTTAAGACGCCGGTGAAGACTCCGTTGAAGGATTCAATGTTTGTGAGGAAATTGGAGTGGGGATCGGGCGTGAAGTCGAGGGAGCGAACGGATGTCAACTGATTTCTCCACCGCCGGGAGATAACGCCGAAACGGACGAGATCGGCGACTGGGAGGCGAAAGAGGATGTTTCCGACGACGACATCATCGGGGCATCGATCGAAATTGTCGCCGTCATCCATGGGATTTTAGTATGTCAAGTTAAGCTGTTGCAAATCTTTACATAATATAATACGGACTAATTCCAGATTAAGTTTAAGAATTATTTCTTTAAATTTATCCGTTCGGAGATAAATCTTGGAATGATTCACAGAATTATCACATTTAATTATGATCAATAAGACGTTTTAAAAAGGAAATGTTATATATATATATATATATACACGTTCAAAAAAAGAAATGTTTTTTTAATTTAATTAAAAAAATAATATCATATTTAAATATAAATTTTAAATACATTACTATACCTAATAAACGTCTACAATTGAGAAATCTGAATAAAGAATTAAAAAAATTTAATATTTTACTTATAGGATTTGAATTATAGTGTTAAGTAAAAAAATTAAAATAAAAAATTTTAGACATTTACTGATATAATAATGTATTTAAAATTTATATTTAAATAAATATTAATTTTTTAATTAGATTTAAAATAAAAATAAAGAAATTGGTTGATATGCTCTACGCGTGCATAGTCGTGCATTGCGACGCACATAATATTATATTTATATCAGTGTTGATATCCCACGTGCCGCCCAGTGCGCACAGGATATCAGCTAATTTCATTTTTTATAATTTTTTTAAAATTTAATTTAAAAAATTAATATTCATTTAAATATAAATTCTAAATACATTACTATACCCCATAAACATATAATTTTTTTTTTATATATTTTTACTTAACTCTCTAAACACAAATTGAATCCATCCATATCAATCAGACAGCCACTAAATCTCTGTAAATATCTTCAGATAATAAATAAAATTTAAAAAAGATAAATATGGATATACCATTGATGACCACAATACTAAACCGATCTTTACTTAATCTGAATTCAATTACTAAATATTACTCAAAAACCAAACAACTGACTTGAATAGATACGGAACTGATGGCATTATGAATATCAGATACCTATTATCATTCTTTTTTCTTGGATTGATATCATATCAAGGATTCATATAATGCTCTGTCATATATTTAGTTTAGTGTTTTAGATCTTAAAAAAAAAAGAAATTAAATTATAGGTAGACGAGGTGCCCTAAATAAGCTATTATGATGAATTAGCATTTAAGGGACCAAAGTTGGATTTCCTAAACTATGTAGTTGTATTTATACTCAAGTAATGCTCCACAATATTGTTCTTTTATTATAGTTTTGCGAGTAGTTACAAATTGGGAAAGATGAAAACAAACATAACTATCAGGCATTAAAAATGGCATTTTACAAACTTAACTAGCAAAAAAAGTAAGCACAGCAAGGTATAGCAGCAACAAATAGGACATATTTTGCATTGGCAATATTGGTTTTATGATAGAAATATAATGTAACAAAGTCCAGACACTCACCAGATACACAGCATGATCATACTTAAACATCAGAGTAGGAAATAGCTGAATAGCAACAAGTAATTAGAAGAGTACTGAGACATACGTACATAGACTTTGGTTCATAATACGGTGATAAAGATGCAACAGGGCACCTGTTTGTGTTGTCATAATTTGGTAACACCACTGAAATGATCAACAAGTCCATAACCATCCACCATAAGGATCAGTCTCAGCATCATGGTTGTCGCTTGCAGGATTGTGGAAATATTTGAACATGTCTACACGGGGAGATCTGAAGAGACTTAACACATACTGGCCACCTTTTATGCATTATTGAAAGCATATCTAGTATTAGTAGATAAAATGTCTTTCTTACCCATATGTACTGTTCGTTGCAAACCTATCCAAGATACTAGCTTCCATGAACAAGAGCCACCTTTCATTCGGTAGCAGCATCCTAAAATGGAGCTGCACACAGAGCAAACAAAGAACTTGCTCCAATGCAACTGCACCCAACAGGCTTAGCGGGCATTTGAGGCATTGGATTAGTTGTGAAGCCAATATCAAGCTTTCCTGGAGTTGAACTTGGAGAGAGAGGAAGAGGTTTCTCATGTAAATTTGCTTCTGGAACCCTTTCAGTTAAAGGAAATCCAAAAAGCCTACAACCATTTTGGCCGACATCCTGCCCCTTTTCTTTGTGCACCTTACCATCGATGATGATGGGATCATGGATTTTGACCAACTTGTGCTGCTTATTGGCAAGATGATGACCCACTGTTGAAGGCCAAAATCCAAAGTTTCCTTCTTTTTTATGCATTGCTTCCATGCCATTTGTCTTTGGAAAGAACCGATTGCCATCATGCCTGTCTTGACAAGGATTAGATAGAAGTAGGGAATTTTTGGAATTTGCTTCTTGATACATTGGAACTGAGGATGGAGACGATTCCTGAATTAGTGGCAAGGATGGTTGCACTAGTGCACCATATCCCACAGACAATGCTGGTAAACTTTTTCCAACGTGAGATGTTTGAGCACTATCAAACAGTCCATATTTACCATTCCCAGTATGAGCATCAGATCGAGCTCCAAGAAATGGTGGAACTTTTGAGAAAACTTCTTGACCTTGCAAGACCCCTAGGAACCCAACGGGTTCCCTAAAGCCTGTGCAGCTTAAGGAAAAATCAGAACCTCCATCTGGGATTCTGATCCTACTACCTTCAGAAACAGATTCACTTGTCATGCATCTGTTTGCATTGCACGGAAGCCCCTTACCTTCCAAATATTGAAAATTTCGGATATGAGCATTGAATCCAAAATTATTTGGAGTTTTGAGTCTCATTAATTCTTGACCTTGCAAGACCTTGTGGAAGCTTGCAGATTCCTTCAAGTCCAGACATCCATTTCCATCTACAGTAAATTGGAAATAGCTTATAAATAACATAAGAATTTCTAGTACTTTGGAAAATAATTTCTGAAGAACAAGAAGCACCTACTCAGAATTGGATAATCCATACCGACAGGGGGTGGTAGACAAAGTTTGGCCCTTTTGGAACATGTAGTTGGCAGGCTAGCAGAGCCTATAACAGAACCAATTGATTCAATTTCCCATGGAGAAATTTGATTTCGTCTATTAGTATCCACATCATCATCCCAGTTAACCTTCAGGGAGTAAGTACATTTTCAATCGGAATTATGGACAACAATTGAATACAAAGGAGATGATGAATATAGAGAACATGAACTTCCAATCATCTATAACATCTGGATTGTCACAAATGTTTACAAAGTGAGGGATCATGTGAGTCAAAATACGGATGATAAGCATCTATAAGCTAAAATATGTATATCAGTAATAAGATAATGTTTCACTCTAGGTATCATCAAAGAAGCATTATGTGTTCTGGCTGAAAAAGAAAAAGCATTGTGTTTAATTATTCAGCAGGTTATACCACCTATCCTTTTGTCAAACAAAGATCTAGTTTTTACACCATTAGTGTAGATTCTACCAATTTTTCACTCTAATTGTGCCAGTGTCTTATCTTCCAGTCTCCTAAAAAAGTAATCTGTCCATGAGCCGGTATGAGATGAGATCATTATATTCTGCCTTTGTCCTTGGCAAGCAAAACAAGCTATTAGTTGCTAGCAAACAGTCCGGCCACATTGCAGTTTCTACAGCAAACCTCTTCCGCCTCCAATACAAGGTCTGAAGCAAGTCAGTAAGACTGTAATCTGTCTCTCTTTTGGGCAAAGGAATTTCTCTCGCTACGAAGGTTTTGCCTGACCAAATTGATCCATTGAAAAGAGCATGCAGTAGCAAAAAGCTACGCTTATTTCTCTAGTCTTGACTGAAAATACCTTCTAATCATGTTCTAATCTAGTGTATCACTTTGCTCTGTTCGGCAGTGTCCAGTTGATAAACAACAGGAATTTCCAGGGACTATACATGAAGAAAGCAACCGTCAAATTCTTTTGATGGCGAGGGGTGAGTTGGGGGATTGTCAAAAAAACTGCAGGAAGTGAGCAAACTGACAACTTGATTATAAAAACCTACCATCAACTAGATCATGTTTTAGTAAATTCAATGATACAGTAATGGGGATAAGGATTTTGTTGCAGTCTATGTTGATATCAATATAATATTTTATTAAATATACAAACAACTTTTAGAAAATGAACTTTCCAAGTAGAACCTTGCAGAATCAAGGCAGAGAACATACTTGAATGCAAACAGATAAACAAAGGATAAAAAAGGATAAAGGCAGAAGATACAAGTAGTCCAAATATACAAACATCTGGACTTTGGAGAATTAAGGCAGAAGATCGGAAAAAAAGGATAAACAAACGAGGATAAAGTTTCCTTAAACATTCTTAGCCAGAGAAAATACTTGAATGCAAACAGATACACAAATGAATACAAATTCATATGTTTAAATCATTTTACTGACCAAAGAAAAGGGGAAAAATATATGAACCAAACACTACTCAATCCGAAAACCCAAGCCAAAACAGTTGATATTAAATTATTACGTAAAACATAGAAATATAAAATTATATACTTCATAGTTTTACTCATTAAGTGGCAAGCCCTCACATGCTGCACCATTAGACCTCACATGATGTCAATTAGAATGATTTTAGGAAATGAGTTAATCTTTAACAAAGGCATCAAGAATTAAGTGAGGGAGATTGTAAAACCTCAAGTTTAGCCTCACATTGTTAGTTGTTGAACGATGGAGAAGCTTTAAAAGCTTAATAAGTAGGTTTAAAAAATGATTACCAGTTTGAGTAACATCGCCTGGCCCCACGGAAGTTTCTCACGCCGCCAAGGTAAATCAGGGAAGTGCACATTGAGGCCCATCTGAGAGCCGGCATTGTCAGATCCCCTTCTCATTAGGCTAGTGATTAGACATGACAAGTTAATGAGTCGGATCTTTATCTAACTGGGTAGTGACAAATGTAGGTATTGTTCTGAACATTTAGTGTAGACTCCCAATTACTGGCAAGGAAAACAGAGTTCTATAAAATTAACGATCTTTGAACTCTTAGGGTTGTAAATTATAACAGTAACTAAAGGGAGTAGGATTAAGTTAGTTCGAACTAAGTTAGTTCAAACCAGTAGCAAATGTGGCAAAAGGCGAATCACTCGCCCCCAGCGCCCCCGCCAACCCTCCCAGATCCAACACGGAGGAGGTAAACCACGGGTGGTTACTAGTCATAAGTGCAAATGGTTAAGACATGGGGGAGGTATATGCTCGGGCGTGCCGAGATTCGACCTCTAGATCTCATGGAACCAGTAGCAAATGTGACAATGAAGACGAAAGAAATCATTTCTTCATTTCCAAAATCAACCAGGAGACTTCTTTAGTATTCAGTTTAATATTGCAAATGTAAATTTCTCAAAATTAAGGGCTTCTCATACACATCATAAGTGATACTATAGATAAAGATAGATGAAAAATATTTTCATGTTGTACGGAACAGTTTGCACACTGATTTCATATGGAGCGTATAATAAGTATGCACACAGCAAAGTTGAAATAGTAAATGAGTCAGCTTTCTGTTATCAGAAGAAACTTGAACTGTGCATGAACATACCAACAGACATCTCCACTTTGAACCAGGCCATCTTTCAGGGTCAATGTCCCTGATTCCAGTTATCAGACCGGTAGGCCTGTAGGAGAAAAAGGATGATTTTCATAACAATTCAATTTACTATCCTATAGCAGTTGGAGTGTTGGGCATCAAACCTCCTTTCTGAGGCATCATCATTTTCGTTAAGCATTTTAAAACTCATTCCCACACAAAGGGAACTCTCGGAGCTTCTTATAAATTTCCAATATGGAACTACAAACGCTGATGAGCTTGTCCTGCAGTATATAAAAATTTTAGAAAGCCATTCAGTATAATGGCATGGCCACTTTGGCATTTAACACAAGCAATAACAATAAGTTTGTGAATATTCAGGCATAAAAAAAACATGTAAATTGCAAATGTAACTTCCAAAACAGAAATGGATAAATGAGGTATAAACATTGAAAAACACTAGCTATGGGATTTGATATATAATTCATCATCGCACGATTGCTGTTCTAACAAATTCAGTCATATCATATACACATTTCTACCATCCATCAACCGTCGACAACAGTAATTCTCTCTCTCTCTCTCTCTCTCTCTCACACACACACACACACACACACACACACACACATACTACGTTTACCATATTAAACAAGTACTGACTGAATACTAATACACATGAATATGAGACAAAGTCATTTAGGGCCAGTTTTATAAGGAAAATAGAAATAGGTAGTGAATGAAAAGTGGTAGGGTAGAATTTTAGTTTGTGATTCCTTGGAAGGAAAGAAATAGGGAAAATTTAAATATATAAAATTGATTATTTAAAAAGATATAAAAGATTAATCTAATAGATTTTTTTAAAAAAAGAATTGAGTGCTATTTACAAAACTTTTAAATCAAAATCATGCACAAATTGCTTCTGCTGGTCCATTTGCCATAGGAAGCACAACCTAAACCAAGACCCAAACTTACTTAGCAATTATTTTATTACTCTCTCAAACAACCCATCCCCAACAGTGAACCACACAAGTATATCAGATAATAAGGATTGAATCTATTTTAGCCATCAACCATCCTTATCAAAAAAATAATGTTGAACTCTTAACACCGAACCTAAGGCAACCGACCTAGCCCCACAGAAGTTTCCCATCAGCCGCTAGGGTAAATCGAGAAGTGCTCGAAGCTGCCACCCAGAAGCCCAGCATCCCATTGTTGCACGCCCCATTTGGAGGAAAATCCATGCAAATGCACCGTAGCCGGGGATCGAATCACGGGTGCCTGGGTGACAACTTGATACTCTTCCCCTACACCCGAGGGCTACTAGTTATCTAATTAGAAGGAGTGTTGTCCTATTGGATTGGATCTTCTCTCTAGCATCATTTGTTGTGTCCTACTCAATAAGAAAAGATGTTGCTTAACTTATTAAGCTAAACTACAATCAAAATACTTAAAATTCAACTTAAATAGTTGACTAATCTAAAAGTAATGATATCTCTAAATTAGTACGCAACTTTCAATGTGGGACTAAATTGAAATGCCACAAAAGTAACCAAGATTTAAATCCAAATGAGGCATTATCATAAGTGTGCCCATTTATCTTGAGTAGTCTACTACATTAACTTCAATTGATATAAATAATACATATCATGTTGAATGTCAGGGCAAAGTGTAGCACATTACTTGAATGTGATGAATAAAAATATAGCATTTGTAGGACCAATTTATACTATAAGATTCCATCTCGTGACAAAATCTTGTTAACAACAGAAACACAGACATCTAACTCAAATTAAGCCACTCTGGCTCTTCAGCAATCACCACCCAAATATTGACAATCACTTACATGGCATCATGTATGCTTGCAACTTTTACTCTCTATCATATCATATAGGTAAATAATTTTCAGCATGTCCATTGTTGATGCATGAATAAAAAATCTGCAGAAAACTAATTCAACTGCCAGTTTGAGTTACCTTGGGTTATAATTTATATAGAAAACCTTTTTCGTAGACACAGCATTAGAAACAGCCACCAATGTAGTTAAAGCCACGTCAGGATTTTGATGTTCAGGAACTGGAATACAGCCTTTTGACTGAGCTGCTCGCCTAACACCCAATCTGAGCACCCCATCATCACCTCTATATGCATTAAAAGGGAAAAGAGAATCACAATTCTATAGGGTAGGGTCAGGTACATGTTCATTAAATTGCAATATTCTAATAATGGCTACCGAAGAAAGAGCACTGCATCGCCTGAAATAAGCCTCTTCCTATTGACAAATGCACTCCATCCGGTTGTAAGAAGGTGTCGACGAGGTTGGCCTAAAGTTCAAATATATGAAGCAACCATCACCATGCTATATAATATCTAAATTAAAACTGAATGATTTACTAAAAAAATCTAAATCCAACATCCAATTTGTTACAGATATTATTCATCATGCAAACTAATTCTTAAGTATTTTGCAAAAAAAAAAAAAAAAAAACTTGGAGAATAAGCATACTGATAAAACTCGCAAAAATAAGAACAATTGATCATGAGTCTGCAGTATTTAATTTTGGATGATAGCCTGCCGTTGAAGATATAATATAACACATAACCTAAGAAAATAAACCACTTCCCTTCACCGAAGATAAGAAAACAATATGATAAGTTGTTTGTGGAAGATTTTGTGTTAATAATTTCGCTTCAACTTTATTAATTTTTGTTGGGGTAAATTTAGAAATTTTGCAGAACATTATGGCACATATGAAAATAATTTAACAACGTTTTGAGTTTCTACAAAATCTTGATCTTTGTCATATAGGTCGCTCATGGAAGCTGCTTGATGTCATAGACGTCCAAGTTTTTAAACGTGATACATATTGTACCCGTATTTAGTGATTTATTGATATTTTACACATCTACTTTATTATAACAATAACTTGAGGTTTCATATATTATTTATCATCAAATATCAGTACTTTCTTTGTTGATATTATTTGATCATAAAAGTTGATGGAATATTAAAGATTTGGAACAAACGTTGAAGAATTAAAATTTCTAATAAAAGTTGATGGAATATTAACGAATATAATCAAGATCCAGATGCTTAAGAAAGATTTTGGTGACAGTTATCTGATCAACAATAAAGCAAAATTTTATGATCTAGCATTTTCTTAGTAATACAGTTGATTTTAAGTGTTCATGTTAATATAACACGCTTAATAACTTTAGTCAAATTAAGTACCTTTAGGAAATTCAAGTGCTTTCTTTTCTCTTAGGTTTTTGTTTCCGCTCTAGCTATGGTGAAATTGAGGTACATCTTTTAAAATTTGTCTACGAAATTGAGATACTTTTTTTAAATTTGTCAATTGTCTCTAGATTTTAGAGCCATTTTTAAAGGAATCAAGGAGAAATAAGTAATATAACTTAGGCTGTAACATTGTCCAACATACCTCTGTAGATATGGCGAAACCTCCACTCTGTTCCATGCAAATCTTTCGCGGTAAGCTCTTGCGAAGGTCGCTGCTGCTTATAGTCCTATTTAGAAGAGTAGAAGCAGCAAATTCATAAGGTTGAAGTAATGGTTTTCATATCAAGAGGTAGGCACAGTAGAAAGAGGCAATATATTTAAAAATAGAGAATCTAACTAGAAATAGAACATGTTTAAAATGTTCAATTACCAGTGGAGGAAAACAGTCCTCAGCAGCTCGACGAGGGACAGAGAACCCGCCGTGGGTGCTGGTGTCAGAGGCAGTCAGAGTCTTACAGAACATATGGGGCGTGGATGACCTGCTCATGAATTCACTATCCTCGTATCCCTCTTCTCCTTCAGTCTCGCCCTTGTTCACTCGTCCTTCCGATTCCTAAGCCAAAAAATAGGTAACAACATCAAAATTGAAAGCAATAACATGACAAAGTGCCAAACGGGAATGAGGAGACTAACCTCGCTTTCGGAGATAAGAGAAAGCCGGGCATAAACTTCATCTGTGCCCACGTCGGCCTGGGTCAAAGGCATAGTGTGACGAGCAAGATCTCACATTTAAAACCCTAGAACTGAATGAATGGAATAAAGCAGAGGGGAGACGAACATACATGGAGATTAATATCCATCACACGGCAGAACACATGCGGTGGCATATCGAAGCGGCAGGCTCCCCATCTCCCTCCGTCGTAATCAACGCCACTGAACCCCAGGTACTCCAGATGCCCCTGCGGAAGGTACACCAACAAGCTCCCCTTTTTGGGCAGCCATATCCGGGGCCCCGCGCACGCATGCCAGAGCTCTAGGCACACCGACACCGCCTGAGGCGGGTCCGCAGACGCAGGAGCAGCGCCGAGCCCTGTCAACTGCTCAGGCTCCTCCTCCTCCTCCTCCCCCTGCTCCTCCTCCTCCTCTATGGTATTCAGATCGATGTCCATGCTGAATGAACTCCGTGAAACAAGAAGCAAGAATCAAACGGCAGCAGAAGCGAAAGCGACGATAGGTAACGGACTGGGGTGGAGATGTAGATTAGGGAGGAAGCAGGGAGGACACAGGGATAATGATGAAGAGACGCATGACGGCGATAGTGGGGAGGCACGTGAAGGGGCCTAAAAGATCGAAGGGCCAAAGAAGACAAGCGAGCGTTGGAGGCGGGAGACGAGCAGCAGAGGCAGCAGAGCAAAAGAACAGTGAGCCGCAGAAGCAGCAGATAGATAGATATAAGTGCTAAAGACCAAAGACTTTAGCTTTTCTTTTTCTCACTTTCTTCCTACTCCCCCTCTTTCTCGGGGCTCCCTAGACATTATACATAAGCTTTGCCAAAAGGAAACGAGTCAAAAGCGACGCCCCAACCACGCCCCCACCGTACTCCCTCCCTCCCTGTAACAGGCCCGACCCCCTTAACTATCTCACCGCCATCCCCCTCCTTCCTTCTTCAACGATCAACTCGCTGCTCTACTCCCTCCCTCCATCTTTAATCCATCTCCCGGTCTAAGATGCTTGCTGTTGTGTTGGTTTGCGTTTGTCGTTGGTGCTGCCTCTGCGCACTGGCTCCGCGTCAATGCCTGAATCAAATGGGGAACAGTAGGTGAGAGCGAAGAGGGCGGAGGACTCTGATCACTTTCTCCTCGCTTTTATCCGTGGAACAGTGCTGATATTGCAGCTGTTGCGGACAGAGGTGGTGAGGTCAGAGATGAGCAGCGCTGCCGGGGGGCGCTTTTACTGGGCTTTCACTGCCCCTGTTCTGCTCAGCGGCCCCGACAGCGACCTCTTAAGCATTTACCCATCTCATTTTTTGCATTAAAAGCAAGCTCCTTCACCATCTCTCTCTCTCTGACGCTTTTGTTTTCCCTCCATGCTACATCGGTCGACAAGACGTAAGAACCCTTCTGCTTTCCCCCGGGTGCTGTGTATATTATTATTTTGCTCGGTTCTCGGTGCTCGCCACCAGACTCTCCTCTGCTTCGCAATGCATAGTAAAACACACACACAGTGCTTTCTCTCGTCGGCCCCGCCTCCCTCTTTACAGAATTGTTTGGACGTGGATGATTCACTCGCTCCGCTGCTGCCGCTGGCTGCTGCTGGGCGAGAGGGGCCATCCCAGTTCAAGCTCAGCTGTGGCTGTGCGTGAGGATAAAGACTACTTGTGCAATTGGTTGGCATTGTTGGGATTTTAACGCGCTGGGCCGCCCCCATGTGGCATGCGGCCTTCTCGTCGAGACAAGCATGGAAAGCAAGGGTTTTGGAAGAGCACAGGGCATAAAGCTCCATCCCAATCCCTAAAGTAGCTTCGCAGTGGAAAAACTTTACATTGCTCGCATTACCAAAATTATTAGTGACAATGATACGGCGAAAGGGAAGGGGCCCTCAAGTGAGATTCAGGTTAACAGATTGGAATAGATGGCAGTTAAAGTCTAAAATAGGTTAAAACCTGGACAATCAGACCTCCTCTCTGGACAGTTCTTTACTTGGAGTCAATCAAACCTACTCTTTGGGCTCAATTCTCTAATTGGTTGTTCATGGGGCTCTACTCCCCATTACCTCCCGATCGGCTGAGGTCACCGATCAGACCAACTTCATCCAACTCCCCACTCGGTATTCATGAAGTTTTGCTCCTCATCACTACCCGATCAACTGAGGTCGATCAGCTCCCCATTCGGCTATTTATGAGGCTCTGCTCCCCATTACCTCCTGATAAGTCAATGTCGATCGGACGTATTCTCTAGTGTCCAATGCTCCATTGGGATACTATTATGGCTCTATCGCTTCTCACAAAAGATTGAGTTCCCCGTTCTCGGCCCAATCTTTTAACCAGCGGTCCAATAGGCCTCTTGGCTCACGAGTATGTTTCGCTATTAATACAGCATGTGAATTTGTCAGAGAAATAGAAAATTATACCTGTATATAAATAAACAATACTCCCTCCTCCATACTTACAATGGGACTGCAAGATATGGTGGAAGCTTGGTGATGGGATAGCTAGGTTGTCTGATAGTGAGGTGATGCCTCATTAAATATGGGGATTGTGAGAGACATTATAAAAGGTCACTCCGCTAGCGTAAGTTCGTGAAGTTCACTACCTCTCTTCCATTACGCTACTGCTTTTCTCCCTACGATTTTGACTTGATCGTCAGAGTAGTTGTACTAGGGACCCATGATTTCTCTCCTCCCATTGATAGTGTATTTGTAGGCGATTCTCGAAGTTCTTCAATCAAAATCTTCTTCCAGTCAATATTCACGCCAATTCACCGACAATTCGACCTCCACCCCTTCCAAATGAGGGACCCATGATTTCTCTCCTCCCATTGATAGTGTTTGCAGGCGATTCTCGAAGTTCTACAATCAAAATCTTCTTCCAGTCAATATTCACGCCAATTCACCGACAATCCAACCTCCGCCACTTCCAGATGAGATCAAATTTGACGTCATCTGTGGGAACCTCTCCGCTTAATCAGAAACGTGAAGATGGATGACACAAGCAAGTTTACAATGTTACCTTATCCAAGAATATTTAGATTTGTTGATTATGGCCAAAACACAGGTACTGGCATAAAAGCAACAAGCAGCAGAGCCACCCCTCTCAAAAGCACCAGCAACATTGTTTAAAGGGACATAGGCCACTAATAGAATATCCAAGTCAAGTTCACATGCCAAGTTCCCTAAGGCCCTACTTCGAATGCTCGCGAGGACTTAGCCAAAGCCGAATGGTCCCCAAGCATCCTCTACTGGAGATTGACCTCCCTGGGATCCTAAGGGAGAGGAGGGGTCTCTTTGCCCGAGCAGTTGAGCATGTATTTATCTTAGAAGATCCTCGAAGATAAGTTGCCCAAGCACTTCAAACATTTACCAGTCAAAGAATTTAGAGGTTCTACTGATCTCGAAGACTACCTCCGATGATTAGAAAATACCGCTTTGTTGCACTAATACACGGATAGAGTCAAATACCGAGCATTTTTAACAACCCTATCCGGCTCGGCACAGAGGTCGTTCGACCAGCTTCCTGCTGGTTCCATAACATGCTTCAAATATTTCAAGAAGGCTTTCCTGCACCATTTTACTAGTAGTTGAAGGTACCACAAAACTAACTCAAGCCTCTTCACCCTCAATTAGGGGGCAAAAGAATTTTTGAAGGCTTACATAAAGCGGCTTGATCCTGTCTGAAATACGACGGATGACACCGGGGATGGTGACGTTGGCCGAATAGAAGATCAGGAGCTGACTGGCCGATGATGTGGCGCTGAGATGGCTGCTCGTCCTTCTAGATGGCTGCTCGTCCGGGCTCTTGCAAGCATTCGCACAAACTCAAAAGAAGCGTTAGTGACCAAACCAGGGAAGAGGTCCCCTGTTTGGTCCTCCGACGCTTAAGTCAGACAAGCTCAGAAAGTACAACTGACAAACAGTGGAAAGTATAGTAACTTACGTAATATTCCGTACCCGCGTTGGAAACCGAGAACCTCTATTTATAGTTAGGTGTCAGGCGTTAATCCTAAGGTGTACTAGGGTGAGCTGTCACGTTGTGATGGGTGTCACTTGGCACTTTACATCGTCTGACACTTGTACTGTTGTCAGAAGGTGCAAGTGGATGTCAGGCATGAACGTGTCTGATAAGCTTGTCAACCTTCTTAGATGATGAAGTCATTCTTCTGTTAGTAGCCTGGACGGACGCACGCCTTTGGCAACCAGGCCACTCAGTTGTCCTCTCAAGCTGTCCGTTCGATCAGCCGAATGCAGGTTCCCAGGACCCCTAGCCGACCGGCCGGGCTACCCATGGATGGGCCCGTCTTGTCCTTTGCTGCCAGATCATCATCCTTGCTGACCTCATCCAGGACCCACAGGCTCCGTCATCCATACCGGATCAATTCACATAAGTGGCCGGCCACTTTCATCAACAAGGAGGTTATATACCTCCTTATAATACCATGAGTCATGTCTCTTGGTATTCCTCATGAGGTGGCACACAATGATGTGTCCATGATGAGATGGTACTTGTCGTCTATTGTAAATATAATTATTCACTATCAACGTCCGTTCATGTAATTTTTTGAGATGAGGAATTTTTAATATATCCTTGAGTAACAAATCTAAATAATGAGTTGCACACAGAGTTCAGTATAAGTGTTGAAATCAGTTTTCCAAAAGATGACCTGAAAAAATAAAGTAAATTTAGTTTAAAAATATGATCCAATTTTTAATTGAAAGTAACATAAATTTAAAATATTATCTGCACTAACATTATAACTTGCATTATCTGTTATAACTTGAACCACATTTTTTTCTCCAATGAGATGCACAAATTTAGAAAGTAACTCAAACATCTTATCAGCTGTGTGAGAATAACATGAAGCATTAACTGATTCAACAAATACGTTTCCTTTAGGACCATTTACTAGAAAATATATAAGAGTCCTATCCTTTTTATCCGTCCACCCATCTGCTATGATTGTGCAGCCAAACATAGCATGATCTTCTTCGTGGAATTTGAGAAGCGAGTTTGCATTTGCCAACTCCTTCAAATACTTAACGCTTACTTCATGAAATGATAGAGGTTTCATCCTCGATCCAAATTGCCTAATAACTTCAATACAAGACTCAAAAGAATCATATTTAATGATATTGAAAGGAATTTCAGCATCATACATCCATTTAGCAAATTTCTCAACTGCAATATCTCTTAGTTTTTTTTTTTAATTTTCATCAAATTGTCCTTAGTTTTTTGCACGTCTTTGTTTGACAATTTCATCGACATCTTTGATAAAATAAAGATTAATTGTTCCAGTTTGTTTAAACTTTTTGCCTTGGACCGTATGATGGATGCTTGGATTGAATATTGGTTATTTTCCTTTCATTTTAGTTTGAAGATCATATTCATTTTCTTCTGAATCTTTCAAATCATTAATATTATCAGAATGAGGAATATCATCAATTTGATTCTTCAAATTACTCTTTTTTTTTATATGAGCTCTCTAATTTCTTCTTTAACATGCTCGGGATATTTTGGACAAGCTTTCGCATTTCTATTGCCTTCAACTAAATTTAGTCTGTATCGATAAATTCCTCCATTTGTTACTTTATCACAAAAAATACAACTGACTATATTTGGATTGTTAGGATCTGGACATGTTACAAAACTCCAAGCAATATCCTTTCGGGTTAATGAAATTGTTGTATTTGACATGATTAAAATTCAAGTTGACTGAAATCAATAAATAAAAATATATGAAGCAGTAAAACAGGATTATCAGAATATAAATAAAATTTATTAGATTTTTTTAATGTTAAATATAAAATTATGAATATAAATCAAATTTATATGAATTAATAAAATTTATTAAAAATAAATTAATGTTAAATATAAAATTATGAATATAAATCTATATTAATAAAAATTATTAGAATTTTTTAAATGTATATATAAAATTATGAATATATATGCATTACTTAAATTAATTATAATTTTTTAATATTAAATAAAAAATTATATATTCAAATCTGAATTAATAAATTTTCATTTTTTTAATTTATTAGATTTTAAATTTTATAATAAAATGTATTATATTATATTTTATATTTTATATTTTAAATATAAAATAATTAATAAAATTTGTTAGAATTTTTAAAATTTAAATATAAAATTATTTGAAATTTTGAATATAATTATGATTTGTATTAATTAATAATAAATATGTATTAGATTTTTATAATTTTAAATATAAATTATTAGAAATTAGAATATAAAATTTTAATAATATTTATTAGAACTTTTCAATTTTAAATATATAGTTTATTGAGGTAATTTAATAGAGTTTATAAAAGTCTATTCAAAGTATCCCCATTTATGCGAGAAATTGCTTGAATTAATTAAATATAAATAAAAAATAAAATTCGTTTCGCCGCTTGTCGCGGCATCACGACGCGTCACCAAACACCACTGGGAGCATTGGCAACAGGTCTGCGTCGCGATCCCCTTGGCATCGCCTGCTGCCGCGAGCATCACGATGCGTCTGGCGCCGTGTCTAGATGCATCGTGACGGGAGGTGTCCAGCGACGCGTCTGGCGTTGTGGACGCGTTGCTATGTCCGCGGTAGCAAGCAATGCCAAGGGGATCGTTGTAGGGATCTAGGCATGCAAAATAAAAATTTTTTACGGGCGAATACTTCGCACAACCGCAGCGGAACGGATCCCTTCCAGAAGATCATTGTGAAAATATGTTCGTTTTACTAAACTATCTAAACTACTTTAGATCTACATGAAGAAATATACCTTTGATGCGCG
>JBAMIE010019180.1:0-19499 GCA_037177295.1 Kaempferia parviflora
AAGTGGTGGCCGTGGGGCACGAGTTGGTGGTGATAGGCGGCGGAGGCAAGCGTCGCAGCGCTCCGGTCTACGTCTACAATTTGCTGACCGGCGTTGGGCGTCGGGGGGCGAAGATGCCGGGCCCGGGGAGGCGGTCCTTCGCGTTCGCCGCGTCAACGGAGGCAGGGATGGCGTACGTGGCCGGGGGACAGAGCGAGCACGATAAGCCGCTGCGGTCGGCGCTGGCCTACGACGTGGCGGCGGACGCGTGGGTGTGTCTGCCGGACATGTCGCGCCCTCGGAGGGTGTGCAGGGGGATCTTGGTCGACGGAGCGTTCTGCGTCGCCGGCGGCGGCTGGAGGGGTACTGACTGGACCTCTGAGGCGTTCGACGTCGCGACGGGGCGGTGGACGGCGATGCAGGGGAAGCTTCTGGAGGAGGCGTTGATTAGTCCGTTGACGGGAGTTGCGGCGGAGGAGGGCAGGGTGTACAGGTTGGGTCGGGAATGGGAAGTGGATGTTTGCTCGGACGCAGGCGGATGGCGGAGGCTGGGGGTGTTTCCCCAGGATGGGTTTCCTGCACATGTGACGGCGTGGAATGGTGGCGGGGTGATGGTGATGGGAACCATTCGGGCAGGGAGAACGGCGTGCATTTTGGAGGAGGCCGGGAAGTGGCGGCAGGTGGCGTTTCCGGCGGAGTTGACCGGCTTTGCCAGGTCGTTGTGCAGCTTCCAATTTTAGCGATCATCGAATCCATTTTTTTTTTATTATTTTAAATTTATTCACGATTAAGCCTACAAATTAATTAATAACAAGTTATTAATTAATTTTATTTCTAGTTGCCAACTAGAAATTTTGCAATTTTTACTTGTAGTGTTGCTGACGATAGAAAGTAATTAATTAATAACAAGTTATTTGGTGGTCAGAGGGCCCTGCATGCTCGATGCTCGATGCTCGATAACCTGACCAAAGATAGGAACGTAAGGCAAATCAAGCTCACGAATTAGCCGAGCGAAACTCGTATATAAAAAAAAAAGATCACTTTAAATTATATTACAATGTTTCCCATGCAGCGAAACCACGTTGATGCGGATGTGCAAGAGGGGCAAGATGGTGATTAGGGAGAAAGTAAGGGGTATTTTGGTCCTTTTATGTGGCGGGTTTATGGTTTTGGAGGAGGGGATTTCGTTGCTTAAAAAAAGGGAGGCGCCACTTATAGCATCCACATCAACTACCCTATCTAAATATTTTGCTCTAATTTTAGATAAGATAACTAAAAAATCTTTGTATCAGATACTCTATCAATTCCCTAAATTTAGAGTTTATGAATAGTGATTCTTTAAATTTAGGGAATGAAACACTTACCCTAAAAATAAAATAACATTTTTTTTCAATCTCTCTCCTTCCACTCATTCCACAAATATAATAATAAAAAATAGAAGAGAGAGAATAAAATAATAAAAAATAAAGATAATATAAATTTTAGAGTAGCTGATGTAGTGTATAGTGAAAAGTGATTATCTAAATTTAATAAAGTATGTAATTTACCTTAAATTTTAGAAAAATTTTAGAGAACCTGATGTGGATGCTCTAAGGGGGTCTTCTTCTTTGCTTGGATCCATCTCCCTCTCTCCTCTCCCTCTTTCTCTCTTCGTGATTCTCTTCTCCGTCGCTACCAGGCCTGCGCGCATCATTGGTAGTTTGTTAGCAAGAGAAACATTATTTTTAAAAGTACAAGTTCACTATCCAACTATCCCCTAGCGATCCGAATCGTTTTCGTCGCACTAACAATTGACATTAGAGTCTGAACTTTCAGAAGACTTATGTGTGTTATTGCTAGTTGAAAACTTTGATCAAAAATGCAAACACAAACGCAAACAGCACACCCATCACACGCGCATCATGTGTTTTCGCCTCCGCCTCCGCCTCCGCCTCCCTTTGATCTCATATGCCTCCTCCGCCTCATCTTCTTTGGAAGTTGAAAACTTTGATCGAAAATGCAAACACAAACGCAAACAGCACCGTGAAACCCACCACTGCAACTGCCACCACGCCTAACAAGTCATGCCGAAACCCAAAGAACCTCTCGATGAAGTCCCGCACCTTCTCGCCATTGTCCATCGTCTGCTCACAGTCGCCGAACTGCGATGCCACTAGTCCGTACAATGTCCACGCGACAGGGCAAACCCAAGAGTACCATCTCCACCACACTGGAATCCTCTGCGACCATCAAACAGAGCATCCTCAGCTCGATTGGAATTTGGAGGAGTCATAAGAGGAAATATTGCGCGAGAAGGGAGAAAACTTACAGGTCGAGGAACAAGAAAACCAGCAAAAATGTTCCATATCGCGTAGAATGCAGTGGAGACGATGGCCGCAATGTCACTGTTGGGCGTCATGGCCACCGCCATCATGCCGTAGAACGTGAAGTACATGAAGGTGAAGAACATCAAAAAGAGGTACCAAAAGAACTTCTCTAATGTCCACTCGAAACCAATCATGCTGTAGACAATGAGCCCATAGATTACAGTCTGAAGGAAGATGTGAGGAACCTCTATCAACACCTGCGTTCGAATTGGATGAATGTGAGAAAGTGAAACAATTATTGGAGAGAAAGAGATATTTATTTGCAGTAGCCATTCAACAATACCTGAGAAAATGCATAAGGAAGAGCAGAGTACATTCCGGCAGCCTTCTCCCGGTAGAAAACAGTTCTTTCTACATCGACGATCGGCTGTACAGTTTGGCCGTTTTGTATTCCGATGAAGAGGACTGCGGCGTACATGGAGCCCAAGGAGTTGAACAGATCTTGCTTCGTAGTCCTGCAAGATTTTTAAGTCAATTGGAACTCAAGATATGATTCTCTCTGACATTCGAACTTACACTCTCTTTCCGAGTCTCCAGAAGATCGTTCCGAAGATCAAGGCGATGACTGTCGTGAAGAAAATTCTTGTAGCAGTGTACGATGGATTTCGCCAGTATGACTTGTGCTGCTTCCACAAACAAGCCATGCACTGCGTGAGGAAGGATTGCGAGTACTCTGTGGGAAAGAACAGGTCTTTTGAACCAGGAGGCGGCGCACTCAGCTCACTGATTAAAGCTTTGTTTCTCCTGCAACGGTAAAGTAAACGCCATGAACAATAACTTCGAGTGCTATGGTCGTCGAGTTCATGTGTTGATCTTATACGGCACCTGTATAAATCAGAGTTTCTGTAAACTTCAGCGAAGTCAACGCCTAAAATCTCCTCCTGTGCCATGGTGGAAACCTCCAACATCCATGTCGCAGGATTGTAGCCATGCTTTATTTTTCTGACTCCTTCAATTCCTTCAAAGTAGTCGATCAAATTGCAGGAATCACGTCCCAAGGGGCCAACGTAGATTTCTTCCCCACCTCGTTTCATCAAGAAGAGCTGCAATTTGCACCACCTAATGTCAATTTCTGTTCAGAAGCTATGCAAAGTTGTTTCAGTAACATCGCACCTCATCAAAAGCTTCAAAGATGTCGATGCTCGGTTGGTGAATGGTGCAGACGACAGTCCTTCCAGTATCCACAGTGTTCCTCACCGTTCTCATCACGATGGCTGCTGCTCTCGCATCCAGCCCTGAAGTTGGTTCATCCATGAATATGATGGAGGGATTGGCCACGAGCTCGACAGCAATGGTGAGCCTTTTACGCTGCTCGGTCGACAAACCATTAACGCCAGGAAGTCCTACCAGTGCTCCTCTCAGTGAAGTTAGCTCTACCAATCCCATGACTTCTTCGATGAACATCTGTTTCGACAAATCTGATCAAGGGACTGAGCACATTAATTTAGTCTCTGTATGTATGATTTACTGACCTTTCTTGTTTCACCATCTACTTCAGGTGACAGCCGAAGCCAGGCAGAGTAAAGAAGAGACTCGTAGACTGTGACATGAGGAGAGTGGATATCATTCTGCTCGCAGTAACCAGAGATTCGAGCAAACGTTTCTTGTTGCTTGGGATAGCCGGAGATGCAGATGCTTCCATTGATGTAGCCACCAGTTTTCCTGCCGGCCAGCACGTCCATGAGAGTGGTCTTCCCTGCTCCGCTCACTCCCATCAGTGCAGTAAGAACTCCTGGCCTGAAGGCTCCACTAACACCCTTCAGCAGCATCAACCGATCTTCTTCAATGCCCTTGTCTTTCATTTCCTGTGTATTATGATCGACATATTTTAAGGTCTGTGCATTTTTTATTCAAGAACATGTCTTGATGAAAGTTCACCTGTGGCATGTCGACAGAGTATTGGATATTGTCGAAGGTGATATAAAGAGGAGCAAAAGGAAGCACCATTCCTTTTTTTGTGTTCCCTGTGGAAGCTTCAAAACCTTTACTGGTTCCTACAGGCGATAATTCGATGCTTTCGCCTGTCCTGTTTGCTTGTTTCTCCTTCAATGCCTCCTCGGAGATGACTGCTTGGCCCTTTCCTAGTGCTGCAGTGGCCAATCAAGGAGAAATTGTGTGTAACAGACCATCAAAGAACTCACAAACTAGTTGGTACTTACGGTCGAGCCAGTCGAGGAAGAGCACGAAGAGGATGTTGAACAAGAAGATGTATCCGAGCAGTGCACCTACACCGATCCAATACCAGTTTGAATCGACGAAGATCCCACGAGCCTTGAGGATTTGGACTCCCAGTGTAACATTGCTCACTTCTGAAACAACCTGTTCCAAGATTGTTGGAGAAGATTGTTATCTGGTTTTCATTTTCATCGAGCAAGAAGAAATGAGACGACGACTACCTTTTGCCAGCTATGGCCGAGGAACTCATTCACTGCGATGGCGTTTTGTGCATACATCAGAGGAGATGACCAGTAGCCCCAAATCCACCATTTCTTGATATCATCTGCAAGGAAAGCTAATTTTTAGTACTGTTCTTGTTGTCTGGTTGGAATAGAAAGATCATTATGGACAAGTTTTCAATCGATACCGCGAGATATTAGAAATCCACCAAGAACCAAAAGAACAAGCTGAGCAAAGGATCCAAATGTATCTGCAACAACCATTTCCCTCCCAACAGCCGCAAGAAGCCTGAATAGCCCAGATGCCATCTGACTGATCAAGACTAGCAGAAGATAGTGCCTGAAAAATCTTTCCATGTTTGGATCGAACCCGATGACGTAGTATGTCATGGCTATCCAAACTGCACACTCCAAGAACGATATGGGAATTTTCAGAATCCAAGTAGGCATTGCATATGCCCATGATGGATAGAACCGAAGGTCTCTTTGTTTGTAGAATATGGGAAGTTTGGCAATACTCATAGCAAGTTCAGCAAAACCATTAAACAGATGAGTCACCAATCCAAGAAACATGGCGCCGAAGAAGATAACCCCATCCTCCACTGAATCATGATGCATCTTTGTCCTAAGGAAGACTGTCATTGCAATGGCTCCGAGAATTATAAGCTGCAAAATTAGCAATTGTTATATCGAGTTATCAAATTAGTAGTCGAATTGTTTGCTTTCACTCACCTGGACTACTTTGAAGATATATACGAACGAGTTGCGCTTCATCAGCAGCCATTCCCTCGAAATGCAAGCTTTCAGCAACTCCATCTTGCTGATCCCATACTGTGAAGTAGCCAGTGCAGCTGGATGATTCCTTCCCCTATCGAATTCGACACCGAGCTCTTCGCCAAGCTTTCGGCCAATGTGGAATGACTGGAAGGCTTCTGCAAACTCATTGACCGGAATGTACCTGTGTGGCTCGCCTTTGTTTGCCCAATACTGGTGCTGGTCCTTCCTCGAAGTGACCTACACATTGCATACATTGAGATTCAGTATTGGATTACTGATGATGACTTCATGACACATTTCATACATACTTCTTGCAGGAAGTCTGCAACACCTTTCCTTTCAGGGCACTTGAAGCCCATCGCTTCGAAGAAATCGAGAACGAACTCTCGAGGACCCTGATACACAATTTGCCCCTCGGAGAGTAGAACAATGTCATCGAACAGTTCGAATGTTTCTGGAGCTGGCTGAAGCAATGCTATGAGTGCAGTTCCACCGAGGATGTGAACCGATTGTCGAAGGGAGTTTACGATCTGGTAAGTCGTGGAGCTATCAAGGCCAGTCGAGATCTCATCCATGAACAGAGCCTTTGCTGGTCCGACAAGCATCTCACCTGTTGTGACACGCTTCTTTTGTCCTCCAGAGATTCCTCTTATCATTGAATCACCTACCATTGTATCAGCACATATTTCCAAACCCAAGATCTGTTCGATCGATCAAACATGAAATTTTTCTTATGTTAATGTTAGTAGCAATAATTTCAACTAATATAAGTGAATCTTACCTTCAGAATGTAATCTGTAATCACACTCTCCTGACCTTCAACAGATATTGCCTGTAGGTGCACCATATCGAAAGCTGGATTCAGATTCAATGAAGAAGAACACCGTTACATGGATTACTGAAAATCGATTCTAACCTTCATGTAGACATCAATGTCAGGATCTGGCTTGATGTTGGCTTCCTTTTCTCTTCTCGATAGCTCTGTTAGCATGTCTGCAATTGCATTGTGTTAGATTGTGTTATGTTTTTTCTTTTTCTTTCTTATTGTTTACGTACCATAACGAGTTCCAACTCCTTGGCATCTCGCAGAGAAAGCCAGTGTCTCCCTGACTGTCATTTCCCCTATGTGAAGATCATGCTGCCCGATGTAAGCTGAGGTCCTCTGTGGCACGAACTCATCCATTTCGTGGCCATTGTAAGTCACTCTTCCACTCACTTTCAGAGTCGAATCGAGCTTCCCTGACAAAGCTAGCAGCATGGTAGTCTTCCCTGAGCCTGGAGGCCCTAGAAGCAGGGTCATCCTGAAGTTTAAGAAAACTGAGCATCACTCAAGAAGCCTTTTTTGATAGATTAACACTTTATTTCTCTTACCTGCAGGGTCTGATGATTCCACTTATGTCATGGAGGATCGATATCTGTCTCTTTCCGCTGGGAACGATGTGTAGGTAACTCAGAACGTCCTTAATCACACACAAACAGTAAGAACAGATTAATAGAGATCGAAATTTCTTTGAAAACAGTGTTTCTCTTAGTTTGGGTTTTAGTTCACCATGATTTTGTTGTAGAAGAAGTTGAAAAATGTGGGAACGCCACGGTTCCCCACGTAGGCCTCTGCTTCGACGTTGAGATGCTCGAACCTGACTTCGATAGTTGGGTTATCGATTCCAACTCTGCAAAATAGATTCATATTTTTCATATCTTTTAGATCGTTTTTGTGAATTTCTTAAGTACGAACTGCGTAAAGATCGATTCGTATACCTTTCCATTCGATTCCTGAGCTTGAGGAGAAACCTCTCGTTGTCCTCCTCGGCCGTCCGGACGAGCCTCTCGAGCAGCCTCTTCCGGTCATGCACGTCGAGGTCGTTGATGTTCACCTCCTGCCCCTCGTCTCTTTCTCCTCTCATGATCCCCTTCCGCATGCGGTCGTAGGTGGGCAGCTTCTCGAGCGCCGCCCACTTGAGGGCCTCCTCGTCGTCCTCGTCGCGGCTCGACCGTCCGAAGATGTCGGCCGACAGCGTCCGCCGCGAGGAGGCCGTCCAGTGGAGGCTCCCCCTGAGGCTCCCCCTGAAGCTCCCCTGCATGCTGCCCCCGCCAATGCTCCCCGCTCTGTTGATGCTGTTCATGCTTGCCTGCTCACCTTCGATCGCTCAATCTGGTTAATTAGTAACGATGCTCGATATATATTAATCGTTTACTCTTTGATTTATTCCTTCTCAAATCGGTGATGTTTGCGAGGGAATTAATGGCGCAGCTGAGTTTGGTAGGAGGAGAGAAGACTTTTGCAGGGTTTAAATATGTGGGCGGCGAAGGTAGAAGAAAGGACAGGGAGAAAGCTTAGTAACTTAGTTCTTGCCGTTACAGCTTTGGATGAACATTTATTAATCCTCCAACTATCATTTACTCTTTCTTTTTTCTATCCTCCAATTTTCTTTCTTGATTCATCTGTTTGCTTGAAAATCCATTGATTACTTCGTAATAATCGCGAGAATTATGTCTATGAAATTAGTTGTATAAGTGGACAAATCCTTTTTGTTTAAGATCTCTCTGCCGTGATTGATGGTGCAGGGTTGCAGGCGTTTGAGGAGAGAGACACGGCCAAATCATGTTTCTATTGATCAATCACGGTAAAATTAGGCAAAGATCTATCACAAGATTTGGCGGTTTGACTCATGGCATTGCCGGCTCATTAATACTTGCCGCCTATTTACTACAGAGGTTTGACTTTGTTGACTAGACGCCGCGTTGACCTTTTGGCTGACGATTCAACAAGAAAAAAAATGTCAAACTGTGAAGAAAATACAATCTGACGCCAAAAAAACTTAATCAGCAAGAAATATTTCTCAAAGAATCCGAACAAATTCAACAAAGAATTCAAATCACGATGTACAACACCAGAATCCCCTGTGCCCATCAGCATCCGCCTGTAGAACCACAGTCTTTCCGTGGGCCAGGTCCCCCTTCTCAGAACTAGGGAAGGAGAAGGCGGCGGCCTTCCTGCTCACAATGTGGTAGATCTCTTCCACCACTGTCTGGAACGCAGCCGTGACGTTGGAGGAGTCGAGTGCAGAGGTCTCCATGAAGAAGAGGCCCTGGGCCTCAGCCAGGGTTCTTCCCTCTGCTGTGCTGACCTCCCTTGTGTCCTCGAGGTCTGTCTTGTTGCCCACCAGAACAGTCACAGCGTTCATGTTACAATGCACTGTTTCAATTCTGACCAGATTTAGCTATTTTGAGCTCATTAACTTTCTGATAAGATCGAGAGAAGGTGTTGCAGTGCTTACTGTGTAGCTCTTCCAGCCACCGGCCGACGCTATCGAAGGTTTGCCGGCGGGAGACGTCGTAGACCAGCAGGGCCCCTACGGCGCCGCGGTAGTAGGCGGCGGTGACGGCCTTGAACCGCTCCTGCCCGGCCGTGTCCCAGACCTGAGCTCGGATCACCTTGCCCTCGACGTCCAGGGTCTTGGTCTGGAACTCCACGCCGATGGTGGACTTGGAGTTGGGGTGGAACTGGTCCCGGGCGAACCGGGAAAGCAAGTTGGACTTCCCCACCGAAGAGTCGCCGATGAGGACGACCTTGAACAGGTAGTCCTGCGGCCTCTGATCCATCCTCCGTCCTGATCTCTTCTCTTCTCCTGCGAAGAACTGACAATGGCGGCGAAGGGAGGAGGATCGATTACTTTAGGAAGCGGTCAGGTTCGTGTTCTTTGCTTTCGAAGAAAGCAAAGCAGTTGGTGACTGATAGCTTGGGACATACTTCACCTCCATAACGCAATTCAGCTGTTATTACACGCAAAGCATACAATGACCGGTGGCCGTCGTTGTACTGAAGCTCACAGTGACGCTGCCGGCCAACCCTAAACCCTAAATTCAATCCTAAATTCTGAATAAAATTTTTATTTATTTATATTAAAATGGATATTTGAATATGAATTTTGATAATTCAGTATATTATATGGGTAATTTATTGGATGCGCTTCGTCTCGAACAGTCGAGTTTAAATCCTCTGTCCCAATTCTCTGTGTCCCCGTGTCCCACTATTGATTGAACGGACCAGATCATATCTAAAGGGATACGGTGCACATCACAAAGATACCACATCCGTCGGATTGGCAATAGGACATAGAGACACAGGAAATTTGGGACAGAGGATCTGATTTGGGAACCAGTCGGTGCACAACCTGATATCGGGCAGCTTTATCTGGGCCTCGGCATGAGGGCACAGGGGCCCATCTCCTTGATCAGCGAAGCCTGCCAATGTCTGCAATCAAATTCATGGATCTCGAACCGCTCGCCTGCTCCTTCTTGATCAGGAGGGAGACGTCTTCTCGATCTCAACGTCGCCGAGACCGGAGGAGGGGCGAGATTCGGAAGGTCGAAAGCAGCAACCGATTCTCCGATCTGATATTAGGTTTTGCTTCAAATCCAACGCGTTTTAGATCTCTACTCTTGCGGATTGTTGATTTGTTTGGGTTCCTTCGTTGCCATCGATTATTCTTCTTTTTATGGGATTTCCTCACTCCCTTATCTCTGTTTCCCTGTCCCGAGATTCCCGACAACTTTACTTTTTGTCCAGTCGCATCGATTATTTTGAGCAAAACCCATTGATGGTGTTCTGACTGATGCTTCATGCGGGTTCTCTGTCTCAAGGTCGGAAAGTTTTTTTCCTTTTAGCCATTTCTCCTTCTTTCCTCTGCTTCAAAGTTGGCTTTTTGGTTGATACTCCTTTACAGGCAACATATCCTAGTGGATTCTTATTCAGCTTCTGTACTTAGTTCTTGCCAACGGATTTGAATAATAGATATATGTGCTTATATAAATGGTGCTTCTTTTCGCAGGTAAAGCGTGTTGGTTTCGCAGTCATTGCCAGTAGAATCTGGGGATTGCTTGGGGGGAGAGGGGGTTTTGGTGTTGCTGCGAGATGAACTACGGGAGCAGTTCGATTTCTTCAGGTTTGTTTTGCTGTGTTTCTAACGTTTCCTATCTCTTGTTTTCATTGTACCTCCTTGGGGATTGATTGGTCTTGTGCGTTTGGATTGAAATCAAGCTGCTAAGACTCCTGCCAGGGCATTTGACTTCGGAAGAACTCATGTGGTTCGACCCAAGGGGAGGCATCTGGCTACTGTTGTGTGGGTTCATGGCCTAGGTGATAATGGAGCAAGGTAATGGATACTCCCTCTTTATCTTCCTTGCTTTGCTGTGTGTCCAGTGTCTGTGTGATTTCTACTGACTGCTTGTTGTCTAAGTGAAGTCAAAACCAATTCACCTGCCTTTTACTATGGGGGATAAATTTACGTGGCATTGACAACGAGGCAATGTTTTCTTTGATCTAGTAAGAAGTGCTATGCAATGTAGAATCTCATGAATATGCAATTGTTGCTGATATGCTATCTTGCTTCACGGGACTACATCGTCCGTGTGCTTAGGAAATCTTTCTTCATCATATTGTGAAGGCTCTTCTTATTATGCTCGAGTTGACTACTAGCTGAGACATTGCTTCTCTAAACATTGAGAAGTGCCTTTTTTGACTTTTCTTATGATTGCAAATTCACAATTAGTTATACATTCTTTTTGGTTCCAAATTGAAGAGATTTTCTGTAACTATTCTTGATCCTGCATTAGAATTCACAGTTCTACTGTATAATACCCATGTTTTTAGCTTAGATAGTTAGATTTATACCATAAGTAGTTATTACCCAATGATACTCGTTAGACACTGAGTACCTTTGTTATTTCCTTTACTTATTGTTTCGAATTGCATCAAATTAGAGTTGAAACCTTTTTAGGATCTATCTTTTCATTTATCAACACAACTTGAAATTAATAAGCCTATAAAAATGGATCTACGCATCGGCATTTAACTTTATATTTTTTTTGGACATGTATGTTAATTATTCATGGTATTACCTATAGTCACATGATTACTTTCATGAAAATTGTTGTCTCCATCGCCTAAGATGCCCAATAATGATGTAACCAACTCCTTTATAGTTTGCTTATGTCTTTCTTTTGTTAGACTGCATTTGAGTTTGTATATTTAATTGTTTTGTAGCTTTGAATAGAACTCAATGAAGGGGTAAGATTCATTTATGATGATATTTAATTCTTTTGTACACCTTATTGCTTTTATGCTTGTCTATCGAGACTGTTGCTAGTTACATCTCTGATTGACTTTTTTATACTGCAGCTGGTCCCAAATCTTGGAAACCCTCCCACTCCCAAATGTAAGAATGGGATAAATCAGCTATTATATCAATACATTCTATATAATCAAACTCGAGTTGCTCTCCTTGCTGGTGTTTGGTATCATGATAATGTAGACTTGTCATTCTCTACCACATTCTTTTACCTATTATAAACTTGTCCAGTTCGTTGCACATGTTTTGTTCTTCCTGTTTTTTTATCATTTCTTTACAATCTTTATTGCAAGTGCAGATTAAGTGGATATGCCCAACTGCCCCTACCAGGCCTGTAGCAATTTTTGGTGGATTTCCATCAACTGCTTGTGAGTTGACTAGATTAACTGTGCTATTAAATCTTAATTTGTTTCTCTTAAATTTCAATTAACTTTTTTGCTTAGTAAGCAGAATCATACTACTATCATACAATGGCTAAGTTATTTTTGTTTCCTAGGGTTTGATGTTCATGATCTGTCAGAGAATGGTCCTGATGATGTTGATGGATTGGATGCTTCAGCTGCTCATGTTGCAAATTTGTTATCAACGGAGCCTGCTGATAGTAAGTTTCTGTGGAAGCATACTAAAATGTGTCAATACACCATGCATATTTGTTGGAACGTTTTGCCTTTTCCTCTATCATTTTTTCCCCAACTTGTCATTGATTATACGGAAAGAATCAAACCAAATATGCATTAGAAATCAAGTTTTGCCACATGCTTCAAGTGGTACAAGTTGAGATGAAAGTCTACAGCAGCATCTTACTCCTGCAAGCAATAAATTCAGAACTCCTGCACTTGTTATTCGGAACACTTTCCAACTTGTGATTCTTTGTGCAATCAACTTCGAAGATAATGGCTAAACACTGTTATAGGTAGCTTATGCATTTGATTAATTAGAATTAATAATGAATGTGCCTTTTTGACTTGCAATTGCAGTCAAACTTGGTGTCGGTGGCTTTAGTATGGGTGCTGCTACTGTTCTCTACTCCGCAACCTGCTATGCTCATGGAAGATATGGAAATGGCAAGCCATACCCCGTCAATCTAAGTGCAATTGTTGGTTTAAGTGGTTGGCTTCCATGTGCCAGGTATCTTTAAAACAAAGGCAGTTCTTGTAATGTGATTGCTTGTACTTTCATTTTTGAATCCACAAAGATCTGTTTTCCAATGACATTATAATTCGTTAGGAGCTTGAACAGCAAGTTGGAAGGTTCTCAAGACGCTGTAAGACGTGCATCCTCTTTGCCTATTTTGCTATGCCATGGGAAAGGTATCATGTTCTCATGCAAATTAGCTTCGTACTTCATGTGAAATGTTTTTCGAGTTCCATCTTCTATGTACAGATTATATTTGTTGGGTTTGGTGGAATAGAATAGATGTACATAGGATTAGGAACTGCATATGGTATAAGATACAAGGTCACATCCCATTATTGACCTAACCAGAGGAATGTAGTATGTTGATTGAAACCATTGAAATTCGAAACTCCTAATGCTGTGCCTAGTAGGAAGGAAAGGAGAGAAGGATGGGAAGCCATGAGATTGATTATGTGGTGATGAGGTGAAAAGGAATGAAAGGACCAAATGCTATCAATTCATTGCCTTCTCATAGTCCAATTCTTCTTCTTCTGGTATCCATCACACAGGGATGCTTGTCCCCTCATGGACCAATCCCTCAAGGTCCACAGTCGATATCATCAGCAACAAGCATCATACTGTGCCATGGTTATTCATTGTCTTCTTGTCCATTGATAGCTCTTTCCTTAGTTTCTATCCATACGTGGACAGTAGCAAAATTGCTCCCTTCCCAAGTAGTCATAGCCGCATTGTCTTTGAACAGGAGATGATGTAGTGCAATTCAAACACGGTGAGAAATCAGCTCAGGTTTTGAAGTCAACTGGCTTTGAGAATGCCACTTTCAAAGCATACAATGGGTCAGTGACTATGTTCTCGCTGAACCATTTTCTGTTCAGTTGATGAAATAGCTTATATGCATGATAGTCACAATAATTTGCTGCGTACAGGCTGGGCCACTATACCGTCCCTGCAGAGATGGATGATGTCTGCAAATTTCTCACCACGACGCTGGGTCTCGATGGGTCGCGATCGTAACCAAGACAATCATGCTGGATAACGCCTTGGGAGTGAAGAATAAGTTGGTATAGTCCAATAGAATTTTACATTGCTAATTTATATGTTTGGTTTTGGGGCTTCTTTTGGTGATTGTGTCTTCATTGGAGAGTTTGAACATTTAGCACCAACTACTCTTAAAAGAACACTTAATTCTTATGGGCTATAAGGAGTGGTGGTTTATCATGTCCTTTTTAATTCAAGCATCATGTTTTGCTTTTTGTGTGTTATAACATTCTTGTTGAAATGCATGTTTCATCTTGAATTCGTTGTTTGAGTTTTAAGGATCTTCTTGTCCAATCATAATACACATAACTAAGTCAATTTGTCGCGGGTGTTTAAATTTTGCGATGTACGACGACATACTTTTCAACGAAGTTGACTACGATGTGAGATTATATCGTATCTCTAGGTTTAGACTTTGAGTGATTGATTGCCCATATGTCGCACGAGTTTTCTTATGCTTTCCAAATAAACATCTAATTTTGGCAGATTTAGATAGTATTTTTTTAAAACATATTTGCATATAGTGAGTATTTATTGCATTATTCATTTGTAGAAAGACTATTATCATCTTCTCTCTTTAGTTTCATCAAGTAATATAATGTTATATAATTTTTTTTTTTAAAATAACCTTTCCATTTAGATAATATTATATTATTTTCTTGTTTACTTCTTTTCTTCTCCCTTCGGTTTCCCCTTCCCGTCTCCCTGCCGTTCCCCCTTCCCTCTTTTGGACGGATTCCGTTTGAATAAACTAAACGCCGTTACGGCCTCTCCCTCATTTCCTGCTACCACTTAACGCACCCTTTCGTCTTCCGGATCCTTCTTTATATAGTAAGCTTTCTCTTCCTGCTCCCTTACTCGCTCCTCTCCTCTTCTTCTTCGTCGTCGTCGTCGTCCCGATGGAGCCGCCTCCGCCCAGGCGACGACTCTCGGATGATCCTCCGCCGCAACGGCAAGCATTCTCCACGTTTCCGGCCGCAAACACGCCGCCCGCTCCGATTTCATCGGACATGTGTCTCCCTCCGCGCCTCTCCCCCTCGAACGGTTCCTTCTACAAGACCCGCCTCTGCCACAAGTTCATCGCCACGGGGACCTGCCCCTACGGCGATTCTTGCACCTTCGCGCACGGCTCCAGCGACCTCCGCCAGCCGCCGTCCCACTGGGAGGATATCTCGCGGCCGCACCGGGGCGGAAGGACCTACCGGGATTCCTCCTATGGCGATGGAGGAAATGTGGGTGGGTTGCCTCGCTCGAAGGGCGCCGGTGGATTTGGTCCCTTCGGCAGGAACCATGCGCCGAACCAGAGCGCGCCGAGGAGATCGGATTCGAGGTCCAGAAGCGATTGGGAAATCGCCGGACGCTACTCCAATAGGCATGGTTTCGCAGGTACCCTACTCAAATTCGAATTTAGCGATCTCTTCAGTGGCTTCCATTGCTCTGCTGTTCTTGTTTGCTTTTCCTTTTCAGCAAATGAAATTCTATTTCCATGATTTGTCAATGTTCTGTCTGATACATTGCTCTGTGCTATTGTGCCTTTAGCAAATTAGGAGTAAATTGAGATTTCTAGGATATTTCTTCACGAAAAAATGTGTTTGTACTTCGTGGTTGAGGGTTTGGGATTTGAGAAGTGACAGTTAATATACTTGAAGAACATGATGTCTTGATACATTGTGTTGTTAGTAACGCTAAAATTCATTTCTTGAATTGGAGAGAAGACAACAATGGCCATCAACGAAACAACAGTTTAGTCACTAGAATCCAGAAACTTAAAGCCTCACCTTTTGATGATCATGAATAGAGCATAAATAAAGATTTGTTACGGTTTAACAGCCATATGGGAATACAATGTGTAGGGATTGTTTACCATTCAGTAGTGAGATGTGACAAGATATTGCATGTTGAATTTGTGTATCACCACCAAAGCTTTAAACATATCATGTACTTATATTTCATCTCGACAAAACTCCAAGATGTGAAACCCATTCTAGGATCTAGATGATAGTTTTTCAAAATTGTTTCATCTAAAATGGATGATTAAAGTTGTTGCTGTGTGAACTAGAAGTCAGTCACGGGTTCGAATCTCGGAAATAGTCCTTTGGAAAGTAGGATACCGCTGCATACAATAGATTCTTCCTTGAGACTCTGCATTGGCAAGAGCTTTGTGCCCTCTTAAAATGGATGATTAACATGTATAGTTTGCATAGACACATATTCTTAAATTTAAAAGCAATCATTAAGTTTACATGAATTTATTGAGCAGTTAATCTTTAGGACCAAATTAACTAGTAAGCTTTTCCAATGTTACATCGAAACTATGTTTGCTCACTGGTAGAATTGCTACTTGGGATGTTTCTGGTTGATATGCCATCACACTTTCTGGTCCATGGAAACATTTGAATAATCAGATTTATTCTCCTCTAAAAGATTTGATTCTCCTAAGTTCAATACATTCATTTGGCTTCTCAAGTTCCTCGTTTTTAGAATAATGCATCTCCTGTTTCAGAACATTCACTTGCAAACCATAACGAGCATTTTTCATTTGGCCTTATGCATCTTGAAATGAAAAACTGTTCACAATGTGGATGATGCTGACCTGACTAACTCCCTTGTAGAACCACCTAACCGTTTCTTTATGGTAATGGCTTGGCACACCAAATTTATAATGAGGTTAAACATTGAAAATGTATAAAGTAGCTATCTGGTTGGGCCTCCTGAGAAAGTTAAGTACAAAATGTCCTTGTTAATTAAACTCTCGATTAAGTTTTACTCCAAAAGTTTAGGTTTTATTCTCCTCTTTATAGTTCAATGACATCTCAACTAATAAACATGTATACCGATATACAAGGAGAATATATATATTCTACATCTTTGGCATGGTTTTAATTGAACACTTTCCATCACATTAACTTGCAGCAAGATGCTAGAATATGTTATATCTGTCCAGTGTTAATGTGGATGTGGATGTGGATATTGCATCTTACAATCCTTCTGTTTCATATTCTATAAGAAACCTTCATTCTCTTATGATTCATCTTGATTCGAGATCCCTTCCCCCCTCTTTGTTTCATGTTATTATTTTTGGCAGAGTCGAAGTTTGAGGTGGATATGAACTCTGGAGGGCTCCCAACATCTACGAATGATGATCTAGATCCTGCTCTTGCAGGGACAGAAACAGTTTCTAGCTCACAAAATTCGAGAAAGTGGTTCCCAAAACTGGAGGGGATCAAGAAGCTGAATGGCATTTATGCGGATTGGATCGACTAGACACTCAATTTTTGCCTTTTTTTTGTTGAGGCATGTGGTATAGAATAATTGCTGAGACAGTTGATGAATCATAGTTAACTGGTGGGATTTTTTTCCAGCTAATGATGTGGTCATACTATATAAACTGAAGGATGCTCTGAACATTGCATGAAAATTTAGGACAAAAACGAAAAAATTGCAATTTTTGTGGCATGTGGTGTATAGTATAATTGGAGAGCCAGTTGAAAGTTAGTTGACTGGTTTTTTTAATCATTTTCAACCGTTTATGGGATTATAGCCATTCATTTTTAATGGATTTCTTTTATCACTGCCACGGTACAGATCCAGGTTCGTTTCCTGGCTGGTGCAATTTTAAAACTCCACCAATGACCATCTATTCATGGCCGGTTTCAAACCAGATAAAAAAAAAAATTATATTAGGTTGTCAACTGTTGTCAAATTATAATAAATGTTCAATGAATTGGTACATTAAATTATTATACTAATATTAGATTATTTTCCAAATCACACAGTTTGTAACATCTCGATAACGATCGCTACATCTTTAACACTTCGATGTAGTGCTAAATATACAAGAGTTTGTATTGTAGGGTCTGACCATAATATATCGGTAATGACTACTATATCTCCATAAAAACTTGAGTATAGTGTTAAATATGTAAAAGTTCTCACACCATAGATAGGATAAGAACAAACATTATAGAAAGACTAATAATCTTAGATTTGGAACATGGAACATAGGAACTCTTACTAGTAAAGCAATAGAGGTAGTAGATACAATGATTAAGAGAATATTTAGTATTTTGTGTGTACAAGTGGCAAATAAGTAAGAAGATAAAAATAATAGAGAACTCGAGTTTTAAGTTATAGTACATAAGGAAAAGTAAAATAATAAATGAAGTGGATATTTTTTAGATAGTTTGTTAAAAGATTAAGTTGTTGGAGTAGTTAGAAAGGGAGATAGTATTATAACTCTCAAGATAGTAGTGTCAAAAGAAGCTGTAAACGTAATTAGCATATATGCACTTCAAATAGAATTAGATGAAGAAATCAAAACAAGATTTTAGGATGATTTAGATAAGGTATTACAAAATATTCCACCAAATAAAATGATTTCATTGGGAGATGATCTAAATAGATATATCGGAGTAAAAAATGAGGAATATGAGAGAGTGGAGGTTATGGGTTTGGAACAAGAAATGAGGTTATGTGTTTGGAACAAGAAATGAAGAAGGGAAAACTATATTGGATTTTACGACACTTGGTCATGCTCAAAAGTGGGAATAAATCTCAAATTGATTTTTTTTTATGGTTAGGAAGAGGGATAGAAAGATTTGTAAAAATTGTAAGGTCATTCTTGAAGAAAACTTAACAATCCAACATAAGTTAGTAATGTTGGATATACACCTAATCATAGTATCAATAGAAGAAAAATATACATGACACCTATAATTAAGTAGTGGAAATTAAAAAATATGAAGTCAATTATATATTTAAGGAGAATGTAGAAGTACAAGTATTTAGTATAATATACAATGACTCTAGTACGACATGCGATAAAATGATATAAAAATTGAAAATAGTAGCAAAGAGTGTACTCGGTGAGTCAAAGGGGTATGCACCACCAAGTAAGGAATTTGGTGGTGGAATGAGAAAATATAGGAGAAAGTGAAGGAAAAACGAAGAGCTTATAAGAAATTATATATTTGTAAGAACGAGAAAAACTTTAAAAAATATACAATAACCAAGAAAAAAATAAGAAAGTCGTAAATAAAAAAAATAAAACTTTTGAATGATTATATTGAAACTTGGATACAAAAGAAGGGGAAAAGACATTTATAGAATAGTTAAAGTGATAGAAAGGAAAATCAGAGATCTTAACCAAATAAAATGTATTAAAAATGAATATAATAAGATACTAATAAATGATAGAGAAATAAAAAAAGAGGTGGAAGGTATATTTTCATCAACTTTTTAATGAACTTTTAGGTGGTTAACCACCTCTAATTTTGTCAATCTTATTCAATCATCTCGAGCTCTATTATATAGAGTTCAAGTGGAAACGCCCAAATAATGTTTCCGCCACCAGTCGACTGGTCTTTGTAGAATTCGACCATTACACTCAAATAACTCGATACCAGTCAACTGCCCCCTGGGCTAGTTGACTGATCCACACACAGTCAACTGATCAATTGACTGGTCTTCATTGACTGAGCAAACAAAGCACTTTGTTCGCTCCCCATCAACTAAACCACCAATGGACTGAGACATACATCAGTTGACTAGTAAACTCACATTGGGTTTTAGTACATACACTTACTCCACTCATTCTCATTAGCACAATCTCTACTTTGCCTTCTAACCTCCTCCGTCAGTCTTACGACTCTCAGATGCTTCCTCATCCATCATGT
>JBAMIE010019481.1:0-33159 GCA_037177295.1 Kaempferia parviflora
AGCGCAACCCGCCTTTGATTGGGTTAGAGATTTTCCAATCCACTAAGATGACGGGTCGGTCCGCCCCGCTCCACCAAATGGCTGGCCCGCCACGAGTTGACCAGCCCCGCCACGAGTTGGCCCGCCACGGGTTGACCTGTTTAACAGCTTTAAGCTCACGAGGAAGATCATCTAGTATAAAATTGGTAAAATCTACTACAGCTGTTGAACTTTGGGAATCCTCGTCGATCCATTAGCGAGCACTACAGCGTGGGTGATGCTATTGATCATCTTCGCGTCTCTAAAGCACTTCCCATCAGCATGGAGAAAGAATGACGTGGAATCAAATCCAACACCATATCATGCAAGATAAAGTTGATAATCACGTCCCCTCGGGGCGGTGTGATGGTTAAGGCATGGGAGGTTGCCACATGAGGTCTTGAGGTCGAAACTCGGCGCGTCTGAGCATATACCTCCCCCATGCCTTGACCATTTGCACTAATGGCTAGTAGCCACCCGTGATTTACCTCCTCCGTGTTGGCCTAGGGAAGGGTTAGCGGGGGCGCTGGAGGCGAGCGAATAGCCTTTTGCCATAAGATAAAGTTGATAATCCTCAACATGTGGATCTCTCAAATTGGCAGTAGTAGTTGTTTCGTTGATAATCCTCATCACATTGAGACTAGAAATGACGCCATCATCCTTTGGTTGTGGTCTGTTAACAAATCTAGTGTTCCTAGATCTCTCTAACATGCTAGATTGAGATGGCGACCTTGTAGATGAGGTATCACTCCAACGACTGTAGATCGAGGTCTATTGTTGGTGGTTGTGTATCTTTGACTAAATCAAAGAGCATTGTCCTACTGACAAGCCAAAAGCTTCAGATCTTTTTCTTTACTTGCAATCTCATTGTGAAACATAGAAAGTTGTTCCAGTTTTGAATCCCCATCAGTTTCAATAACCAGTGAAAGTTGTTCTAGTTTAGAAGCCTTTCTTTGTTGGTTTCAGATCTTTCAACCCTATTGTGCTCCAAATCAAGGTCAACTTTCTTCCAATCGACTCCCTTTTCTTCTAAGATAACCTCGCGCGGCTTTGCATTGCCAAAAGGGTTCACTTTTGGCTTAGATTTAATGACCACCTCTTCTAGGCTCAAAATCCTACTGGAAGGTGGAATGAGAGCTAGTTGGTCAGCTAGTGTTCTTCATCTCATACTCAAGGTTCACCTGCTTCCAATCCACCCCATTCTCGGCCAAAACCTCTCCTCTTGAACGTCCAATGCAGAAGGGGTTTGGGAGAGTCTTAGCAAGTTCGCTTGTTGGTGGTGGTATGTCAACATCCATCTTCTTTGGAGGATTCAAAATGAGCCTTCGCCTTCCTATTTCACTAGGAATCAATCATTCTCTGTCCCTCTCCCATCGACCGGAATCGGATGATGTATGAAGATTCTTAAACTCTAATCCAAATCTTGAAGATTTGGAAGCGAGAGGTTTGTTCATAGTTGCCCAGTTATCTACCTTGTCAGCCTTCGATGAACTTCCATTGCTAAAACCATATGTATGTCGGCGACCACCATCATTCAATTGAGGAACAAACGCCTCTTTCTAGCTCCCCAATTATTCACCTCGTCTGCTCTCGATTGCATGTCCAAATCCCTATCCCTAGGAGGCGGACCCCAACACCCCTTCGTCAAAACCATTGTAACCCCTTCTCCCTCCACGTTATCTCTCTCGCCGACCCCAAACGATCGGAACCCACCGCTGAGGTGGTCGTGCTGGAGCTCATTGTGGGATCGCTCTCTAGGACCAGTGGGAAGCAGAAGCATCTACTCAGGGGTCAACCCCGTAGACTATTCAAATGCAGTTGAGACGCCACCGGTGGCAACGAACTAAGCAAAGGGAATGACCCCCATTCTTCTTGTTTTTCTTTTGTTTGGTCGTGGAATCAATGATAAGAACAACGTAGTCGACCTCGTCATATATTGGATCATTAGTCGCCTCAGTCTCGTCTCCAATTTGAGATCGAGATTACTCTTCAATTTCTTCTGGGCCAAATTCCTCCTCTAAATCATCTTCAAATTCGTTCAGGTCATAAGCGATCGTCCTCCATGGAAAAACCTAATCGTCCCTGGACAGAGTTTGAGAGTAATCAAAGGGAAGAAAGTGACCTTCCATCTTCTTCTTCATCTTCTCCCAATCCTTGATTTTGGTTTTGCCGGTCTCGTGAACACCGCAAGTGCTCCTACTACGCCGATGCTCGACCCTTGAGTCCGATGACATCCGATCCGGAACTTGCTTATAGTCAAAGATCCGCTCCACTTCGTTGATCCAATCAACCAAGCCCTTTGCTTGTAACGTACCAGATCAACCTAAAAATCTAGGTCTCTGTGAGGCTCCTCCCAACTATAGCGTTCCCGGTGTGTAGCCGGATGGTGATACGAGTTTTTGAAGGTAGAGTCAAAGTCACAATATGAGATCTCACAATCTTCCAAATTTTGCGTCACCGTCGCTGCACGATGAATTAAATCTGTGACTTGCCTCTGTAAATCCTCAATCATTATTATGTCATGAACGCTATGAGGTGTGCGACTTCCTCAATCGGAACTTCCCTGTTGATGGAACCACTACCACGATAACCTTTCATTGGATTTGATGCTCGACTTCCTTAATCGAAACCTACGCAGGATAGCAACTATGTTGTATGCTGACGAGAAGGAGGAATTAAGGCGAAGGCAAGAAGAAAAACCATCGAAGACAGAGAGACCATCGTCCTCAAGGTTTTCTAAGAAGGATTTTCCATTCTATAATAGAAGATAATTCCTCAAATAACTAAACACATGTTTATATAAACTCTAAACCTTAAGATACAAAGAAAAGAAAGAGATTCTAATATATAGACCCCAATTTCTAATGTGTAAAGAAAGGAAAGAAATCTTAATAGAAAGGAAAAAACTCATAATTCTAAAATCTTTAAACGGACTTAAAATCCAAAAATACAAAAATAGAAATGACCAAAATTATCTACAATACCAAAAAACTTTAAAATTACAAAAAAAAAAAATATAATAATTTACTAAAAATAATAATAATAATAATTCAATGAATCCTCCTACATCATACTCTCATCTATTTTGGGATTTGCTAAATTTGTTTGCCCAAATTTGAACACAACAAGGAACTTGCTTATATGTATCCACCTAGGTTACTTCGTTAGACAAATTTGACATTAACATGATCAATTATTATCTTTGAACCCATAGGTTTGTGTTGTTTCTCAACTCAATAAACATGTCTATGCTGTTACACATGGGTAAGACCCAACTCATGAGTTTTAGACACAAACACTAAAGGATAACCTCTATCAACTTCCATCCTATGGGAATTCATGACAAAAAAATGTGAAGAGAATGAATGAAGTTGACTATGTTTATACTTTCAACCATAAAAATTTTACTACTATAACCATTGATAGCAACAACAACCATGTTTTATCCAACTAAGTTAGGTCAATTATATGGATTCTCTTGAGCAATTGGACTTTATCCCCTATTATGTTATCAATTCCGACTTTCTCTCTAATAAGAATATTTCTTATTCTATCCATGCTCGTATGCCCACGCATCCAGCTTAGCATACTCATCTCTACAACTCCCATCTTCTGTACTGAAGTCATATCCAACATTTAATTACACATAACATAATAGGTCTATTTGTTATTTTGTAAAACTTCCCTTTAACTTTTAGAGATACCTAAACTACTGATAGCAAGAGAAGTTTATTTGAATAGTGCCTTTGACTATTATTGTAAGGTTTGAACAATCATTTATAGGATTTAATGCTTGTTTGATGTGTTATGTTGATTGAACATGAGCCTATATGTTGTGTTCGTGTTTGTTTGAAGATAAAATTATGATTATTTTTACCTAATAAAGGGCAGCCCGGTGCACAAAAGGATTCATTGTACGCAGCCTTACCCTGCTTTTTTTACAAGATGCTGTTTCCAAGATTCGAACCCGTGACCTCTAGGTCACAAGGCAACAACTTTACAATTGGGTCAAGCTCCCCTTCCTGATACTGAAAAAGAAATGAATTGACTACTTGGCATCATATGCTTTTTGTTATTCCCAATTTTATCTCTTTTAAATTTGCTAATATGAGGTGCACCACCTAATTTGGATGTTTATTTCCATAGGAAATGAGATGGCAGAAAGGATGGCCTACTTTGGGTTGTCCGTGAATATGGTAACATTCATGTTCTACATCATGCACCGGCCATTTACCAGTTCTGCTAATGCAGTAAACACTTTTCTTGGCATATCACAAGTATCTTCTGTGCTTGGTGGATTTATCGCTGATGCTTATCTTGGTAGATATTGGACAATTGCAATTTTCACTACAATCTATCTCCTGGTGAGAACATTAGTGACCTTGGTCAGATTTTGTAGATTGTTCCCAAATATCTCCATTTGTTTGTTACATTTTGTTCATGATTTTGAACTTTTTTAGTCTTCTGTCTTCAAGTGGAAAAAGGTTAGCTGCTAAGTTTCTGAACCTGCTGTTGATACTTTAGTTATTTGCTAAATTATCATTCTGCAATCTCTACATCTTCACCCTCGTGTTTTCTGGTGCACTTATGGTAATACTGGCTTTACATCTTTGCTAGGAACTGATTTTAAATTAGTTATTTATGATCGGTAAAAGCAAGATTGATCCTTATCTTGCCATAAGTGGCGCACACTGATGTTTTGGCTCTTGTTAACTTTGGAAAATTTTCCTTTGCTTGCTAGGGTTTGACAGGGATCACTCTATGTGCAACTATGAGTGTCTTCACACCCAATCAACATCAATGTGATCAATTATCGATACTACTGGGCACATGTGAACAAGCAAAGCCGTGGCAGATGCTCTACCTATATGTTGTTCTTTATGTTACAGGTCTTGGTGCTGCAGGCATAAGGCCTTGCGTTTCGTCATTTGGAGCTGATCAATTCGATGAAAGGAGTAAGGACTACAAGACCCACTTGGACAGATTTTTCAACTTCTTTTATCTTTCTGTCACCATTGGTGCAATTGTGGCGTTCACCATGGTCGTGTACATTCAAATGAAGCATGGTTGGGGCTCTGCCTTTGGCTCCCTAGCAATTGCAATGGGTGTTTCAAATGTGGTTTTCTTTGTCGGAACGCCACTGTACAGGCATAGACTACCAGGCGGCAGCCCTCTCACCCGTGTTGCTCAGGTCCTTGTTGCTGCTTTCCGGAAGAGAAATGTGTCCTTCTCTAGTAATGAGTTCATTGGCCTTTATGAGGTTCCAGGTAGAAATTCTGCAATAAAGGGCAGTGGGAAGATAGAACACACTGATAATTTTAGGTACTGTTTATGAACTATTTGATCTTGGCTCCAAGAACATACTTTAAATTTGCTCTCACTCTACTATAATTACTGATACATCTGTCTGGGGATGCACAGGTGGTTGGACAAAGCAGCTCTACAACCCAAAGAGGATGTAGTAGACCATAACCCGTGGAGGCTTTGCACGGTAACACAAGTTGAAGAGGTTAAGATACTGCTGAGACTTTTGCCGATACCAATGTGCACCATAATGCTTAGTGTAGTATTGACAGAGTATCTAACTCTTTCAGTCCAACAAGCATACACCCTGAACACCCACATGGGTAACCTGAAACTTCCTGTGACTTGCATGCCTGTGTTTCCTGGCCTAAGCATTTTTCTCATCTTGGCACTCTACTACTCCACATTTGCACCACTGTTTCGCCGCATCACCGGTCACCCGCATGGTGCATCTCAGCTCCAAAGAGTAGGTCTTGGTTTGGCAATATCTATTCTGTCTGTGGCATGGGCTGGAGCTTTTGAGAGATACAGAAGAAACTATGCCATTAAGCATGATTATGAATATCTGTTTCTGTCTGCAATGCCAAATTTGAGTGCTTACTGGCTACTAATTCAGTATTGCTTAATTGGAATTGCTGAGGTATTTTCCATTGTGGCCCTTATGGAGTTCCTTTATCAGGAGGCTCCCGACGCCATGAGAAGCATCGGATCTGCTTATGCTGCTATTGCAGGAGGCCTCGGCTGTTTTGTAGCTATCATCATAAACAACATTGTGAAATCAACTACTGGAAATGAGGCCACAGGGCAGGTTTCATGGCTTTCTCAGAACATAAACCAGGGGAGGTTTGATTACTTCTACTGGCTTCTTGCGGCGCTGAGCTTCATAAACTTCTGTGTCTTTCTTGTCTTAGCCCGGCGATACAAATACAGGGTACGCAAGGTGGTTGAGCTATAATTTACAGAAGTATATCAATGAAATCGATTCTGAAGGAAGTATAGGATGCCATAACATGGAATTTGATCATCCTTCAAGTTTCTCTCATGATCTTAAGCTATAAGAAGTTTTTCGCAAAAATACAATATTATACTGGATACAGTTTCCTGGATCATGCTATGTGCTACTATCTGTATTGCTGAAGTTGACAAAGATAATTGTGCTTAATCATTTACTAGACTTATCCCTTAGAACACTCTCCAAAAAATTGTGTGGACATGTTCTTGATTTGGGAATATTAGAATGAAAAGTATAATTTGGTTTAGATAAAAGGATAGCTACTAGTAGTAATTGAACGGGAACTACAATGATTTGTTAAAATAAATTATTTTTTTAATTCAACTTAATCAAAAATATATATATAATATTTTTTATTTATAATTATTTTTACCTTTTTAAAATGATGTTGATCAAATTTAAGTAATTTTAATTAAGTTGAAAAAATATATATATAATTACTATATATGTAATATTTTTCACTAAGTTAAATAGATTTATTTTAACACATTGTAACAACCGTTTCTAACTGTTACATGAACAAGAGTATTTTTTATATGAAAAATATAATAAAGCAGTCTTTTATTTATTTATTTATTTTTAGCACCCTTTTAATGATTCAAATAATCAAGAGCATCCTTTTAATTCACCCATGATTCAATTGGTAGAATTGAATGAATATGCATACTTGTTAGTAGAGTACAGATTCAAAGCTAGCACGTACTTGCCTCCACCTTATCTCATAACTTTTTTTTTAATTCAAGTATTGAGTTCTGGGAGATGAATTCTACACCAGATAAATTAAAAATTGCTGGCAGAGGCCCATTCAAGCAGTCAGTTCTTAGGGCCTCCCAGAATTTTTTTTTTATAATGCACCGTAATTGAGATTTAACCTAATACTTAATTAATCACCTGATAGATCTAGCCATTGTATCATTACCCCGGGCTACCTTATATCTGCTACTTAGAATAATTAAAACAGCAAACCATTACCTATCAAAAAAAAAAAAAAAAAAAAACATCAAACTAACTTTTGTTTTTTTTTAGCACAAGTGAAACCGTTAGCAATAGCGGTCCCATACTTTCTAAAAAAAGAATAAATCATAGAGAGCATTTACTAACTTAGCAGTCCCCGAGCAATCTCATATTTTATGGAAAAGGATTAATCATAAAAAACATTTGCCCCAGCATAATAGGCACCAAACAACATATTTTACATCCACTGAAAATTGACTTAAGACTTATTAAAATAACCATCCATGCAAATACCAATTACGTTAATCCGTGTAAGCTACCTAGTCAACAAAATTGTCACCTTAGCAACCTCTCCAAGATGGCCCCACACTCAATGAAAGAGAATAAATAACATTTATCTTAACTAGCACAACGACACTTCGTAGGGAAAAGATTAGAAACCTAGCAAGATATTTTACCTCGGTTACATGATCACAACATCTATTAATACAACCGTAGTACCAACTGCGCCTATAAACCAAACTTTCTTGAACAAAGAAGTACTCTCTGCATGTAGTTTCATGCCAAAATCATTAGTAAAAATGATATAATATAACTTAAACATATAACTTTTATGTCAAATAAATTAATTTTTAGAATTTAATCATCTTATGCTGGTGCGGACTGTTGATGAGCAGCTCCCCATGCATTTGATCCAAAAGGAACTATAATCCAACTGGACCCACATTAACCACCTATTTTCAGTTTCACCAAGTGATGGAACACCAAGGATACAAAGAGAGCAGTTAGAACCCTGAACAATATCAATTTAAGTCTACAACATAAATACTAAGGCCAGAAATTTCCTAAGGATCATCTGAAAGAAACAAAATATATGTGTTTAATATTCTGAAAGATTCCAAAATAGCCGGAAAACACAGTAGATCACGCCTTCGTTCAACTGATGTAAGAAGGGTAGTAACTCTGGTTGGGGACACTGGATGTCGGATTGCCTAAACTGCGGTTGGCATAGTATGATTCGCGTTCTAAAACATCGTCTGCAAAATGATATAAACTTGCACCTGAGCTCCTGGTGGCATATCCGGCGTTCAAAGCCTGTGAATTGTATGCATTTTGTCCCACCGGGGCTGTTGGATCCATCCAAGCTTCAGAACGTGCAGGAACCAAGAAATTTTGTCTAAGTGCTCTGTCTTCATGTGTTCCATTTCCATGAGGCCCGTAGAAACCACCGTTATAGTTGGCAAATTGACGAGAGGTGTTCCCCTCTGTAAATGCAGTGCTGTTACCTGCTACTGCTGCCACATCTACTTCTTTCCCAGCTCCTGAAAGGTGAGCAATTCCTGTTAGTGAATTCACTCTAGTTCCACTATTGGTATTTGTTAGATTAGTCACCCCATTGCTGATGATCCCTGTCAGTGAACTACCACTATGCACACCTAATTCATCACCGAGAGTGTTCCTCCGATACAGACTGTTATAGTAATTCTCAGAGTTGGGAACAGAAGCAGTTTGCACCTCCGGAAGTTGTTTACCAAAGTGAGGTGTGACTACATGTGATTGGTTGGCAGTAGAGCGCCAGTAACTTGTGACCTGATCCTTACTCATTTCCTGAGCCTTCCGTTTGTTTTTCAATCTCTCATCATCTTTTGAAATTTGTGTTTCTAACTTTGCAATTTTCTCCTTAAAGTTGAAACTAGCAAGTTCAGACGGGTCAAGTTTGTAATCCTCACAATACCTCACTATCATTTTAAGCTTCTCCAATTGTTTTTCATTGGCTTCTCTCTGAAAAAAAAAAGATAATTAAGTCCAAAAAAAAAAAAAAAATCACATGCAGAATACAAAGAGTTGTAACCAAACCGATCACATCCAATACTTATGCTAATCAACAAAACAGAAAGAATTACTATATTAGATGGCTCTTTAGTGTGTGGGGGCAAACACTAGGTACATCAACCAAACATTCATATTCCGCGTTCACAATGTTGAAAAAGTTGGTTGTCATATAAGACAAGGCAGTTGTTGACTCATAGCCTACTAAACCCGATAGCATTTTAAGTGACTCTCACTGATAAACAGTTGTTGACTCATGCTTGTAAATTTGAAAACAAAAAGCAACTAGAAGAAAGACTACTCATCCTATCAACAAAACAGACAATTTTCCCAACTGCAGATCAACACAAGGGAAGATAGCCTACTAAAATCCAAGGGAAATTTTCATTGAAGTACAATTTTCTGCTGATCATTCAATCACCAGTAACATTGCGGTTTCACTATGATTCAGGCTTCATTGGCAATGAGGTGGATTTAAAAGGTTTAGGCAACTTCACTGAGGCTATTCCTCGATTTTTTGGTGCAAAATAGTCCTCCATTGTAACATCAGAAATAGACTAGAATGAACATGCTAACATCAAATGAAGAACAAATCTCACCATCAATCAAGTCACTTAACACGAAGCTTGATCAGCCGTGAAGCTCACCATCACATTGCTGTGGTTTTTTTTTTTTTTTTTTGCCTCAAGCAACATAAGCCAACAGCCCAGAGTTACTCCAACAAGACTCTCTCTGGCAGTTCAAGTTATACCAATGTCATATTGGAAAAATTGCCCTTCTAACAACACCCTCGATGTCCTACCATGAAGGTGTGAACAGCAGTCCACCTAGATCATGTGGGGCGTCAACCCTGACATACTTAAAAATTGGATCTACTGCCTTCCGAACTCCCAATTCTGCCACCACCACTGCCACTGTAAACCACCCAACTCCATGGATACACACCCTCTTACTTGAACATCTTGATCCCATTTCAACTTTAGATTGATGGAAATGTTTAAGCCCAGTTGCTTCTGCATGAGAGAAGTATGTTCTATAACCACGGCATAAACCTTCTGATCAAATGGGATGAAGGGTGTCAAATAGGTCGGGCAGCCCTCATCCCAATCCAACCCAACACTACCCATCTAAAGATGCATTGTGCCATGCCCAACCAAACTATCCCATAGATCGAACTTGGCACAATCCAATTTCAGGCTCCACCTAGCTATACATGAACCTGGGCAGGACATTGCCCATAGGGCGAGCTTGGCTCACCTTGAATCTGACCTGCTTGAATCCAACTTAATATTAAGTGTTCAAAAAATTTAAGTTTCTTCAAATAAATTTAAAAATTATACTTTAAAATCATTTAATTTTATTTGTTTTTAAAATAATTCTAAAAACTTCCTATATTTTAAATAAGTAAATATTTTAAAGAAAATATTTCAAAAACTAGACACAGTCACCTAGGGACACCTGGGCAAGAGCTCGGATTGAGTAGTGGTCCTAGCCTTGTCGTATTGACCTATGCACAATACAACAAGCATCTAATAAAAATTTGTAGGCCAAGCCCTCCGCAACAAGGGCATGGAGTGCTTCCTCGTCACACAGCCATGATGGTGACAAAACAGAGATCAAGGTTCAAAAGCATGATGTGTGTCACCTTCGATGAGCTCTGAAGATTGTTCAGCCACTTGCTCTCCATATAAGACAAGGCAAGAATGGCAACAAAGCAACTGTGAAAAGGAACAGGCCCAGAAGCAAGATTGAGCTTGGAAGGCATTTTCAAAACTTCATTCCATCCACTGGGTCTAGCACTCAGTTTAGCAAAATAAAATTGGGAGATGAGAGAGATTTCTCATCTGCTAACATGTCCCTCCTTTCCACCCATCAGCCAGTAAACAAGGATAGAAAATCTAATGAATCCAACCTGTCATCCATCATTCAAATAAACAGGCCCTAATACTGAATAATTGGTCAGATGTAAAATTGAACTAACTGTGAAAAAAATCTTTCTTGAAATAGATAGAATATTTGCAAGAACCCAGATGTAGCAATCTTTCAACAATTAGTTTTATGATCCATCATTTGTTTACATAGTCCAAGTGTTGTCTCAAGTAGCTAAATAGAGAAGTTAATGATACAATTTTAGTTTTACTTGTTTAAAAAGAAAGTGTGAACGATATCCAAAAACAAATTTTAAAAGGAAAAGAATTTAGCAAATATTTGCAGCAAACTGTCCTACATGTGATATCATTTATTCATGAGTTTGGCAGAAATAGAACAGCAGAATCATACCTGGGATTTGAAAAATGATTGCCCTTCCTTTCGTTGACCTTTTGCAGGTTGTCCAATTTTCTGCAAATATGAAACTATAAGAGGCACAGGGGGGTGCTTCTCCTTGAGCTCAAAAGCGCAAATAAGTTCCACTGCTTCAATATTCATTTCCTTGCTTAACATTTCATTGATTATGTCTGTAACATTAGTACTGTTAGCACCTATGCAAAAAGTACGTGCAAAATAATACACAGAAATAGATAAAGATGCTATGCAGATAGAATATATCCATGCTAAAAAAGAAAAGAAACAAACATGTACAATGATAAAAAATTGGAAAAAAAAAACTTGTTAGATGAAAATTATAAATTACCTAGATTCTGATTGAGGAACACTGCACACTGTACAGAATTAGGAATAGAAGAAAAAGAAGGGAAAGCAAGAGGAAGTAGTTTGAAGGAAAAGTGACAAGTAGCAGAGATTGATATCTCAACCAAGTACAAGACTCAAGGATGCCTAGAAAAACTAGCAACAGCTTGGAAGCACTCAAACTCAATGCAACATAAGTTCGCTAGATCTTTAAGACATTTAAATCCTTGAAAATTCACATAACCTTTAGGGCCCATTTGGTAGGGGTGATAGGATTAAATTGGGTTGATTAGGATAGCATTGAGGATAGGATTAATAGTCACTCTCCACACCTACGTATTGTGAATCCTACCCCTAATCAGCCCTGATCCTACCCCTAATCAACCCTACCAAACGACATATTAAAACTTCTTGAAAACATAATCCTAATCCTATCACCCCTACCAAACACGCCCTTATAGTATCCCTTATGAATTGAGAGATCCAACAAGTTTCCATACAATCAATATAGTTCTTGTGCAATCTTTAGAGTTCTAACATGTTGCCATAAAAATTTTTGAAATTCCTGTGGTAGTAATATTTAAGTTTCTCATCAACTCTATGTATGTTCTAGATCATTAATGCAAACATTTCGTGATTAGATAAGTTTTTCTGAAGTTCTTCAAAAGGCAAGAACCTAACTTATGGCGAAGTCAATGTTTCAAGATATAGATTAATCAGCAACTAAATCCCATCAAGTGTATCATTTAATGAGAAACAGTTGCAAAGGCCCCATAACAGCAAAAATGAGATGGTCATGAAGAATGATGACACATTCATAATTGGCTAGAAGAATTGAGATGTTGGGTGGGTAGAGTTACCAGCAAAATACTAGTGCATAGAGGCGGCTCAGGCCAAGACTACCAGCGAAGTTAAATCTTAATAGCAAACCAGACAAGTAGTCCAAAATAATGCCATTTCATAGTTTTTGAGTTACACGGGGATCAATCTTTTCATAAGGCAAAAAGCCTTTTCCAAGTCAAAATTCATTAGACACGCTAACAATCTACTAAAGGATAAGTAGCTTGATTGATTCAAATCCAATATTACTCCATTTCACCCTAAAGTCAGCAATAACAGGATGGATTAAAGCAATCGTCCATCAACTAGTTCAGAACAGTATATCTACTTCTCTCTATAATAGAAACCATAGGGAGTATCCATTGGTATCAGTTAGGGGGAAAGGAAGATTACTTAAAAAGTAGCCATGCATATTACCAGTGTCAAGCCTAACAAGACATATTACCAGTGATTATCAGTTAACAAAAGCAACTGTCAGACTAGACTAAACTAATAAATTGATTTCTGCATAGATAAGAAGTGAATGTAAAATGTTTCCTTTAAAAGTGACAGAGTACAAACACTCTCAAAAAGGCAAAGTGTGAACTGTGAGATCGATTTGTGAAAACTTTCATCACTTTCTTTCTAAGTTGTGTGGTATGTGAGATCGATATGTGACAACTTTCATCATCATCTATCTAAGTTGTATGGTATGCTTGGCTGCTTGCTAATTGATGGCCTTTTCACTATGGTCTGGTTTCAAAGAGTACACTAATGGATTAAAGATTTTCGGCATTACAATGATGACGAGTCTCTGCCTGCAGAATTTTAATTCTGGAGATTACACTAGAGATCTCTATGCTGCAACCCTGCTTAGGTTGGAAGCCATCAGTTAGCACTCCAAAACCCTGGTGCCTGTGAAGCTTATCCCTCAATTGTATATTGGAGTGGCCAGTCTTCTTCTATTCAGAATTTAAGCATTTGATCCTCAAGAGTCAAGACTACCCTCTTTGTCCTTAACAATACACAGTTTTTTAGTGTGTCGTAATGGCTTATTAATAGGACTTGAGCTTTGGGTCTTCATAAGTTACATGCCAATCATTCAAAAGCTAGGCATCAGGATTTTAATGCACACTCTAATTTGCTCAAAATACTTTCCCTACTCAGCTCATCAATCTTGGCAAGGCACAGTTAGATTTATGTTGAACATTACCAAATGAGTGTCTATTCCAAGCACCAAGTTAAGAGCTGCACCCATGCAACCAAATCGTAATGTCTTTAAGCTAAACTGCCTTCCCCAGCTATGATTAAAAAAAAGATAGTGGTCCCCCTCCATAGTCCCTGTGAGGATTTGAAATAACCATGCATACTGTCATTACGAAAACCAACAATTCATGAACAATGAACGAACACAACTGATCCATATTTCAGTGAAACAAAAAATTGCCAATAATTCAAAAAGGAAAGACCATTCCGCCCTATTGCAGACTTTGGTCTTACTTATCTAGTGCTTATATACCCTATTGCATTCGCAATTCAGTGCCTTGCTTGTCATCTGATTAGTAAGAATTCCATTAGATGTAAAGTTCGAACTTGTCTAGTTGTAAGTAGTTCTTTCTGGAGATTATTCTTCCTGGTGGATTTAGTCTGGTATTTTTATCCAGCACAAAGCGAGGCTCACCTATCTCCAAGGCATAGAAAGCGGATGGACAAGCTTGGACAAATCTTGCTAGCAAGTAAGATTTGGTGATATCATTAGGAGTATTTTTCAATTTCCAAAGCTTGCTGAGAAGCTTCACTCCTAAGCATGAATTATGGCATGTGCATAACATGGTACTAAACTATTTGGAATTTTAACAATTGTTCAGTTAATTAACTACTATAATAGATGTACTAGTATTCCTCTCTAACATTTTGCTATATGACCTCTTATCAATTGATAAGTGGTTCAGGCATATTATTAAAGCTTTTTTGAACAGTTTGTCAATATCATTTCATGGATTCCATTAGTATCATCTTTGCAAATCTTACTCATTAATGTTTGTCATCCCGAACCACTCAAAGTAATTATCCAATTAACCAATCAATAAATACATTTGTGTCAAAATCAAACATACCATGAAAGTCGCTAAAGCACACTGACTTTAAATCTCCAAGACATTTTCCCCCAAATTATCAGCAAACTGAACTTCATAATGTGTTCCTTTGAGTGTTTGTCTGTATCATTTTTGTTAACCTTACTCATCAATGTTTTCCAACCCAAACCACCCAAAGTAATGATTCATTTTAACCAATCAACAGAAACATTTGTGTCAAAATCAAACCAACCATGAATCTGACATATTGATTTAAATCACTAGGCCATTTCCCAAAATTATCAGCAAACCAAACTTCAGAATATGTTCCTTTGAGTGTGGATACTAGGATCTGAAAGGACTAGGTAATAGTAATATTCTTTGGTTTGAATAGTACGAGAAGGCCATGCTTTAGGATTGTTGATGTAATTAGAGCCGTCAATTTGGGTTGGTCCAACCTGCCAAATAATTTAAGAGGATTGGGTTGAAATTTATCAACCAATTTAAAAGCGGACAGGCCAGTGGCGGCGTTGGCGAGGGCAGGCAAGGGCAGTCGAGGGCTGAGGCGGGCAGGCTAGGTTGAGAAGAAAAAAAATGGCAAACTCAAAACAAAAGTAGACCTTAAGTCAAAGTTTATTTATGAAATGATCAAATTCAATGAATTGTAAGGATTTTTCTATATTTTTAAATTTTTTAGTGGGTTGACCTGCCTAACCCGCAATCCACCTTGGGTTAGGTTGGGATTTCCCAGCCCGCCAGTTAGATGACAGGTTTTTGGCGTACTGGCCGACCGTCTAATAACTCTAGATGAGTTGTCAATCTAGGTTGAATCCATCGGGTTGGCCCCACCCCGTCAAACAATTTAAGTGGATCGGATTGAAATTTTATCAACCCATTTAAAAGCGGGCCTAAATGGGCCAACCAATGCGGGTTGAGGGTCTAGGCGGGCGAGGCCAAGCCGGGTTGGCCCGCTCGTTGAGAAGGAATTTTTTAAAAAAAAAAAAAACTCAAAACAGAAATAGGCCTTCGAGACAAAGTTTACTTATGAAATGATCAAATTCAATGAATTGAAGGGATTTTTCTATATTTTTTATTTTTTGATGGGTTGGCTTGCCTAACCTGCAACCCACCTTGGGTTGGGCTGGGTTGGAAATTTCCCAGCCTGCCTCGCCAGATGATAAGTTTTTGGTTGACCCGTCTCATAGCTCTATTCGTAGATAATTTTAATAAGGTTAAATGTATTTGAGAAGAGAAATGAATTTCCCAAGTTCAGGCACAGAGGTTTATGCAATATGCACCTAGCAATGGAGTGCACAAAACTGAGAAAGTTGATTTTAGAAACCATCCAGATGGAATCAAATCTCAGACACATGAATAAGAAGACCAAAAATATTAATGCATCAAACATAGGCATTAACAAATCTGCACCATTATGCTCACTCAATAGAAACCAAAACATGGGCAAATCGGAACCAAATCATCAATGTATTTCAACTTGTAAACAAACTAGCAGTAAGGTAGCAGCTGAATTATTATTTAGATCACCTTTGTGATGATCTCAGCATCAGCTTGAAGGCCTTACTCCTTAATAGCTTGATTCATTGTGTTATTTAGTTTGCTTAATTTAAACATGATTGTGATTCCCAATCAATAAATAAGATTTGTTTTATTGAACCATGTGGAAAGCCGGAATATATAACACATATCCATCTTTGTTGAATTGCCAATATCACATATGCATGCATATATTATCCTGAAATGCCTAAAAATTTTACAAAGAAAGAGAGATTTCATCACCCTTATCAAATAACTATCTGTAGCATATAAAAGGTTAATTGGTTGCAACGGCAATCCCTATAGTTTTGAAACTATCATAGACTCTAAATCTGTCTGATGACTTCCCTGTAGGATTGTTTTAATAATCCATATGATGTCCTAAAGGATTGATTGCCTATGCTGCACTCATTTGAAGGGCCAATTGCAGCATATTTCTCCTCAAGATTTTAGAAGCATGTGAGAAAGGAAATAAAATAGGACATGTACAATATGTGATTTTGCAGATCGATATGGTTATTATCAAGAAACCGTACAATAATTTTTATAATCATAAAATATAATACAGGAGATAATTAACTACACTCAAATTAATGAAATAAATAAGAAAACATAAAAAATTAATAACACCAATCATATAATGGTGCATATTTACCATCAGCCAAAACATGTAGAGCTAAGTGGTTATGCAAACCAACAAAAAAAAAATTGATAACTGATGTTTAAAATCATTTTAAGCAACATAATCTCCATAGAATTCCTCATAGCTATTATGTTGCTCCTCATTCCCTCCATCTAAATCAAATTGTGATTATGAGATTTTAATCACAAGATATTGTTGAGTCTAGAGATACTCCTTGGTTGAAATAGGTCATTAGCTCTTGGGCATTTTACGATTAAAATTCATATAGATTTTGAACCAAGTGTCATTTACTCATTTTAAACAGTCAAATAGCCTCCCTTTAAACATTGTCTTATTTTTAGACAAGGATCTAAATTGGTCATCTTCTTCATGTCTACTCTATGCCTCAAGGAATTAAGTGATAACTAACAAAATACCCTAGTTTTGGTGAGCCAATTGAAGATTAAACCAAATTGCACATATTAGTAAATGCAATTAAGTGGTCCAAATGTGATGTAGTGAAGCATATGTGAAGGCATACACCCACATGAACCTTTTAAAAAAGATTAAAGGACTTACAGGTAGCCCCTCAACCCTCTGAAATATAAAATTAAGGGGCACTCCAGGCCCTCATTTAAAGTTAGGACAGTCAAATTTGAAAAGGAAGTAATCGATCATAGAAAAAGAGAATTTTGACAACTGGAAACACAGCTTGAAATAATTTTAGATGTTAATATTGAGAAAGGTTCCTGCAACAGAACTTTTAAAAATAATAAAATTGCATGAGTTTAAAAGATTAATATTAAATGGCTCAGGTAATATCAACTAAACAAGAGACAATCAAGACCAAATGAGTTTAAAGGCAAAAATACAAAGAAAGACACAAACAAAATAATACAATGCATAGTTTGAACTTGGAAGATATTAAATTTAAAGATCTTATAGAAAGATACAATATGCTTACTAATATCAACTCAGTAATATGCAAAATGAAATACCATATCTAAAGGCCTTCTTTGTCGTGCGGCTTCTGATGAAACTTTTATAAGATAATAATATCTTGTTAAAGTGATAGACATAGCTAATCGAAACAAAACTTGGCATGCCTAATACTGACTTTAGTTGGCATGAGCATTGTATGCCTGTTACTAATTCAACAAATTGGAAATTCCGATGTAATCCAACAAGTTTTTACCATGAAGCCTTTTCCTATCAGAATTAGGAGAATATTAAATCATGATTCCTTAACAAAAAATGTTATTTGGATCCATATCCAATTCAAAAATCTAAGGACAAAATTATGGCCACAAAGTGCCACGGAATTCCAAGTGATTTTAAAAGAGAAAGTCTGTGAAATGGATGAGGCAATAGAAGGTGATTCATGATTATTAGCTCACATAATGATGGATAGAAAAAGAATCAATAGACAAGCTATCAATTTTACCAGGCATCTTCTGACATAGAATTGCTGAATTCCTTAACACGTCAGCTTTCTTCTTTAGGTTGCTTAATCGAAGCAAGTCATACAAGTCCCTGCACCCAAATACTTGTGGGATGCCAAATGACCCGACGAAGAGAACCAATCCAAGAGCGTCCACTGCAGATGCGACCTGCAACCCGCCCTCATTGATAAGACGAGACCTCCAAGATAGGGCGGCCATCTCGGCATTCTGCTCAATCGATTCCTCAAGCTTCCTGGAGGTGCATCCAGATAAGACATAGAACTCGAGGATGAGGATACAAGCCCGACGGAAGACGACCATGGGATCATCCGAGGGACGATCATAAGCCCTACGGCCCTGAAGGTAGAAGCGGCCCAAAGAGCCAAACACAAGCTTTGCAGGGTCGGGGGCACAGGCGATGGCAGCAGGAACCTCGCGGCGTAGCCACACAACGTCAGAGAGATGGCTAATCACGAACTTGCGGAGGTTTTTGCTGCTAGTAGACTCACAAATCGAAAGCAGTTCCTCGCCGCGATCCATCACCTTGGCTTTAGGAAGCGAGGCAGGAGTGTCCATGGCGCCCTGGGCATCGAGCTCCCGAGAACGAAGGTCGATGGACGAGAGGATGGAATCTAGGTCGCCGTGGAGGGAGTGCCACTGGCGGGTGAACTCGTTCAAGACGCCATTGAGATCGAAGAGGCCGCTGAATGACTGGAGGAGCGCCGCGGGTGGGTAGGCAGTCGACCTTGCCGGATTCCCTTCTAGTGTTTGCGGCTGTGCGCGATCGACTTCGAGGGTTTTCTGCTCCATTGTTCGCGCGATGGATAATTCTCACTCCCTGGCTGTTCACCCGCGTACGGCGTCTTCTTCGCCCATTGAGATTTCCTGCACCACCTCCGCCGCTTCCTCTGCGCACGTCGAGCTCCAGTTGGAGTTCGCCGTCGTTTATCGCGTTCTGTTGGGAGGTTTGAAGGGCAATAGAGGCGAGGAGTCGCTTGAAGGATTGGGGGAGAGAAAGGGCAGGATAGGGTGAAAGTGCACCAAAACCATCTAATTTTAAATAAAATATTAGGTTTTATTTAGATTTTGAAAACATAAAATGTTGAATTGAAATTGCACCATAAATCTCAAAAAAATTACAAATTCATTAAAATCCTAAACTAATGTTCTTCGCTAATACAAATAGATATGGGCGATATTTTACATGGTAGGTTAATTTTATAAAGTATCCACAAGTAAATCTAAATAAAGTTTTCTAAATAAACTCTATCATCACTTATAATCTAAATAAATTTTATCTCCTATACTAAGTAAAATATTTTACGTTACCTAGTTAGAATATTTTTTATTCATTTTAGTACATATTTATATCAACCTTCAACCTCAATTTTTTTTTAATATTTTATTTTCTTTTATTATCTTCATCTTCCATTTTGACTTCTTTATTTTTTACAATCTTTATATTATATTATATTCTAGTATTCATTTTAATTATTTTACTTATATTTATCGCTCCACTCCTTAAAAAAATAATCTTAAATATTTAAAATTTTCAATTTTAGATATCTCACTATTTTATATCTTAATAATTATATTATTACGTTCAAATATTATTATACTTAAATTTTATATACTCATTCTTTATTCTATTAAATTTAGAATATTTCTCAAGACTTAGCTAATTAAATAATTGTTTAGTAGTTATTTTTATCACGAACTCTTTGCAATCAAATTAGTTACGAAATTATAATCACGAGGTCGAGCAATAACTTGATTATGATTTCATGACCAACTTAACCGAGTGGGGGGTCCCAGAAGGAGCCAATCGTTAGATAAATAGATCCCCTTGTAAAATTGAGTTAGTTAGTTCGGGATAAAATTACGAGGATAAGAGTTTAACTCTAGACAAAGTACAGAAAAAACTCTTTTCAATCAATTATATTTTTTTAATTTATATAAATAATCGTAGGACCAATTGTATAAAACGGCTGGTAGTGGATAAAGGTGGGCATCGGCCGAATGGGTCCGTTTTTACTCTACTACAGTTCGATTTTTTCAATTTTGATTTTAAAAATTTCTAATCCAAAACTAAATCATTTTATTTCGGTTCGGTCCGATTTTTTTTGTAATACGGTCTGATTTTTACGGTCGATTATATATGATTTTTATGCAACTATAAATATTAGTTTAGAGACAGAAAACTATCAATTTATTAAGATAGTTATGAATTTAAAATCAAAATAAAAATTAAAATATATATAAAAAAAGTAATACTAAAATATTATTATCATGTAACAATAAGTAATTATATATAAAGGGATAAGTAAGAAAATTAAAAACGATTAGTGTCTCATTCCAATTGTATGACCTAATATACATAAAAAATATATTTTAAGAATAATACGACCGGTTCGATTTTTTCGGAGCCAAAATCTAAAACCGAACCGAAAAATTGAAATTTAAAAAATTTAAACCGAAATCGGTCGAAAACTGAAAAAACCGAACTAAAAAAATCAATTTTATTGGGTTCAACTGATTTTTTCAGTTTTAACCGAATTATGACCACCCTAGTGGTGAATTCCGCCATTCAAGTTAGCCGTAATATGTAAATTTGTAATTTGAAAACTAAATGCACTACGTCTGTGATTTAATGAATTATTAAAAAATTAATACAAGAAATAATAAATTCAAAAATAATAAATACAATAAAATAAAAATAGGATAATGCAATTATTTTATTCTATCTTCCTTGCCCGAAGTATGCCCCGATAAATCCTGAATTGTCTGTGCTGTGCTCTCCCACTCTCTCTCTCAACGCTTGCTCTTTCTTTCGGTCCTTCTCAGTCTGTCTTTATCGCGCTCGCTCCCTCTCTGCTGGCCGTTGCTAGTTGGAGGAATCATCCACTCTGCAGTCTACTACACACTCCATCAAAGCCCTACCGATCTCAATCCACTTTTCCCTAATCCCAATCTTTGCTCTCAGCGCTCTCCCTCTTCCTGGATCGCCTCTCTTTGACTCCTTCACTCTCTCCTGCGCCGTAGCCCTCTGAACCCCTAATTTGGCGTTCGCAGCCTCGATCCCTGACCCGTTGGGTGCGGATGTCGAGTGGCGGCATGGATCTTCCTGAGGATCTCTTCCCCTCGAAGTCAGCGGGTGAGGCTTGGGCCGGGAAAGGTGGTCCTTTGATGCTTCTTCTCGTGCTATTTTTTCCCCGAACTCCTTTTTACTGGTCTGAATGGGTCGATTTTAATTGCTGCCGATGTGGATAAGCTGTCTCAGGATTTCGTTCATGCTTGCTGGATCTGGTCGCCATCGTGTTTTGGTCGCAGTTTATATATATATATATATATATATTGAACAACTTTTTATTTTGATTAGATACAATAGATACATAATTAATGAAAAAAATTTAGTTCCTTTTCTTATTTGGTAATTCGTTTGGCTCTTAATGTGTGATAGAGTACATGAACCTGTACAGTTTTAGATAGTTTAATCTCCTTTTAGCAGCAAATACGATTTGTGACTTTGAGGTATTGTTATTTCCCAGGGCACAAATTATTATTACTATTATTGTATGTATATACTGTTTTCATCTGTGTTAAAGATGGAAGGGACTTTTTTTTTTCTTTACTGAATTGAGCTTCTTTGCTTGCTAGATGTTATAGTTGGTGCAGATAACGGTGGCAAGAACCCTTTGGATGTCCTCGATGTAGGAAAAGGTACTGTTCCGTACAGTCTTACCGCTACATGTCCCTGTTGCTATACTTTTTATGTGAAACTATTCAAAAAATAATTTGGTAGCTTTTTGCGCTAATTATTATGGTATATTTTGTTGTATTTTTAATTATTATTATTATTATTATTATTTGTTTTTGTGAAAACTGTGATATGTTTTTTCTATTGGAAGGAAACAACCGTGCTTGCTTCCCTTTTGTAAGATAACAGTTTCTGTATCTGCATTGAAGAGTTTGCCTTAGCAAAAATGAAGTCTAATTAAGCATTTTCACACTCACTGCTATATTCGGTAAATGTAATTTGGTGCTGACGTGTTAAAGCTCTCCTGGGCTTGTCTTAGGGTATCTCCCAATGGTCAGAGCTCTGAATGAACTTTTTTGTGATCCCAATATTATACATCATTGCCACGTCCAAAGCATAAAAGCTTATTATTCTCTCCACTATCAAAAATAAAAAAATAAAAAAAACCTCTACAACTTTTTATAGGTTCTATATTATCAAATCACACATCTTTATTTTGAGTCTCACCTACATTACTAATTTCGAGTGACAAAAGCAGGTTTGAAATTTCACTCTTAAACTAAAAGCCTCAAACCTCACACCCACAATGGTTAGATTTTTTTGTTCATCCTTTTTGATTTAACAAACCTCTCAAAAACTTTGCATTGGAGAAGCTCTTTGTTGCTTTGTTTTATAGGTTTCCTACCTATTTATTAATTAATGCGCATACAAATTGATAAATTACATATGAAGAATATGTTGAATCGATTTCTCACCTTCTTGGTTTCATGAAGGTAAAAAACCTTTAAAACTAAATTGAAAAGTATTTTTAATTAATTATTGATGAGTTGTTCTGAAAATTATTATTAGTAATTAATTAATTATTAAATATATTTCATAAAAATAGGTATTTTGTATTATTCTATTATTAAATTTAAACATAACATTTAATACCTAGTGCATGAATGGTTTAGAGAGAAAACCAAAAGGCTTTAAATTTTGTATTATATGAATACATTTGGCTACCATGGATAGGTTTTTCAAAAAAAGCCAAAAATATTATGTGACAACAAAATAGATTGACACCTATTTAACATTGCATATATATATATATATATATATATATATAGATTAACACAAACAAGTAATGTACTATTTTGGCATTCTAATCTGGTTGCTTGCCCGTTTTGCTTACCCATTTAGTAGAACTAAGTGTTATTTGTTTTGAAATAGTTCCTTGAATAACAATGGTATTCATTCATGCTTACTGTTACATTTCTGTTTGCCACTCTTCTGATAATTAGGTTTTTGAATTTCTCAGTCTCCAATTCTTTTGTTCGTTTACTAATGGTTTCTCTTTAGCACAGATCAAATGACTTCTGATGATAGTATTCCTCTCTCTCCCCAGTGGCTATATACTAAACCTAGCGACAGCAAGGTGGATGTTCCTAACTGTTTTATTGATCTTTTTCTTCCTTGTTTTGTTCTCGTTTTGGATGAATTTGAATATTTCATTTAATTTGAATTTTGTGAAATATCAACAAGATATGATCAGTGAAATATCAATGAGATACCTTGTAGCTTTGTAACTTGTTTACATTTGCTTTTGAATGGTTAAATTGAAGCCTGATTACTAATGTCTAGCGTGGGTTTCATGTTTTTTTTCATATATCTGATATATTGTAACATACTAAGGTTTGGCTTGAATAATTTGTGTTCTGGTGGTGACACTTCCTTTGATCCAGTGTTTGCTTAACCTGCAGTTATTTATAGTTCACCTTAGTTCTCATTAATCAAAATATTTTCTCAATCTGATATTGACATATCATTTTTTTTTTGTTTTATGTGGTTTTCCTAGTTAAATGTCTTCCATATCTGCGATCTAGATGTTTGTCTTAGAATTGAGTTATGAAGTTTTCACTTTTTTCTCAAATGCGAGGCAATCATGGTATTTGTATTGAGGCTTGTTTACCTTTCCTTGTCAATGTTTTCTTTTCTCCTGTGCTAGTAGAATCTATTTGATGGATGTTTAGTCTTTCCTTTTATTTTTGTCTAATTCTGCAAACCACATCTAGTTGGTTTTCATGGTTTGCCCTTGTTATTGTTTTATTGCCAAATTCTAGGTTATCGTTACCATTACCACGTATGATATACAATAACAAAACATGAGCTCAAACTATTCTGGGGTTGGTTACATAGATCTTATTTTGCCATTGGACCCTATTAATGCTATATCTCTAGTATACAGATCTTTCTAAATCACCTCTAACCATATTAATAGTTTTCTTTAACTCTAATAAATGAAATTTGGATAATTATAGAATATTTTAGTTATTTTCAAATATTTCCTTCTTGTCTAAATTTGTTCTCTATTTTGTCATTTTTTGGAGGTACACATTTGAAAATATTTGAAAATGACATCCATCTTAGCATATAGCAAAACTATATGTGTACTATTAATATGGTTACTGCATGATAAGATGCACTAGTAATAGTTTTCTTTGATGACATCCATCTTAGCATTCTTATCTTCATTACAGTAACTATTTATACACGTTCTTTCCTAACTGCATGTTATCTGCTATATAGTGAAAATAGCTAATTTCTATACAGTGGTTAGGATACCATATACTGCTTGAATTTCAATTATTTTGTCATTTTTAGCCATGAAACGCTTAAATTAGTATATGCTATAAAATATGCCACAATTTGCATTGTGGAACGATTCTACCCTACTATCAGTGAATTGCAGGATATGACATTGTGCATTATACTTAGCCTTGCTATCTGAATTTTGTTTGCCCAAAACTCTTTGCTCTTACCCTTTTGTGTGGGTTGATAAATACTTCTAATCTATATATATATATATATATAGGTCAATGCTGCCCATGTGGCCAGCGTGTCTCAGTCCCGCACGGCGTCGTGTCTAGGGTGTTGAGCAGCTTATATATGCCTTTTAGACTGCATGAATTTAATTGATACTTACTGAAGGAAACACATAGAATCTGATTGATTCAATTCGATACACATGATACTTTACAAGTGTTCACCATTATCATAGTGTCAACACTTTTCAGTTGGATGTGACTCATGCGTTCCGAAAAATGCTTATCGCTAGAAATTTCAGCGCATGTAATTATTATTATTATTATTTTTTGTATTATCATACTTGTTTTAATTTTGAAAGCATAATGATCTCCATAACTACTGATGATACAGGATAGTTGGCTGCATATTAGTGTATCTTCTGGAACCTTGACTGACTCGATTCAGAAGGATGTGTGGCATCTGGATGGATCACAGGATATTAAAGAATGGAGAAGGAATGCAGTTGATGTTGAAAGTTGTCGCTGTTGGCATGAAGAGGAGAGGGAAAGTTTGTTGCTTGGTAGGAGAGAACGTAAAAAGGAAGGGGATCGTGAAGATGAGAATCTCCAGAGTGATCGTCGTCCAAACAATACTCCTATAAGAGATGTTGCTGAGTCTAAGATTTTACCTTCATCTGATAGGTTGCTTGAAGTTCCTAAACGCATCTCAGGGAATGAGAATCGACGTGATAGAAAATGGTCATCGAGGTGGGGTCCTGAGGACAAAGAGAAGGAAGCCTGGACAGAGAAAAAGATGGATGTTGAGAAAGAAGATTTGTATATTGAAAAACAATCATTTACTTCTTTTCTCCGTCCATTTTCTGGGTCTGATTCCCGTGATAAATGGCGACCACGTCATCGCCAGGAAATTCAATCCAGTGGTTCTACAATGTTCCGCGCTGCTCCTGGATTTGGTTTGGGAAATGGCCGTATAGATGGTTCAAATTTGGGATTTGCTCGTGGTAGGGGGAGATCAAATTCGGTTCCAGGATTGCAGCTTAACAGGTCTGCGGCGGCTGGCCCTGTTGGTTTACTTTCAGCAAATAAGTCCTTTTTCCAGTATCCCAGGGGAAGACTTCTTGATATTTATAGAAAGCAGATAGTCTCAATCATTGATGCTACCCCTGAGGGTTTTGAGGATGCCCCTCCAATAACAGAGTCAAGTTTTATAGCTCCTTTGGCCTTTGCCACACCCTACAAGGAGGAAGAAGTAAGTTATGGTTTCCACATCTCCAGTTTTACATTATATTTCCTTAATGGTATCGGAAATTAGAGACCGTTACCTTGTATTTTTTCATTATAGAAGAAATTATTTGAAGGCTGTTTACAGTAGTACTACAATTTATCTCATCTTTGTATATTGTATCATAACAATAATTTGCTTGTGAAAATTTGAAAATTTAGTCAATCTACTCATACTCGTTAGCAACTTTGACATACATCATATATATGTAACAGGAGAAGATTCTTTATTGCCAATCATTCGTGTGAATATTATCAGATTTTCTGGTTAAACATTTGGTTTTATTTCACTGGAGATAATTTCTGTAATGGACTATTTTTGTTGAAATGTGGCTTAAAGGTTCTACTGAAAGATATCTGGAATGGGAAAGTCACAAGCAGTGAAGTGAGTTCAAGTGAGAAAGGAGTTACTGTCAGTGAGAATGATATAGGTGAGTAACATGCTATACTTGATACATTTATGGCAAAGTGTGATTGTTTTGCTTTTTAATTTAGATAAAGGCAAGACCCTGATTGAAAAGAAACATTGTGTAAATGAATCTTCTAAGCATCTTAAAGGTTATGTACATATATTTTGTCAACTTCTTTGAAGCTTCACTTGACAATTGTCCATAATTGGAAAATGTTTATTCTCATTTCAGAGCTGGATTCTAACCACAAAAGGATTGAGGATACTATCATCCCTCTAATCAATTTGGTTACTGATAGTTTGACCCCAAAGGTTGCAGAGCATGATGTTCCCCATGATAATTCTGTTACCAATGGCAGTTCAAATGAGATTGAAATATTAAACATTGATAAACAATCAAGAAAGTCAGACAATCTGAATAATACGAAGTCCGAAGAGGAGGATTCCATTGCTGATTCTGATAGCAGTTCTGTGATATCTGATGCTCCATATAGTTTGTACAATGCATATAACAATAGCGCCAAGCAAAAGCTTTCAGCAGGTGTCCATCTTCCTGAGGAGTTGAATTTGTTTTACTTAGATCCTCAAGGAGATATCCAAGGGCCATTTCTAGGTCTAGACATCATCTCATGGTTTGAACAAGGCTTCTTTGGAACTGATTTACCAGTGCGTTTACTGGGCGCTCCTAAAGGCATGCCGTTTCTTCCACTTGGCGATGTTATGCCTCACTTAAAAGTAGGGCTTGGTGGTAACTCTACTGCATGTCTTGGTGAAGGATCTGAATATTTATACAATACAAAGGGAAGCGTGGATGGGTCTGTTTCTGCTGCCCATGCTTGTGGGTATTTGTCTGCAGATGAGCAACAACAAGTGCAATCATGGGATTCTCTGTGTCCTGTAAAACCTGATGTTACTGAAGTTGAAACCTCCAGATATCTTAACAAAGACAAGGTATTGTTTCCTAGCTCAGACATAACAATAGGTACAGTTGGTGGTGAAGGATACCTCTTTCATGATTTTCCTGGACAGGATGCAGAAGGTATATTTTTTTGGAGCAATTTATTTTACTTTATGTGCTTTTGTTTTACTAAATTTTGTAGTTCTTTATGTTTACTTTGCATCTGCAGTATTGTATAGGAGTGGGCACACGAGTAACATTGAAGAAGAATCAGAGATTACTAATAACATCTCTTCGTCAAGGTTAACCACAGATCACCAATACAGGGTGACAGGAATTGGAAATACTAGTTCAGTGCGTCACAACATTCCAAGGGATAGTGAGTTAAATCCTCTTGGATTGTTGTGGTCTGAATTAGAACAAACTGTTAAGAAATTGCCCCTTTCATCAACTATTCCTGGTTCTGCAGAGCATTTCACTGGCCACCATGATTTTGCAAGAAATACTTCCCCATTTATTCACAATCAAGAAAATTTCAATTCCTTCAGTGACTTTCCCAATGATTCATGGACGAACCAGTACAGGAGCAACAGTTCAAATATAATTCATGATGTTCTTGATGCAAATAACCTATTACAATTAGATGCCAATGGAAACCATTTTGGCTTAGAACAGCATCTGCTCTCGAAGCAATTGCAGGAAGAGCAGCTTCAGCAACAACGCTTTCTGTCCAATCATAATGTTGGCTTGCCTGGACGAGAACAATTGTATGAAACTATGCACCATCACCATTCTGTTAACCAACAACCTATAGGGGATCTAGAGCGCATGCTGAAGTTTCAGTTTGAGCAGCAGCGGCAGTTGCAACTTGATCAGTTGCAGCAGGAGCTACTTCAACTTGATCAGTTGCAGAAACAACAACTGCACCAGAGCCAGCAGCAAATGCATGAGAATCAGATGCTATTGTTACAGGATCATCTTCAACATCATGAACGACAGCCACAGCCACCATCACAGCAGATGCATCTTGAACATTTATTGCATCATCAATTACTTGAACCTGGTTTCAGGGAATCAAATAGTGATCCTCACAGAAAGAATATGATTGATCAAGCTCATTTTAGGCAGCATTTCTTGAATGAGCTACAACAACAAAATCATGACCAGTCAGAGTTATTGCATCATGATCCTGCTCTAATGCAACTTATCCTAGAAAATCTAGGACAGAATTTCCAACATGAGAATCACAATGATTTGTTGGAGGTTCTGTCTGATGTAAGGCAGAGGCAGAGGCAGGTGCAGCAGTTTGTGGGACGAGATCTCACCGGTGGTCTAAGGAAGCTGCCAGTCATGGAAGAAGAGAGACATGACGGTGGAATTTGGGCAGTTGATGAAGCTGGCCAGTTCATTCGGACTGTAGCTAGTTCACACCAGAACTATGCTGCTAGCAAATTAGACACTAGGCAAATACCACAGGGACCTGCTTCACTGGTGTTGCCCAGTCATCTACAGCAAGACTTTCTGTCAACTAAAAGAAGGTTCTATGAGCATGAGCTGCATTCTTCTGATATGTCCATGCATACGCATGCAGGTATTCCTTGGCCAAACTTGGAACTCAGGAATGCCTTAACGAAAATTCAAGGGGTTAGTGATCAGTTGAATCCTTCTACTGATCATTCTCATCAAAGCCAGATCTTTAAAAATTTCACTGGATCTCACATGGATGCAACAGAGAGGCATTGGTATGAGCCAAGTAGGCAGTTCTCTGCTGACTTATTGGAATCTCACCTGAAGCAGCTGCAAATAGAAGCTGAAAAACACAGGAATATCAAGATGGGTCTGTCCACTGCAGACTCACCCATGTGGGAATCACATGTAGGAATTGACAGAAACTTGGAATATGGAATGAGAGACTTGCTTCATCATGGAATGTTTCAATCTGATGAACCAATATCACTGGCAGATGCTGCTCCTACATCATCCTTCAAGGGAAGAGATCCATCTAGGCTCTACTGTGGACCTGCTTCAGAGAATTATTTTAATATTAGTACTGATAGATTAGGACTTAGTGGTGGTTCTTTCTTGGATTGCTCCCTTTATCTGGATGGGCAGCAACCAAATGAACTGGTAAACAAAAATTTGGAAATTAGTGCTAATAACTTCGATAGAAATATGAGATCAACTCTGAGATCTAGCTCTGTTACATCACTTGAACAGAAAATTTTCCGCTCTGATATGAACTTGATTGAAAATGAAAAATTCATGAATTCTATGAGTGGTGCTTCCTTACAAACACTAGATTTCTCCAATGAGAAAGAGGAGGAGAGGATGAAAGTTCAGAAAAGCACTTCAAACAATAGATCAGCACTGGAAAGAGTAAGTGGAGTTATGCAAGGATTTGACAGCGAAGTGATTAACATTGACAAAATTTGTAGACATGATTCCTATGGAAAAACTGGTAATTTGACTCTGACAATTTCCTTTTTGGATTCACTGTTTGGTTGTCTTAGCGATTCATGTGGCTACTTTCTTGGTGCATTTGGCAGATGGAGGTTTAAACTTCTACAATTATCAAAAAGGGCTTGATATCCTTCAGAGTGGGGAGGAGATGATAACCAATGCTATGTAAGAAACTTATGTCAGTTGATGCCTGGATTAATTGTAGATGATTAATGAGCTGGAACATTTTTCTGTTTGAAGCGGCTCCAATTGTTTTGGCCTTCTGATTTTCACCATTTAGGTGGTCTCTGTTTATTTTTATAGGGAAATTTTGGTATGGTATAAATCATTTAACTACACTTACCTTATTAAGATTGTGGTCGTGCATGATAAAATATATGGACTACACTTACCTCTCTCGGGTAGGATTCTTTCAATCAGCTTAACCATGCTTGTTTCCTTCATGTTTGCAACTTGGAATTGTTCATTTGCTTAATCCTCATTTCATTGACTCTTCTTTTTCTCCTCAAGAATAGGCCAATTTAATTCCTTTTTGTATTGCAAAACTATGTAATCTAGTAGAATGCAATTTTTTGGAATTATCAAGACCAGATCTTCTTCACAGTGACTTTTTCGTAGTGCAAGACTGGAATTTCATGGTTAATGTTCACATAATTGGCCTATGTGGCAGTGAGCAAGTTGATCTTTTTCATGAACAGGTTTGTTCACAAAAGTGAAATAACATGATGTCGTGGCTGTCCTATAGTCTGCTATATTATCTTAATTTTCATACGCATGGTTAGGTTATTACTTAGCTTGGTGTCATTTTCAGTACCCTGTCGACATGGTGTAATGTACTTAACTGGTTGATGGCTACCACAGTAAACCTTATAACATTGTTGGGTTGCTTTATGAGAACTATCTAGGAATTGTGTTTTGTCACTTTTACTTTATTTTGTGCTTATCTCGTAACTTGACTTGAAGTATTTGATGTTTTGAGTTTTTTATCCATCCATATTGAGTTTAAAGAATAATCGGGATGGATTAGCGATAGGAGTTATAGATACGGATGGTAACTTCTCAAAAACTCTATCAAGGTTCATGTTTGAGATTTTCCTTTCATCCTCACGGTCCATTCAATCGGGCTTATAACTCAGTTCTGAATAAAGTGAGACATTGAGCTTTTCTTTATGATTATAAATTTCTAGCCAAATTGTCATTTCTGCATAAAATATGTGTATTTTAAGATTCTGGCTTTTTGGTTTGTGTGAGTTTAATTTATTAGTCGTCATCATCATCATCTTTGTTAGGCTACATGGATCGTATCTATCCTTTGAACCAAGGTTTAGTATGTTGTCCTTTGTTAGGCACGGACGGTTTTTACCGTTCCGCTGCTCTGCCAAAACCGGCACGCCGCGCGTTGTAATTTCGGTGTTCGCTGCGCGCTGTGAATTCGGTGTTCCTCACGCGCACGGCGAACGTTCGCGACAGCACGCGATCGGCGTGCTGTCGCGATCGGCGTGCTGTTGGTCACGATCAATTAAGTGCACAACAAAAGGAATCAATTCGATTCCTTCTGTCGCGATCGATTAAGTGCGCGACAGAAGGAATTGAATCGAATCGATTCCTTCTGCTGTGATCGATTAATCGCTTGACAGAAGGAATCGAATCGATTCCTTTTGTCGTGCACGATTGATCGACGGTAAAAAATAAAAAACTATATAAAGAGCAGTGCGAGGCGAAGGCGAGCAGCGGCGAGGCGAAGGCGAGCAGCGGCGAGGCGAAGGCGAGCAGCGGCGAGGCGAAGACGAAGGCGAGCAGCGGCGATGAGCAGCGCGTGGCGGAGGTATAATTTTCCATTTTTCTGAAACCTCTGATGAATCACCGTCGGCGCTGGAGTCATTAGACACCTCCGGCTGTGCCGGACCCTTCCGATGCTTCCGGAGGTATTCGGCGACGCCTTTAGCGCCGGCGGATGCCCCTCCCCAATCGCGATCCACGTTCGTGAAATTAAATTTTAAGATTTATTAAATTTAAATAATTCCTAAGGAAGAGGGGTAAGCAAGCTTTTATAAAGCCTAATTAAAGTATCCTAATAAAATATATAAAAATATATTTAAAATTAAAAATTTTTAAATAAATTTTATTAATTAATATTCTGAATTTTTTTTAATCTTTTAAATTTTATTTAAAAATTCTAAAAAATATATAATAAAATCTAATATTTTTTTAAAAAATTAATTTAAAAATTATAAAAAATATATAATAATTCAGAATTATATTATAATATTTTTTATTATTTTAAATTTAATTTAAAAATTCAAAAAAAATATAATAAATGAGATTTGTATTCTAATTTTTATAAAAAATTCAAAAAATATAATAAATTAAATTTATATTCTATTTTTTTTATTAGGATCCTGACTAAAAATCAAAAGTGTAAGACGAGAAAAGATATTTATCAAATTGTAGAGTCTCTTAAATCCTACAATTTAATTAAAGATTTTAAATTATATTTGACATCAATAATTTATTAATCTATAAATTTTATGTGAACATTTTTAATATTATCTTTCTAATAATATGAAACATTATTAATAATAATCATATAGTTCTTAGTGTTAAAAATATAGTTCATTGTAGAATCTCTTTAAAACATAGTGAGAAAATCATGACATTGATCACTGGATTAATAAGTGTGCATTTTCTTGGATTGCATTTTTATTTAGACAGAGTGATTATTAATCTCAATATTTTTTATCTTCTAGTAGCAGATAGAATTAGAAGAAATTTGTATAATAACTTGATTATCATAGTTTAATTCATTAGTCCACTTAGAATATTACCAAACTTAATCATTAACTATGTGAACAACTCATGTGAAAGCATAGCTCTGTATTCTCTCTAGAAAGTTAAATTAATATTATTAGGAGATTGTTTTAAATTTACTTTATAAAAATGTGTTACAGAGAATTACTTTCAGACAGTTCCTCTTTATAGTTTATATACTTAATTTGTAAATTTGCAATGATAAAGACATTTTTAACATTATAAAATGATGATCATCATCTAAAAATGTTTATTATTCTTAATTTTTTATAATGCATAGGTAATGGCACCACAACAACAGTCTCATGATCCAGCTTGAAGACACAGTTGATTAGAGAATCGATTCCATTGGCAATGTCTGCATTGCGATATGATTGGACGCGGTGGTGGGGTCACACGACTAAAACATCTTGCCGGTGGATATCCAGATGTTTCTAATTGTCCCAAAGTTTCTCAAGAAGTTCGTCGTGTAATGAAAGAG
>JBAMIE010019781.1:0-19484 GCA_037177295.1 Kaempferia parviflora
AGAAAATTACCCCGCACACCACTGATGGACGACCCTCACATGCAAAAAGCCCTGGGCGCCCGGACCATGTAGGGTAAAATTATATATATATAATTTATGGTTTCAAACTAAAACGAAATTGTTTTGGTTCAATTTCAAATTGAATTTTAAAACATGAAATATTTCAATTTAGCTTCTACATATATAAAAATGTACCTGATTGGCAAGGATCCTAAGACAACTCCACTACAGCTCAAAGCATTAGTTGCGCACTCAGCCTGGAGAAAGAGTTTAAAGCAACAAGATTCAATTTTTGACACTAGCATTTCATAATCAAAGTGAAAAAGAGCAACCGGTGCATGAAGTTCCTACCAATATAGATCTGGGAAGGGCCTATTTTACTCAGCTTTATCTTGCTTTGCAAGAGACTATTTTCAATATTTGAACCGTGACCTCTAGGTCAATTTCATAATCAAAGTGAATGAGATAAAAAAAAAGCACAGAGTTCCAAATTTTGTTATTTCTCATTCTGTGATTGAATATTCAAGCAGTTGAAGAGCAGCTATTGAGCCTAAAAAGCAAGCTCTGGCAAATATTCAACGTATTAAAGCAGTTGATAAGATAGTGGCAGCACCGGCATGAAATAATACAGTAACATTGTAACAGTGTAGCATTGTGGCAAATTTCCAAGAGTTTGATGCCATGCTACGGCGATAGATCTAGTATGAAAGAAATGGCCTTCGCGCAATTACACACGAAGACTCCCCTAATAGCCACATCATCCAGCCTGGATTAAAGCCACCAAATCATGCAGTTGCAGAAGGAACCTTCATCGACTTAATGGTAACAACATGGCAGTTTTTAACTCAAATAAAATGAGTCCACATGCTTGTCATGCCATCATTTTGTTAAATTAAGGGTGTTAGTGGTTGGGTCTAAAATAACAAGAATTTTCAAACCCTGCAGGCCATTTTGGCAATCTTTAAACTCTGGGAAGCATTTTTTTAAAAAATAAAAAATATATATGCAGTAAAATAAAATTCCCTATTTTTTAATTCTCACATACTCATCATTTCTTCCTTTTCTTCGATCTAAGCAGTGTTGGAAATGGTGGTAAGCGATGGTGAGGTGGTGAATGATTGCCTACCGCCTTGGCCGCCTATGTAGTTGAATTTTTTTACTATTTTTTATACATAATATTATAAATAATTTTTATTTTTATAATATTACTTTTAATAAAATATATTAATTAAAAATTAAAAATTAAAAATGCAATCTAAATATTTAAAAATAAAAAATATAATATATATAGATTAAATTAATGGAATAATTTTATTAGGCTTTAATTAATTCTATGTAAATTATCTCAATTATAGCTAAGAGTAGATTAAAATTATTAACCTCAAGTTATTTAATTAAACTATAACTTACAACTTACCCCCATACCATGTTTTGGCCTGGCGACGAGTCGACGTGTCGTCATGACCGCGCGAAGCATCCGGACTCATCGCCAGGGCAAAGCATCCGCCCATTACGAGACCCGGTGAAGCGTCCAAGCCCATCACCGAGCCCGAGCGAAGCGTCTTCTCCCGGCTCGTCGCCGGTCCCGGCAGGGCTTACGAAGTCGCGTCCAATTGCTAAATGGTGGCAGCGATGGTGACGGAAGGAGTTGGGTTATTGCCTAAAGCATTGCCTCAGGCAAAGGCAGTGCAGTTGATGCCCACCTCCTGCCTAGGCGGCCACCTTTGCCACCATTTATAACATTGGATCTAAGTTTATATTTGTATTTGATAAATTGCTTGTCCGAATACATGAAAATCAAGGAAAGTGCATCATATAGTTTAATGTCGCGAAGTCAGACAAGTAATACTAACCCTAACAAACTCGACAAAAGCGATCCGAGTAGAATGATGTTGGTCTCCGAGAAGCCTTAGCCGGTAAACCTGAAGCATAAGAATCATGATTTGTATTGGAAATTATTCTAACCAGAAATACTTTCAAAGTGTGAAAATGACTATGAACAGAGGAAACAAACCTCTCCACATAAAGACTCAAAGAAGAGTCTAATTTCCGCTTGTGAAACCTGAAAATATAATACCGTAAGAACAAGGAACGCATTGAGGCACAGGATGCTCAAGACAAAGGAAACCAAGAAAACAAATCTGGGAAGAAAATCTTTCTCGATGGGCATGATTTAGAACAATAGGTGGTGCTGAAATTTTCCATATTTTTGTACAAGGAGTGAGCTCTTTTCCTATATATATTACACTTATAGTTTGTTAGCATTAAATATGGAACTTACATTTAGGTCCATAGGTCTATACCAATGGGTATACAATAGTTAAAAGTGAATGGATGGATTACATATGAATTTATGTAACTTTTTGTTACATTCTCCATGATAGAAAGAGAGGAGTTTTCAATGCAATGGAGGCGGTTGTTTCTTCAATATACAAGGGAGAAATAAAAGGTGAACAGAAATCAAGTAAAAGAGATGCAAAAAAAGTGAAAATAAACTGCAATTTTAATGTTCAAGAGGCGCCTAAAATTGTAGTGACTGCCAACAGCGAAGCTAGTGATCAACTCATAGCTAATGCAATTGTAATGGAAACAATACTACAGTGCAGAAATATTAAAACTATTCAAGTATCAGGTTTGAGTTTGGCATTGTTTAGTGAAACACTGAAGTCTAAACCATTGTGAAATATTTATCCATATATCAGACAAAACATCTTTGTTTGTCAAAGTAATGGACATATTGTCGTTTCCAACTTAATGTTCACACCTCAACAAACTCAAGGAGAATGAAATACCTAAATGACAACTATTTAAAATGAACTCATTTGTAAAATATAAAAGAAGTTGTACTACACTGCTAACGGAATGATGGATTGACCAACATCAGAATGTATCACCTACCTTCTTGTCAATATTTGTGCAGTATACAGTCCTTGAGCACATCTCACGTTCATCATCCGACTGAAACCAGAGGAAAGCTAAGTGATCAAATATAAAACAATTGCAATACACAAGATGCATAATATGACATTGATGCACTAATTTCTCATACGCTTGGCAAAAATGTAGGGTTCACAGGTGCAATTGCAGTCTTTGAAGGAAGCACCCTAAGACGGTAATACCCAAGCATGGTTCCTGACAGATTTAAAGCAGCTCTTGCACCCTCTGGATTTGCATAATCACAAATAACAAAAAGTACATGAAGTATCAAATCAATTTAGTTGCAGAAGATGTAAAATACACTGAACCATAACTTACCATCATCCTCAAACTCTATGAAAGCAAACCGAAGAACAGTTTTTGGGTCCCCACACATTCGACAGTCAACAACCTGAAACATTAAAATGATCTTACATTTTATGTATATGAATCAAATCGAAGTGGCTCGAAAAACATTAATTTATTTACATGTCCACAGCTGTTGAAAAGTGTTGCAAGCTCTTCTTCAGTAACCTACATATCCGAGACACAAAAATTTTATCTATTTTAGCCACGTTTTAAATTGCAAGTGGAAGGTTTGTACAATCTGACATTAAACTACATATGATGAAGTGACAGAATAAGCTAATAAACTCTTAATCGACAATGCAAATATCCATCAACTATGAAACAACATTAGCTCAATTTAAATATTCTAAAACATGTCTTAGTGTAATTCTTATGCATTTCTAAAATATCAAAATAAGAGTAAATCAAAACCTATATGGACAAAAAACTCTAAGCATGATATCCACCATGACTAGAACTGCATGGTATCACACATTATCAAAGGCATGCTTCCTTAAGTTCACTCCTCCCGTGAATGCATTAGGAGTACAAACCCCCCAAAAAACTATGGATAAAATATCAAATCAATAGAACAAAAGAATGAGCGAAATAAAAGATTGTGGATCATAGATTCCTAGTTGTAGATTCATTTTTGCCATGTTTCAATCTTAGCAGTTTCACTGTTATTCATCTGAAAATTTATACATCTTTTGACGATTATGTTAGTCTAAATTCTATGGATATGTAGGCCCTTAAAAAATGCAAAAATAATAATAATAATAATAATAAAATGCAAGGAAGGAATCAATAGTCTTTCTTCTTTATAACGCTGTAATGATAGATACAGGAAAAAAAGATTTTCTAGTCATGGCTCGAAGGTATAGCTCTACTTCTTTCTTATGATTTTATGATTTTAGATGAACTTCATTGTTGATTATTAAGCAGCCATTACCATCTGAGATGGGTTATCCTCCACATTTAAAAGTCCTATTTACATTCAAAGCATCTAACAAATCTGGCTAAAAACAAATTTGAATTGGTCAGAAGTTATGCACCCAAGGACCCATGACAAGCCCTTAAAGCCCTAATATGTAACACTTCTGTAAAGTGAGAAGAATGGTGTGCCTATATTGTTGGTTTTGGAGATCCTAGAGCCATAGACACTTAGCAAGATGCCTTGCCGAATCTCAATCTATCTAAAATTTGAAACAATTTTTTGAAGCCAGTTTATCATAAAACGGTCTTGTAGGCATATGGACAACACATGTTTGAAGACAATGTAACATCCAAATATCTTTGAACCAAGTTTTGTAACCAAAATTTAGAAAAATCTAGATCTCTTGAGTTGTGGCACACTCAAAACTAACTTCATCTCTTTCAAAAGGTTCCTATTCATAACCCTCCTCAAATATCTTCCGGTGCATGACTTCCTCTCTTTACAGAATACCCAACATTGCATGCCCATTTCATCCCAATCTTGTGCTCTTCTGTGACTAAGGACATTTGGTGAAATAATAATCTGTTTCTTCAAAATCTACAGTTAAATATTCTCTCAAAAATTGCACTTGCATGAGCCAATATCTATGCAAGCGCAACCCCATTTGATTCAGCTTGCTTAGATAAATTCAATCCCTGCAGGACTCTATGAAACCTGCAATATTCAAAAGCCATCCTTCCAAAAATGTGACAGCAGCACAACAGGAAAAAGGAAGAGGATACAAAAAGTATAAAACACATCCTACTTCACCAATAACATTTCCCGAGAGACAAATTGCCACCCCAGAGCCTAAATTGAAAGGAAGAATGTCTCAAAGTATCTTCACCTGAAGATCTACATCTGCAACGTAGACAGTCCTTCTGATCACCTCATCTCTCTGTGCCAGACTCGTCCGGCTATTCATCCTACGATTCCCCTGACCGTATCCGTTTTTGTTCTAGTCGAACAAATTAAACCTAATAAGAAATTAACAAAGAGAGTAAAAAATAAAATAACAGAGGAGAAGACCATACCCTCCTTCCACCGCCTCCATCGAAGCCACCATTTCCCAAAGCAAGGCTCGCCCCAAATCCACCCCCATAAAACCCGCCACCAAAACCAACGCCAAGACCTCCGTAGGGTGCGGCCAGTCCACCTCCGGCGATCGAAGGCGGAACGAACTCCGCCGCCATCGGATTCAGCTTCGACAGGAGCTCCTCCAGATCCCTCATCTCCTGCTCCGACCCCTTGGGTCGCTGCGCCACTGCAGCCGGCCCCAGACTGGAGACGCGGTGCAGCTGCTGATCCTTGAGGTGGAAGCCATTAGGGTTGGGGTAAGGGTGGAAGGTGGGAAGAGAATCGCCGACAGCGATGGCGCTGGAGGCGAGATCTACGAACTTATTGGAGTCGGGCGCTTCCTTGCGGTCGAGATCGCCAGCGGTTGACGCCGAATAGGCGGCCAGATCAACGCCGTTTGCGGTCTCGGAGACGGCCATGGCCAGGTGGTGAGCAGACCAATTCGTAGAAACTCTCTCTCTCTCAGAGTCGTCGGCGGCTGCTTCGGTTGAACTATGAATCGTATTTAACCCGACGGATGTCCCCGCATCGATGCCATCGAATAATCCTCTCCGTCAGGACAAAATCGGGATATTTTACACTTCGCCACTGATTTCTTTTAAGAAGTAACAAAAGATTATTGTTTTTAGTTGATATTATATATCCAATTTATATCGATTAATTATTGAGTGATTAAAATTCGATTCTTAAATATTTATGAAAGTGAGAAAACGCCTCGTCCGTACATCTACACTCAAAAATAATTTTGACGCCCGTTTACTTGGACGGGAGGTGACAATCAAAACTGTCATTTCCATAAAATATGGGCTTACGTGGGCTTGTAATGTAGGCCTGAAACGGAAGCACGTGCTCGTCACGCACTCCCACTCAGGTCTACCCCATGCCGACGCTCGCTCTAAATTACCCACTCGGGTTCGAATCGCCTTGTATCTCGCGAGGGCTCGTTCGGGGAGCGTTCGAGGGCGGAGCTGGAGCTCGTCGAAGAGTGATTGCGCATTTCTCTTTCGGTTTGCTCTCTTGAACGATCATTTTTTTCCTTATTATTCTGTCGATTAGCTGTTGTTTTGCTTAATCTGATCACCCCTTCAGGGGTTTCTTTGCAATACGTGTTAGACATGTGGAATTTGTGGCGTTGTCGCCCCAGATTTGTTTTCATGGTTTATATCCAGATCAGTTTATGTTTTACTTGTTGTACTCTAAGGTTTGAGGATTGATTCATGCGACGTCGACTTTGTGTAGGTGTTTCTGAGAATTATTCCCGTCCTAGGGTTTTTGTGAGATCAGACTACCACATAAAATTACTCAATTATATGATTTTGCCTGTTTTTCCTATTTAATTAGCCGTCAGATCGTTTTTGGATTTATCTTTTTTAACCTTGTTTTGCAGGAGTCCAGGATCTAGTATAATTGCTTTTTTTTTGCCAGTTTATACAACTAGTAAAGGCTGTTATTTTATATTGTTTCAGGTTTTAAACTCGTCATTATCCTTTGAAGAAACCTTGAAAGGTAAATGAATAGATCTATTATAAACATTCTCTATGCGTTGATACCCATACATCCTTCATGATAGATGATGTATGCTGGGGATGGGAGCTTTGGAGCTATCAATAGTACTATAGAGGAGTGGGAGGAGTCTATTTGGAATTTAGGACTTTTGAGAGGTTCTGGCATTCACAGAGGAGGTCTAAAGTGGATGATTTATCCTACATATAATTTGCATTGATTATTGCTTTGGAGCATTGTGGAGGGCTTGGGCAATGGAGCTTGTGGAGCACCATTCACATCAAGAATTGCTTTCTTGGTTTGCTTCACAGTTTTTGGCCTTTTTACTCATCTTTATTGTCAAAACTCAAAATGAGTGTCTGTTGTGTTAAATCAGCATTAATGGAAATGAAGGACTAACCTAATGCAAGTTTGGTAGTAAACCATTTTTATGTCTAAACTTTCTTTTACAGGGCATACATCTACAGTGGTCATCATGAGTGCTCGACTAAGTCATACAATTTATGTGGGCAACCTCCCAATAGATATCCGGGAATCAGAAGTTGAAGATTTGTTTTACAAGGTTCATATTTTAAATCAATTTCTTCATCTGTTGCTGATCAGCGCATGAATTAATGTAAACTTGCATGTGCTTTATTTCTTCTGTAAGTTGCTGCTAAGATTCCATCCATATGTTCTTCACAGACTTATAGAGAATTGGCAATAAACATTGAATTCATTGACATTGAAAAGTTATCATCTATGATGACTAATTCTCATTTTAGAGTCTTTAACATTGATGTTACTGTATTTGATGTACAGTATGTTCAATCTAGTCGTTTTTCAGCTGATGTTTTATTTTGCAACATTGGATTCTATTTGAGTGTTTGTGCTTTAGGTCAAAAAATTTTATGATTGTTTGAGATTTTAGTTTGTGTAAGAACAAGAGATTGTTAAGTGTGCAAATGGAATAAGGTGACTGCATACACTTGTGCCTATTTTATATATTTGTAGACATGAAATATTTATGATTTGAATCTTCTGGATAGTATTGCATAGTATTGTGCTGTGCTGTGATTAGTCTCAGCTTGTAGACTCTCGGTTCTTATTATGTTGATATGTTCTTGTAGTATGGTCGCATTGTGGAAGTTCAATTGAAGAATCCACCTCGACCTCCTGGTTATTGTTTTGTTGAGGTATGCACTTTTAACTTGAGCTTTATTGTGTTTCATTTCCTTCAGTTAGAACTTTTATAACTTTAAATTTTTCATAGTTTGAAAGTTCACGGGATGCTGAAGATGCAGTGAGGGGTCGTGATGGCTATGACTTTGATGGTCATCGTCTCAGGGTACTAAGTTCTCTATAATGTTTCGAACATTTTATGCAAATACTAAGTTTTTTCATGTTGCGCCATGTAGGTTGAGTTAGCCCATGGTGGTCGAGGGCAGTCATTTCCAACTGGACGAGGTACTAGGCATGGAGGTGGGGGAAACAAACAAGGAGTGTCACATCGTTCAGATTATCGAGGTATTTTGCCCTGACAGCTTGATTCTTATTGTTGTGTTTTACTTGACGTGTTACAAAATTGGTGATTACTTTTTACAGTGATTGTCCGAGGACTTCCTTCTTCAGCTTCATGGCAGGACCTTAAGGTATGGAAAATCCTTAGAGATTCTATAAACAAATTTTCTAATTTTTTTTGGGTCATACAACTTCCAGGATCACATGAGGAAGGCTGGAGATGTATGTTTTGCACAAGTTTTCCGTGATGGTGATGGTAGGTTTCAAATATCCATTGTAAATTAGTTTCTATTTCAATATGATAGCTAGTGCTTGGAAAAATGTGAAAACCACCATATCTCTTGAGGAAGTTTACAGTTTTTTCCACTCTTTCAGTGATAACTTTGAAAAAAATATATGTTTCAAATGCTCATCTTAATTATGCTTGGTGCCTTTATGCATTGAACAAATTCTAGAAACTAATTAGTGATTCATTTTTTGAGTGGCAACCATGTGTCACTTGACATGGATCACCACACACCCAATATTTATGTACACAATTAGCATATGGGATAAACTTAAAGAGATTAACAATATACTCAAATAGGAAAAAGAATAATTTTTAAATTTAATTAAATACATTGAGGATAAATTTGTTCCTTTTCTTTTTGAAGTATCACTTAAACATATTAGAGCCAAATGATCTGAGCTTTACTGTCAATATATCCTTTCCTTAAAGTTGTGGGTTAAAATTTAATGTTGTTTCACCCTAAATAGTTGGTACACATGCTTGTTGCTGCTATTGTAATACTTATAATGACCCATCAATAGAATGTTATGCAATGCAAACATGAATCATTCATCATAAACTATATGAACTCTTTTAATGAAGATGCTATAAATTGGCGAAGTCAGTCTGCTTTGTCCGTAACACATGAAGCACATTTTCCTAAAGAAAATAACATGAAAACATATGTTTTGACTTGCTCTCATTCAATAACTTTTTCTACAGATACTTTTTAGTGAACTTAAAGCCTTTTCATTTCTTTTTGTGTTACTAGATCGTGAAATTTTAGATTTTACAAATGACGTGTGAACAAAATTTGAGACATAGAGATCCTTTTAAACATTCCATCTTGTGTTCAACACAACTCTACGGCCACATTTATTACTTTAGCTAGGTATTTGAATTTTGTTATACCTACTTAAATGAAACAATGTTGTGTTTACTTAGAGGAGGAAGTATAAGAGAAATGAAATAATTTAAGTGAAGAAATGAATTGTATTTTCACTATATTCCAATTTTATGTTCATCTTTATGAGATGAAATTTTCATTTCAGTTCATTGCTACTTGAATTGAGTGGAAACAAAATAAGATGAAGTAGAGGGAATTAGGTTCCTTCTTTATATCCTTGCAAGAAAACAAGATGAAACAATCATTGTATTTCATCTTTTATTTTCTCAGTTCCATGCAATAAACACACAACAATCGACATGAAGGAGAATGAAAACTGTACATATTTTTTAAGTTTGCATGTAGTGAAGCATCTAACCAGAACTTAGCACTAGAGTCTACACGCTTGATCTCTTTTATTTGTTTGCCTGGCCAATTCGCTACTTCTGAGTTTGTTTATTTTTCCATATTGTTCCCCAGGTGTTATGGGTTTGGTTGATTATACAAATTATGAAGACATGAAATATGCTGTAAGAATGCCCCTTCTCACTTAATATAGCACATTTGATGTTTCAATTATATACAGTTTTTATTATTTCAATTCTAGTACGTATATCAGGTTTTTTTCAGATTAGTGAAGTTAAAATTTAATTGATTGTAATAAAATCAACAGTAAACGTAAGTACATTTTAATTTAAATATAAATAAATTGAAATTTTATTGTATCCTTATGAATGGAATTATATTTTTAAACTGAAGTTCTCAAATTGATTTACAATTTTGACAAAAGAAAATACGTTTTCAATTTAATAGTTTCAGTATTGGCGTCAAATTAAAAAGATTTGATGTATATTAAAATGAATCTAACTTAGTGCATATAATTTAAACTTTGTAAAGTGTGCTAGAATTTGAAATTTACCTATAATTTTGAAATTGACTTTTAATTTGTGTTGTTAAATTGTGTATTTTCTTTTTCCCAGATTCGTAAACTTGATGACACGGAGTTTAAAAATCCTTGGTCAAGATCCTACATTCGGGTATGTTCGTTAATGGCACATATAAAATTACTGAATATACCAACAATGAATTACATAGTCCGTTCTTCAGAATTCTGTCCTTTTTCTTTTGAATACTAGGTTTAGAAAATTTCATTACTAGGCATGTTTAGTTAAGCATTCTAGTAAACATGATGAGATTGTGAGTTATTGCACTCTTTTTCTTAATGATTTATAAAAAAATATATATTTTAGGGAGTGGCCATCCAGACCCTTGCTTTTGTGTCCGTCCGTCTCTGCACACACTAGATTAGTTCCTAATATTCTTGAATGTCTTCTTCTGCGATGCAGTATTGCAGCTTAACTTACTAGATTAGTCATTCATATTTGAAATCTCAAATTTGAGTTTGTTATCTCAATTTAAACAATTTCCCCACCTTTGGATGTGCTGCTAACTACTAACGAGGTCAATCCAGTGTCAAATGGATGGCGTAGCATATGATAAGTCAGTCTGTTTCGAACAACCTGATGGCTGAATCGTGACATTCTTCTTAAAGACACTTTGAATGGTGTCATTATTAGACATCACATAATAATAACACAATCAAGGTTTCAAACACAGGAATCAGAACATAGCAAGATATTTGAGAATTAAAGTCGATGAAATTATAATACTCTTGTTTTCTATTCTCTTGCCTTTTTCTTTTGTCTAATGATATATCATTTGGTTGTGGATGAGATTCATGAAACTAATCTACCTACATTGTGATGAGCATGTCTAGGTCAAAAGCTACGAGCGTAGTAAGTCGAGGAGCCCAGGCTCAAGCCGGAGCCCCAGTAGAAGTAGAAGACCACGGAGGAGCCGGAGGTGAAACCCTTTTTAGTGTTAATTATACTCTTTCAAACATTTAGGGGCGATGAAAAATTTTTAGCTCTGTTCTTTTTTTTTTTTTTTTTGTTTAAAAAAATCTCCAGCAAATCAAATGACCGATCACGATCAAGATCACCATCAAAATCTGCTTCTCCACGACCTAAATCTGCGTCTCCAGTCAGACTGTCAAGGTGATTTTCTGTATAATTATACTTCATATTTTTTCCTTCCAGTGAATTTTATTGATATTCTTATTTATTTCACTGCAATGAGCGAATGAACATTTTTGCTTTCAGATCAAGATCTAGGTCTCAATCTGGGTGATTATTCCAGGTATTCGTTGAAACACTTGCTACCTTTGTTTTTTATAGGAATGGAATCAATAGCAAAAAATGGAGTAGATGGATTATTTTTATTGCTGTCATTGGTTTATAGAAATGTTAATAGACAAGAAATAATGCCCCCACAAAGATGTGAACTATTTCCAAGTAATAAGCAATGGTTTGCTGGGCTCATAAGGTTCCCCCGGTCCACCCTAAACTCACTTATTTGATGAGTTCATTTGGTGTGGACCGGGTTATCTGATCCCTTCAGTTGCCCGTTTTTATGTCCAGCTTTGCTAGATTGGACTGCAAGTGCTCAGTCCACCTATCACTCCTATATATATAGTGAAATTGAGCAAATATTTTTAAATCGAGTAAGGAATAGAATATGAATTAATAATTTCATAAATAGATATATACATACGCATTCACAGACAAATTGAAGTATATTGGAATTTGGTTGCCTTGGTTGAATATCATGCATGTGTGTGTAATATGAAAAGAAGAAAAAAACATACCTATATTAATCAGAATGATATTAGATTTTTGAGTGTGTGAAATATGAAGTCTGGTTCATGGATAAAATAGAATGGACGTATACAATCCTCTCTTTTTTGGAAGTTGGTTATTTCTCATTTTTTCCATTTGGTTCACCGGATTGCGTGGTTGAAGACTTGTGTATGGACCTAGTTTAAGGTCAATGATTATTCGGTAAGAATTTTAATTTGAAGACTTGTGTATGGACCTAGTTTAAGGTCAATGATTATTCGGTAAGAATTTTAATTTGAAGTAGATTCTTTTGATTCAAATATATTTTTAAAAACGCTATTTTGTCTGAAGTCGTGAATTGCTGTTCGCTTGTTCGATTGGATATTTATCTTTTTTGGCAAATTTCAGGCGATGAAGATGCGTATCAACGTAAAGCTCTCGGCCAGTACGGGGTAAATTGTGCAAATGTGTTGGGACTTTATAAGCACGTTGGACTTTTGTTTGTAAACTGGACAACTGTTTCCTCTTTGTTGAATATTTGACTGAATTCTGTTATGTTGGACGTCTTTCCTAATAATTTGTGGCTTAAATTTACTTTTTCATTTCTTCTTTATCTATAATCTTTTTCCTCATTCTGCATTTATTAATACTATTTTCTGAGCACATAATTTACTTTGAGCATTTTTTTTACGTTAATAATGAATTGGATATTGCAAAGCCGGATCAAGACAATCGGCAATAGGTCGATCGGGCAGTAAGAAATGTTTTATGATGGCCAAGTAACTAGTAATAATGTGCACAGATCATCGACGTGTAACTATTTGACTCGTATGTTGGTTGTAACCCATTAAAAAAGAATACGGATTAATTTTGTTGTACAAACTGTTTCTTATAAAACAAATGAATCATTTAAAAAAAATGAATCTTTAAAGAGTAACAAGAGTAACGGAGCATAACGAAAATTCACAGTTGAAACGATCTAATAGTTTGCTCATTAACAATATAAAAACGTTATGCGGAGATTAAACATGATAATTCATCTGCCATTAAAACTGAAATAATGACATAATAAAAATCTAAAATTTGGAAACACAACCATGCCATGCATGACAAACTCAACAACCGTAACAGCCGATAGAATGTAAGATGATAGAAAGTTTGGGAATTAGGAACAAAACAATCAGGCTTTATGATTCTGAAATCGTGACCTCAACCTCCACACCAGGTTCAATTGTGATTGAAGTGATCTGCTTCACAACCTCAGGGGAGCTACGAAGATCAATGACTCTCTTGTGTACCCGAAGCTCAAAACGATCCCATGTGTTTGTTCCTATAACAAAAAGTTCAATATTGAATTCCACTAGAATAGAGCACTTTCACCATCAAATTCAATAGGTTTAACTTAAGAGAAATAAAAGATAAACGAACTGAGATAGTTGATGAATTTATCCACACTTTATTTGAGAAACATAAAACGGTAAGAACAATCTCATTATTAAATTCAACATATTATAAAAATATAAATGTAGTACGCCGCAAATGAAATGCACCGAATCAATTGGACATGCACCCAGCTTTTCCTTGGGCCCACTCATCTGTTCACTCCTTTCAGTGCCTAACACTTCTCGCTCTAGACCCAAACAATTCAACATGTCAGCCAGTTTAAACCGCTCAACCCAAATAATCCGACGGACCAATTTAATCTATAACCCCTCGGCCTTATTGGTCAAAACAATCTTATCAAAACATTTGACAAGAACAGACCCATAGAAAGTTCATACAAATTAATTGCAAAAATGACAATATTAACAATTTTCTGTTAAATGATGTAGAAAGTCATTAGTCACTACCAGATTACAATCTTGTCCAAAAGTTCAAATGAATCCAAAAAAAACACAAGCTTCTTAGGTAGCCAAGGATTCTGAATTGTGCATCAGTTTTAAAAAGCTCGATATTTTGACACTTCATCGAGAATGTCTCAGTGTTAAACTTTCTTGATCATCATATGCACAGATAGACAAACGCACACAAAACCATTCACATCTTTCTTTTGTTAGAAAAACATCAACAGATGAGTACACTTTAGTTTACACATAAATAAATTGAATATATAAATAATAGTTTTCAAAAGTAAAAAAAACCAACAATATTAAAGATTGATGGGCATGAAATTTCTGATGATAACATTAATTGGAAAATATCATTAATCATACAGAGTTGGTAGTACTAAGGGCTTCTGTAGTGGAGTTATTAAACGAGTGTTATAGCGTGTCATTGGTGTTAAAACCAATATGAACTGGATGTGCTAAAGACAATCTTATGCCGTATAATACATACTAAAGTGTTGCTTTACAGGATATAGTGATTATAACATACATATACTAAACATAAAGTGCACTATATTCTAATTAACACGCTAATAAAACAGTGATTAAAAGACTCGCACTAGGTGCAAAAACATACAAAAGAAAGATAGCAATACCTTCGCCGCAAGGAGATTTCCTGGTGGTGATGTTAAGAACCTTAGTGGGCATCCTAACTGGCCCTTTAACATTGAGCCCCTTGTCCTTCGCACCCCTTACCAGATCCGCGCACACTGAACAGGCAAACACGATCAAAATCCAGAAACGAGAAACAAAAGATAAGAGAGTAAACCACCCGATCGGCGGTCAGACAACGCCTCACCCTTTTCCAGATTCTTCACGTTCTTGGAGGACAGGGTGATCCGGATACGATGCAGCTCCTCTTGGGGCTGTTCCAGCCCTATCTTAGTCGACTTCATTCCACCATAAGCCACCGCCGCCATTGTTTCGAGATTAAGACGACCTTACACGCACGATCTAACACGAGAAATCACATGGATTCAAAGGGAAAACACCTCAGATTCGAACTAGAACTCGTTATATCGAGACGATTCGGAAGAAAAACGATACTGCTTACCTCACAATCCGCCGCCGCGCTGCTACTCTTCCGCGAGGAGTACACAGTTAATCTGATTAGGGTTTGTTAGTGCCCTTTTATATATACACAAATCTAGATGGGCCTTGCCGTCAAAACTCATTTGGTTTGAAACGGCCCAGTAGGAAGCCCAGCACTAAAATTTAAATGGCAAATTTCATTGCAATCCTCAAACTGTTACTTATCTTTCTAAGACGTCCTCGAGAGTTTATAAAATTAAACGTTTAAAATTAAAAGAAAATAATTTAAAGAGATATTTAAAAGGATAAGATACATATATTTTTTTAAAGTGTAGGTAAATTTAAAATAAAATATCAATAAATTTAAGCATTAACTTAATTTGTATTTCGCTAAATGTTGTTGTCTCCCAAAGGACATCCACGTGTGATGCTCCTCATATGCACCTTTCAAGCTCATAACTGATTTCAAAACTAGAACCAACCTTATCATACATCGATAAATTCTAATTGCTCCAATTATTTGTTTGGTATTGTTATAATATTTGGAGAACACCCTAGATTCAATGTACGTGCGGCATCATTATTAATCATTAGAATTCTCTAATAATATTTTACAATTGAGTTGAAACCTCAGCGACTAAAATAAATTTTATATTTTAAAATTTGTTCGATAGGTAAAACAGGACAAGACTAATCTATCTTCAGGATTATTGAGAATCTCTCGGTAATTTTATAAAGATAAATTGTGTAAGCGGGTGTCAATATCTTGAATAAAACTTGAAAGAAAATCCCTTTCGCTTACAGTTATAAAATAAAGTTATGTTCCTAAGGCATCTTATGCTCTGATCGACTTCGAATTATTAGTGTACTTAGTTGTTTACCAGGAGGGACCATCCCCATGAATCATCAAGGCCGTGATTGAAGCATTACAAGCACAAGCTCCGGATCATGCACATGAGAGGTGCCAGACAAGTGCATGCATTCTCCTTGTATTCTAATGAAGATTTTTATACACTACACGTACAGCCAAAGGTAATCTATCATTTTGTTAAACAATATAATAGTTATTAATAATTATTTCCTTTATTAGCTAACGAGGTAGATTCAATTTTTTTTTAACCAATATGCTATATTTGATAGTGCTATTTTTATTTGATTTTATCATTTTACTTAGTTCGACCCGCTCGCTAGGCCTAATTAACTCTCTAATTATGTCATATATGTGTATTAAAAGTATCCTTGTTCCGGTTGCTATAACAATTTACTTAATTCTCTCATGGGTAGTCATGAGAAGGCCACTAAAGTGGTGGTACCGTATTTTTTTAAATGTGTGCAAAAATATTAGATAATTATAATCAAAAATATTTTAGTACAGATTAAAACAGCTTAAATACTAATAAAAACTATATTAAATCTAATAAAATCTGACCAAACATAATTGAAGTGCATGACTTAAACTGTTTCAAAGTGGAATAATTTTGGTCAAATTGCTACACTTAAATGCAATTGAACAAATTGCTCAGAGAATTTAATTGTTTCCCGTTAGAATGATTTTGCTCAAATTGTTGTTTTTAAGGTAGGTATCCAATTTTTTTGAACCGTAGTGGTTAAAGGTGATCAATTTAATTTTACAAAATTTCTCACCAATTATTAGGATAAATTTAAGAAACACAGATAGATCAAAATAAACATGTTCAACATCAAAAGTGGTTCGAACATCTCAGACATATAAAGTGTCATGTATGAGTTTTTGAACCGTAGTTGTATGAGAGTCTATCCTATTTTTTACCATCGTATTGTGCCCAAGGCTTCAAATTGTTTTATATATCAAACTCTTCAACTAACTAATCCTGAAGGTAATGAAGTAGTTTTTATTGAAACTCTTCAAATTGTTTTTGTAGCCAGGGCAAAATTTCTCTATATTGAAACTTTGATTGGAATTATTTTAATTGAAGTAGTTTTTATTAAAATTATTATTGGATAATAATATTTCTAAGGTTCCATTTATTATTATTATTTAAATAGATCGCTGTTAATGAAAAATAATCGGTAATTACAATGTTAATTACTTCCATTATTCAATTAACTAGATGACAGTCGACAGACAAACTGTTTTCTAAAGAAAAAATAAAACAGGAAGGAAAAAAAAAAGCTACTAATTAACAAGAAGAGACGAAGAAATCGTCCAGTTCTAGTGTGCAATGCTCGAGCTGTCTCGGAGCAACGGCAGGGAGTCGCCGGCGAAGGAAGAACCACCAGAACTAGAAAGCACGGCCTCGAATCCCACCAAGCTACAATAGTTCTGTGACCGCGAGGAAGAAGACGAGGAGGAGGAGATGAGGATGATGAGGCGCTGGAAGACGGCCTCGTCGCAGGGTAGGGCGAGCGGGCCGGGGCGGCCGCCGGAGGAAGGGGAACCGCACTCCTCTTCCTCGACCCGGCGGAGCAGCTGCCGGAAAGCGGGGTGGTTGAGATGGGAGGCGCGCACCACGAACCGCCGCCGGGAGGTGGCGCCCACGCATACCACCGCCACATGGCCTGCCGGGACGTCCGGCGGCGCCTCCTCGGAGTGGCGCCACCGCTGCAGCAGCATCTGCCGGAGCTTGCTGCATTTGCCCATCTCGCTCGCACGCTCACTCACTGTAATCGAAGAGGAAGGGAAGGACTGAAGAAGCAGGGAGAGCACAAGCAGAGTAGACGAGAAGGGGCTTTATTTATATTGAAATCAACAAAAAAAATTTTAAATAATAAAAAAGATAAAGAATAATTAGTGACCAATTGTTATTTCAACTAAATATATTAATTTTTTGAATGCATAGAAAATACAATAAGTATTTCCCTCAACCAAATGCACATTAACAGCACACTACAAACTTATGTCAACAAAAGTCTGAGTAGTTCTCCATCGTACTAAGAGACTAAATATTTGGACAGTGTTTGATTCATTTTCACAAAAGAAAAGGTCGACAAAGCACGCAGTTCCACAATAAGATTATAGCAATGCACTGTGGTCAAATTTTATGACGCAATCTACACTGAAATATAGAAGGTGCAGTTCAGTGATTAGTCGAACGCTGATAGTCACCTTCGTACTAGTGTCTTCGTGCTTGAAATCGATTGTCTCAGAAGTGGGTGCCCTCTGGAGGTTGAACCAGTTTGCGATTATGCGATGCAGCCATTTCCTTTTTAAGTTGTACCAAGATATGCTCCATTGTGTAATCCCGTTGCCAGTTCCCTAGAACTGTAAATTTTCTTGGATCAACCTGTTTTTTATTGATCAAACATCAATGCCAAACAAATTTTCGACCACGATGAAAATATCACTCTTTGAACAGAAATTGCTTACCATTCCAGTGTCAGGATTGACACAAGTCATGTTGACGCGGGAATGGAATCGGACACTAGGCGGTTTCTCGGGATAGTCTTTGTCGCAGAACAACTTGAGTTGATAGATGCGGCCCTCATGGACAGTCTGTGAGAGTGCTAGCAGAAGAAATTACAGAGCTTCGATGTGACAAGGTATTAAAGTGGATACGAGAATGCCTTACATTATGAGGACCTAATATTGTCCCCGTCCAGGATCGCATATAAATGTCATCTCCATCATCCATACCATAGCTTACAGTTCCATCTCCTATGCCCTTTTCTCCACGTTCGAGCTCTTCGAGCAACCTGAAGTTCCGAGGAACTGCAAGAAATGGAGGCAAGAGTATAGTAATGATAAGTGAACAATCTAACTGAATGATCGCACTTAAGACGGAAAAATGGGCACAACAAAGGGACACCTTGAACAAATGTGCATCATTATGTCATTTCTCAAACATATCTTCTGACGATGTTTAGCAAAAATACTAATTATAGGGCAGTCCGGTGCACAAAGCTCCTACTAATGTAAGGTTCGAGAAAAGGGTCGGACCATGTTGGATCTATATGCAGCTTTATCCTATTTTGCAAGAGGCTATTTATGTGACTCAAACCCGTGATCACAAGTCACACAACAACAACTTTACTGCTGTGCCAGGCCTCCCTTTCATACAAAAGAATGGTACAACCTAGAAAAATATAATTTTCACGAACAAAGAAATTAATACATTATACAATATTTGAAGGAATTATAACTTAACTATATGTATTGTCTAGATCTCTACTGATAAAAGAAAGGAATACTATAGCCTTATAGTAATGTAGGTTCAAAGGGCTAATCAGTCACTTTAATATAGGCTATGATCTAAGCCTATCCATGCTAAGTAGAAAACGTTGAACATTTTCATCTATGTCAATTGATGACTCCGAAGGAAAAACGACTTGTGAATGTTAAGCTATGTCACTGGTAAGTAGATTATTCGTACTAAATGTTGACTTTAAACGTTCAAATGCTAGAAGACAGATAGTGCTGCATTACATTTGCCTTCTT
>JBAMIE010019877.1:0-19483 GCA_037177295.1 Kaempferia parviflora
GGTCTCTTCACCTGTATTCAATTTTATAAATGTTAACAAAACTTGGATATGACTTTGTTCCCTTTCAAGTTGTGACGAGACAAAATTAGCTAACTGGGTCTTCGAAACCCTAGATTTGGTCTTTTAACCTTTTCTTTTATTTGTTATAAATTTTTTAGAATTAGTTTTCTGTTCTAAAAATTAGTTTAGATTTTATCTCCTTTTTTTAGGATTAGTTTTCTTTTTCTTTTTTCCATTGTGACTTTTTCTTATTTCTTAGTTTATTTAAACGGGGGTTAGGGATCATGTAAAAAAGAATATTTTAGTTTAATAATATTTTCGGCAGTGTCATTATTTTTTCTATTTCCTGATATTCCTCTTCGAATCAACAGATTTTAAAAGGTTATTTTCAATATTCTTGTATAAATAAACAGATTCAATAGCCCACAGGATAATCATTATCATACTCGGCGTCACAAATCTTCTCTTCTATTTGAATGAGCATCAAGTGCATGTATGGATAATTCATTTAGAATAGCTAAGTAAACATGGAGTTTGTGGAGTTTGATATATATAACATGGTCAAGTTAGTTTGGAGGCATTGGCTTATAGGCAGTTTTGAGTTCAAAGAGCTTTCACGATTTTGATAATTTAGATATTTAACTTTTACAGTCCACTGGATTAGAGGACACTTGGGATGAAGATATGGATACGATGACTTAGAGTCCCAATGCCAGGTTGCCTTGGAAGGTGAGGATGATCAGATGACACATGGAACAAGATTAGCTAGGGAGCCTAGTGCATCGATGGATCGAAGGCCTAATTAAAGTGAGATGTCTCTAGGGTGGCATAAAGTGAGGTGAAGGAAGAGGATTTACCACATAGATCAAACTCAAGGAACTTGGTACATTCCAAGGGAGAGGAACATCAACAGGATTAAACACCTAGAGATATGCAAACTGTGAGAGATTATGATAGTGATTATGATCATAAAGTTTTGTGTTTTTTATCATCAGGGGATGATGTGTTTAAATAGGTATAGATGCAAATTGTTGGGACTTTTGACATCGGTTAGAGGCCCATTTCGGTTGCTTCACGTCCGTTTACATGGTTCGGAGATAAAACTCCTGCTCCACGGTTATCTGTAAGGTGTATGATCCCAATCCATCAGTGAATGATTCTCCATAACACTCCAGCTAGCTCACACAGCTCCTTGTGAGTGGAGAAACCTCACCACAAACCCTCCAAGACCTCTCAGACGCACTTGGATCGTACTTGAGTTTAGAGACTACTAATTAGGGTTTACCACTCCTTGCTCAAGGTTCCCGAGCTCTCTTAAATAGAGCTCGGGTGAAAACGCACAAGTGCGTTTTTTGCCACTAGTCGACTGATACGTATATCAGTCAACTGATCCATCGTAAAAATATAGTCGTTACAACTCAACGGCTCTTTACTAGTCGACTGCTACAGTGCACCAGTCGATTGCTACATTACCGGTCAAACTACTACAGTGTCGGTCAACTGCTACAATGTCGATCAAACTGCTACAGTGTCAGTCGACTAGTAAAATCCTTCCTGAATACATTTCTCTCAACATTCGTCCTCGCTCGACCAACCTAGCTAGACATAGCCTTCTAGTCTTATCCATCAGCCTTGCGTCCTTTGGATGTTCTCCATCTTTCACGTCTTGCCTTCAAGAGCTTCCATCGGTCTCGGTCCTTATTATCGGGTCTTCCTTTGTCAAGTCACACTTGGGCTTACACCGCCAAGGTTCCCCCTTGGACTTATACCGCCAAGACTCTGCTTGAATTTTCCTCCTTTGCCAAGATCACAATTGGATTTTTTTTGTTGTACCTGTATCCTGCACACTCACAAGTATACATCAAATACAATAATAATCTAACTTAAACCTTTGTCAAACATTAAAACTTAAGATATTTAGATTGCTCCAACACAAACTACCTACCTACTTGATTAGTCTAAAGCCCTCTGACTAAGGGATAACAAGTCTAAAGTCATAATTTACAATTTATTATAGTTTTGGGACTTTGCATAGGTGTAAGCCTAATGAGGGAGGGATCACTAGATTTAGGTAACTCAATGGTACTTTAGTAAACAAAACTAGCTTAGCCGATCGATTGTCCTTTCAATTTAAGCAATTGCTTAGGCTGGATTTCTAATTAAGTGTTGATATAGTTGTTGGTGGCTCCATGGCGCAGGATAGAATAATGATTATCTTACAAACTGAAATTATAAAAGATTTGTGAAGAGAAAAAGATGACAAATTGATAAATGAAGAGAAATCGGCATCTTTAGCTTTTATCGAAAATGCTAAATATTATGAGGAAGCGAGATCACAAATGATTTTTCAACTTTGAGTCATAGATAAGCTTTAGAAATCGACGGATCGTTGTTTCAACTAGAACCGGCGGCTATGATTAAAATTTTTGAATTTAAGTTCATTTTTAACTCCTTAAATTCGAAATTTAGGCTTTTATCGATCTACACTAATTTTTAGAATTTTTGAAAATCGTCCCTCCTAATCAAAAATTCTAATTACGCCACTGACACCAACTCATGTAATGTCCCACGTGTTATTAAGCAGACTAGGATAGTTGGGATAGAGGATTTGTCCTGTTAAGTTGAGAGAATTTTAGCTCGGCGGAGCCAAGAAGGTTGAGTAGGACACGTCAAGCCGGTTGCAGGGCTGAGACGATTGACCAGGAGGTGTTGGATCGGCGAGGCCGAGCAGAGTGTGTAGGAGGTGTTAGATCAATGAGGTAGAGACGGGTGAGCAGAGGCGTCAAGTCGGCAAGACCGAGACAGTTGAGCTAAGTTACTGAGTTGAATTAAAGAACCAACATTCATTTGGAAGACTCCTTGGATGAGTCGGCCTTTAGGGAAGACTCCTAATTAGGATCGAGAGGTCAACGATTCGGCTAGTCAAGTCAGATCCTTAGTTGGCACTTAATGTTGGATCTATATTAACCAAGTTAAGGACCCATCACATAGACCCTTATTTACCTCCGCATACGAGCTTTGTTTTTCCAAAGCGTCATGTGAAAATCTAATTCACTAGCTAGTCTTGTGTTCACCTCCATGGCCACTAGAAAACTAACTTACACAGCCAACAGTAGTGGCATCTCTTGAGTTAATTTTGACATTTAATTTCCCTGAAGAACAGCCAGCTAGCTTAGCTGATTGGCAGAATTGCACGTGGAATGATGGCATAGGGAGGGAATCTTTTTCCTGTAGATAATTGAACGGCGTTGGAGATCCATCGCCGATCCAACCTCTTAAAATTATAGTGGGAACTCACGTGAAGTATTAAATAGTAGGAGTATATGGAAATATGGAATTGAATAGGCGGTTTAGGTGGCTATAGCTGCATAGATATATGCACGAACGTCTTCATGGTAATTGTATAGTTAGCTACTGCCATTTCTTCTTTCAGCTAGCTCGATCGCTTTCCACACGCTCGTACGTTTATAAAACAAATTAAAGGCCTCTAGAAAAACAAACGTAACTAAAAGTGCCAAGCCAACAACGAGTTACTAGTGCAATTTAATGTGCAGGTAAATTAAACAATATGCATGATTGCTATTATGCTATAGCTTTTCCTTCACATGAACAACCACAGGCGCATTGCAGCGAGTAGGTGGCCGGCAAGCTCACGTAACAAATAAGGGACGATCGAGGATTAATTAATTCATTTCATTATGGAGGATGTACAGTTCAGTAGAAGACTGATCTGACGATGAAAAGGAGCAAGCTAATTAATTAAAATGAATATGATGAATGTTCAGTACGTACGTAGTGTTCTCGATCAGCTTTTCTCAACCAACTTTTTGATGAAGGACCGAAAGCTCCCGGCTCCATCCATCCTTCCTAAGCATTTTGGCAAACAAATTGGAAAGATTATAATTAAGAAATAACTGAAGCATGCCTGCATGGGTGCATGCTTAAATGCTTTGCGTGTTTCGATCCAAAGTAATGAAGGGACAGTACGAAAAGGTGATGTAATAATAAATCTTGAAGTCCGATAATTAATTGAAGAGCTCGAGTAGTTTCAAGAATCACGATCCGGATCATGGCTGGTGTTGTTTTGAATGCGTTGAATGCGTTGGGTAGTGAGTAATGGATGAAACCTTCATCTTCACTTCACTGACTCACTGTGTCCTGTTGTCGAAGTCCCTACGTACTGCGTGACTGACACAGCAGCAGGATGCCCTTGACTGTACTGGCAGGCGCCCATCGATAGGGATGACCACGGTAATTAATTAGACAATATAATTGAGTAAAAAATTAATATATAACAACTGTAATTCATAGTTACTATAATAACCAACATAATAGACAGATAATAAAAAAATTAGAGTAGCATGTTATTTTAATAATTAATAAAAAAAGGCATGAAAACATGCCTTTTTCAATCTTCACGGCCTAGCCAACTTATTATTATTTTTTTATTTTTTTAAATCTGCCTGAAATTTCTTTTTATTTGATTCAGTAAGCATAAAAGGATTTGGGTGATACAACTGATTTAATATTAACTAATCAAATTAAATCAAAATTTATATAAAATTAATACTAAATTAATATCAAATTTATTTTAAATAATAATAAAAAATATATAAAATTAATATTAAATTAATCGAATGCTCACCTCTATACATGATTCTTAGGTACTCTAAGTATGTAGTTAATTTAAATATGAATTTTTTGAATTTGGATATCAATAATATGCATGTATGTATATTTATAATAATAATAATAATAAATAAATAAATAAATAAATAAAAGATAGTTGTGACAGGTGAAATATGAATAGGGCCACAGAAGTAAAGAGGTCGAATAATTTTTAACACAATTTTAATTAAAATATACTTAAATTAAGGTTGAATAACTCGAATCGAACTTAAATTTAAGTCATTCCAAACTATAATTCAATTCTACTTGAATTGAGGTTTGAACAAGTCGAAACCAACTCAAATTTTATTTCAAACCGAGCTAAAATCAAAATTATTTAGAATTCAAATATCACATACTTTTTTTTATGTAAATAAACACTCATTTAATGATTAACTATTTTCTCTAATGATCTCATTTAATGATAATGTTTATTCTTTATTATTATTTTTATAATTGCATGCTAACATATTTCTCTAGGCCTAGTGTGGACAGTGACCACACGGGGCTTGCAATAGCTCCACCCCTAGCCGGGTCGATGGTAAAAAATAAGACTGATTCCTCGCATGATATATACGCTTGTGTTCAAACCACTCTTAACATTGGATGATGTGTATTTTTCAAATTTATTTTAATACTTGATAAGAAATTTTCGTAGAGTCAAACCTTCAATATATTTTCTAAGCTGGGAGCACCATATGGCATAACAAGTGCATTTGAAATGGAATCCTCTCAGTATGTTTTTTCCTAAGTCTCTCTATTTAACATATCACACTGTAGTTTATTACTGAAGTTTGTAAATACGGTAGTTTAGTATATTTTCAAATAAAAAAATGGATTAAATTTGCCAAGAGTTGCCTGACTATTCACAGACCTCCAACATTTATACACAGGCATGATTAATGTTGTCTATCTGGAAGTTGGTGTAACCCAGGAGCTTTTTCTGTTACTGTGCAAGACCTGCTCAAACAACAGTTTACATCTAAATCAACAGTTGTTGGATTTGACCAAAACCCTTAAACCCTCCTAATATGAGGTAAATATAGAATTGTTGCTTTGTGTGGCATGCTCAAATCCATCAAATTCATTTGCTGCATTTGACAAGCAACGATTGGTTAAATAATTGGCTCAATTTTACCCAAAAGATATTTCACCTATTAAGCTTTTGTCACTTCCAGATCAACTTGAGAAGCTTCTGAATTACAAGGGCTTGATGATATTTTTTTAGAAAGATGGTTCAAACAAGAAGAGATGTGGCATATCCATTAGTTTACCAGCTTATGACTTTGGATTTGATTTTACCTGTCACAATCGCTACAGTGGAGAGAGCATTTTGTTATTATATTTTAATTTTTGTTATGTAATGATTTTTTTTTATATATGTATTTATGAGAAACTTGTAGTTGTACTTCCTTGGAATGAATATAATCTGCAAGTTACAACAATATCTATGACGTTCAACAATTCCTCTTACTATCTTCGGCATGCAGAATTAGGATGACCAATGACTCGAGGAACAGTGATATCAACCTTGCAGTTGATGAGTAGAAAGGGACAGCTGAAAGGAACTGATGGCAATAGGCAGCAATCTCATAGAAATTTACAAGGAAGTCATACAGAAGAGTATGAACAAATATGAAGAATAGTTAGCCATGGTAGCTGTAAGGTAAAGCAATTAGATCATGTTACCAAAAAATGAGCACGACATCACCATAGCCAGAGCATGATCATGATAACAGTAACGAAGCATGAATCTGAATCACATCGCTAATCATTCAGATACAGGCACCATAAGTATTGTCGGGAGATCTAGTGGACTCAATATCCCAGAGATACACTTTCTGCATCAGCCGGAATCTCCCTACCTGGTACATTAACCTTCGTAAGGCTGGAATACCTGCAAAACGAATACACACACACACAGACATTAATCACTTCAAAATTTCATTGTCACGTCTTGCATTTTCTCTAGTATATTTCGCTTACTCTTTTTGAGTAAAGAAGTATTCATGTTCTTGAATGAATGCTAGCGAGGCCTGAAAACAGGTAGAAGAAAATGCAATCAATCTGATATAAAGAATATGTTTAAAAATAATGTAATTCTAGTTTTAGTACCTCAAAAGGAAAATTTAAGAGCTCTAATACGTCCGGACATGATCTAATCTCTGTTGAACTGCCTCACTATTAATTGACGGTATGGCTGCAAGCGCCTGCATTAGCGTAAAGATGAAAAACTCATTTAACCATTTAACTAGTATGAAGTTCATTATGTGGTACTTTCAAAGGTATATGTCCGTGTATAAGCTCTGATACGATATGAAGGGAAATTTACACAAGAAAAAACAATAATAATAAACCTCGGTGACCGGCCCGGCTCCACGGATATTTTCCACCAGTCACAAGGGTAAATCAGGAAGCACTCATGGTGGGCGACCCAAAAACCCAGCATCCCTTAATTGCGAGTCACATTTGGAGGAAAAGTTCCTGCAAATGCGCCGTAGCTGGGAATCAAACCGTGGGTGTCTAGAGACAACTGAGCGCCCTTACCACTGCACCATAGCCCCAGGGACGAAGGGAAATTTACACAAGAACAATGAAGAAAAAGTTAATATTATCATTTTTCAAATTTAATTGGGCAAAATTCAAAAGACACCCCTTTTTTACAAATCATTAAAGGGGCATCCTTTTTTATTTATCATCAAAAGAGCGCCCCTTTTGTGTTTTTTCCCAAATTTATTGCTCTAAATATGCTAACCTCTACACCCGCTAAATCAGCAAACGTCTTGCCTAAATATTACTACAACACTTTAATCCCATCTTAGTGCATCTTTTCATTTCCCTGCAATTATTTCTATGACTCAGTGTCGTTACACTTCTCTATTTTTTTTTTCTCCGACCCACAATTTCCTTCTTATTTATTTTTTTCTTCTCTATTTTTATACATTGATTTTGTTGTCTATTGTTCATGCAAAAGCACTTTTCTACTCTCTAAATCTATAGAAATCTCAAATTCTCACTCAGATTTTTTTTCCTCTTTAGGGTCCATGTAGTAGTTTTGTTAAAATTATTACATAGACTTATACTAATCAAATATCACAAACAAGCACTCCACTATGCTGCTAGGACCCTCTAGAGTTATTCTATGCTTTCCTTTTCCAATTTAAACCAACTAAAGTATAAACCTTTATTATGTTCTTTGGATCCTCTAGTCAATATATGTTTTTTAATTTTGAATAGTTAGGTGCATATGGAGACTTTAAATAAAATTGTCACGTGAACATGGGCCAACACTGCTATATGAAGTTAAACTGATTAAATTTCACAAACACACGCTCCTTTGTATTTCCTAGATGCTCTGTAGTCGTTCTATATATTCCTTGTCTAATTTATGCTAGTTTAGGTTAATGTATCAAATTCGACTTACACCAGTTTAGTTGAAATTGTTACATAAACTAATCAAATTTCACAAACATGCACTTGGGTTGATATAATGTCCAAGGAAGACACTAAAATTTTATAACTCTGATTGATATACTGCAAATCAAATTGCAGGCTTGTATCTTAAATTGATTTTTTTTTTTTTCTACATCAGTTTATCACTCAAAAGCTTATCCACTCATATGTGTTCCAAAGAATCTTTGGAGTTCACCTATGCCTTTAGAATTGTCAAATTACTCCAAAATGCCCATATAATAGTTTTAGCTAAAGCACACATGAATAATGTTTACTCAAATGATGAATTTGAGTAGATAGATGCGTGCAAGGTAGCCTTTATATTTGATCGGATGCTAGACAATGGTGAAGGACCTAGTTGACCGGATGTTAGGCAATGGTGAAATCCTGACATGTCAAGATTGATTGGATGCTATGCTGAAATAGTGGTACAATCGACTAATGAACACCTAAACCACGAAATGGAGATTTGCGGGGGTTTATAGTATATCAGTTAATTGATGGGCATAAGCAATTGATTGATGACATTGTTGCAGTGAACAGAAAGTTTCTGGTCGATCCAAGAACTCAAGTGATCATTATCGGTAGATTGATGTACACGATCATTCAACTTATGACACTTTTGAAGCAAATAGAAAGTTTTAAACTCGACTACAAAATTCGACTACTGATGCAATAGTCAACTGTTAGGTGCATAGCAGTCGACTAATCACATGTATGCTAAGCTAGACGAAGTCGTTGAGTGGTCCAAGCTCGGCAACGTTTGAATTCAGATAGAGCAATCATCGATTGATGGGAACAAGCAGACAACTGTTAGACAGTTTTCAGCCTCGACTTAAACCCTATAAAAGAAAGTTTTCGTAGAGGATTTCGACAATGATTCAGGGAGACTTTAAAGGGAAAGTGTTGAGTTATTCTGGACCTTCAAGGGACAATCAAAGGAACCAAAAGTACTCAAAGAAAAAATTCATTGTTGTAAAGTATTTCATTTGCATTTTCTTATTCTCTATTGTATTTTTGTATTTGTTTGTATTGCTTATAAAAGAACAGATTTGTAAGAAGTTTCTCCGTCTTCATAAAGTATCTAAGAAGAAGAAAAGATAGTGGGCTATTGCTAAGACGCTAGGCCATGAAGTAGAAATCAAGGGTTCCGAACCACGTAAAAATTATTTGGTCTGCTTGTGTTGTTTGTTTATTTCCGCTACTCATTAACATTTTGTAGGCGAGCATTGGAACGACAAACGAAGTGAATCGCTATTCGCACCCTCCCCCCCTAGCGACGCTACCCATCCCAACACTCAATTGGCAATGCTGGTGCAGTGGACAATGTAGCCATAAAGGCTTTCATTTCAATGCACTAGCGACAAAGGATCCACTTGGGTACTGCCCTCCTCAGCCTCTTGAAAAAGTAGATTCTCACCCTCCTTCACCGTACGCCCCCTCACCCACAATATATTTAAGCTAGATGGTGGTTTGGCATTTCTCTTTGAAACAAAAATACATTCTCAAGTCGGCTCGAATTATGAAAGTGGCATGGATAGGGAGGAATTGCTAACATGTGAGATAACCATATATAAGCAAATTTTGATTTTTCTAAAAAAAATGAAAGTGGAGTAAGAGGGTCACCACTTGAAGTCCTTCTCTCTCTAGCACCAGCATTGACTGGACCTGTAGCAGAACTGCAGCATATAACTGCTTGTCTAAAATCAGTTTCTCAATTTGAGCAGGATAACTTATAAAGATCCATGGGTATAGAAAATTCACCAGCTTGTGCCCATCATAAACTCTTTCAAACTTCCTTCACTATGCTCTATAACACATGTAATCTTAAATGTGCAGTATGCAAAATCTCTATAATAAATATGCTGATGCTATATTGCTTTGTGCATATATGAATATATCATATATAAGCTAGATTGGTACAAGATGTTGTACATCTACATGAGAGAGAGATTTATTTAAGCAGATGTTGCTACTGTAATTCAACAAAAAAGATAATTCAAATACTAGTTATTTTCAAATCAAGCAACCTCTTACTCCTCAGTGTTCAAGCAATAGGTCACACACTTAGGAATAGTATAATCATGTGATATCAGATTATCAAATATTGTTTTGGGTTTGATAACAGTTGTAAATGAACAAGTTGTAATTATTTGTTGTATTCTATAATCAAAACATAAAAAAAAAAGGCAATCGCAGCATATTGATGATAAACTGCTGATACGTCACATTGCATCATCAATGCAAAACTTGGAACTGGCTCCAACGTTTTCCTTTATGAGATAAAAGATGCACTAACTGAAAGACCTTTTATATAGATGCAAATTTCCATGATAGATAGGCATGCAGCGAAATAAGAAAGTAAGCCTTAAGCATTAAACAAGGGTATCATGCCGATTAACGGGCCAAGTCAAAAATTTGCTAATGCAATTTTAAGCATAGTATTAACTGGAATATGGAAAAATAATGCTAAGACCAAATGGTAGTGTAAATTCAGAAATTGAGGAGTTATTCAAGTGAAATCTGTGTTTTGACATACATTTTAATGCATAAATAATATCTTTACTTGATGGGGTTAGCATACCTTAGTTACACTCTCAATTTGATCCAACAAAACTAGTGCATGGCGCAGAGTAAGGGAACGATACCATAATTGATTTGCTTATTGCGAGAGCCAAGAAGTTTCTTTGCATCAGCCATATCAATCTTACAAACAGAAATACTCTCAGCAGATTCACTAAACAACCGCAAAATCTGGATGAACACACAGAACAATAACATTATTTGAGTCTTCAACTAAAAAAACAGTGTGAAATTTCTGTTCCAATACATTTGATAAGACTCACTTGAGAGTAGTTTTGAATTGCTTTATTAAACCCCTGATGCTAAACGTGAACAACTTCATCCACAACATCCTCAAAAAGATCACTCTGTCCCTTCAAGAACTGAACTTTGCCTTCGTGATCTTTTGATGTCAAAATATGGACAACATGTAGCAATGAATCTAAACGGCTCGCAGCCCAACTTTCATCTCATGGAAAGACCCAATTTCAAGTACTGCAAAAATGAGTACAACAAACCAGATTCAGTTTCATTTTTTTATTATTATTACTATTAACTTCAAAGGTTTACAACAAAACACATATAATGGAGTCAATAAACACCATTGTGAAGGAAGCACGAAAAATTATAATTACAAATCACAAATCCAGCACTGTTCATTAACTTTACTGGGAAGAGAATGGCATGTCTAGGTATCAAACAAATACATGACTAAATCGCCCTGGGATATGGTGCAATTGTTAAACCCTCTAATGGATGACCAGGGATCCAAGGTCCGAGTCGGCACACTATAGGGAATTTTTCCTCTCGGGCCTAAGAATTTTGGTCATTTAGATGAGCATCCATTAACGCTTCCCAATTTATCCTGTGACCGGTTGGAAACTTCCGTGGTGTCAATCCAGTCACCTCCAGGATTAGTCAGTTTGAAGAGCTGGAAACTTAGATTACCAAAAAAAATAAACAAGACTAAATCTATGCATAGCCCTTTGTCATTACGTAAATTGAAATAAAGCATGATACGATGAATAGGGAAGGCCTGTGGTGGGGTCCGAGAGTCAACAATTGGGAATAGGTGGCAGTCAGTCATAAGTAGGTCAAAGCCCCAAGCAGCCCCTTAGTCATAAACAAGACTAAATCGATCGGACGAGCTCCCTAGAGCCCACATCCCGATTTAGCCGAACACCCACGAGGCTCCACTCCCCGTCCTCTCCCGATCGTCTACGTCTGATCGGACAGGCTCCCTATGGCCTACTTCCTGGTTCAGTCGGACATCCACAAAGCTCCGCTCCCCGTACTTCCCCGAACGTCCGATTGCTCCCTAGAGCCCATATCCTGGTTCAGTTGGATACCTATGGGGCTTCGCTCCCGTACTTCCCCAATCGGATACATTCGATTGCTCCCTAGAGCCCACATCCCGATTCAGCCGGATACCACGGGGCTCCGCTCCCCGTCCTCTCCCGCTCTGCTACGTCCGATCGGACGGGCTCCCTAGAGCTCACATCCCGGTTCAACTAAACCCTAGACACCCATTGGATTCAGCTCCCCGTACTCTCCTGATCGGCTACGTCTAATCGGACGAACTCCCTAGAGCCCACATGCCGGTTCAGCTGGACACCGCTCCGCTCCTCGTCCTCTCCCGATCGGATACGTCAGATCGGACAGGCTTCATAGGGCCCACTTCCCAGTTCTGTTGAACATTCACGAAGCTTGGCACCCCGTCCTCTCTCGATTGGCTACCATCGATTGGAGAAGTTCTCTAAAGGGGTTTCCACCACTAGGTCCATCTCCCTATCAGCGACCCACAGCGACCCAAGGGGCTCCTTAGCCTAGTGGGCCCTTTAGCCTAATGTGCTCCCCGCCTGAAAGCCCGCTTCTCCATAAATGCGGCGCGTGAGCTTTGTTAGAAAGCATGAAGATTAGACAGATTAGCTGGCTGCAATGTGATGTTTTATTTAATGCGGAAATTACAAAGCCATTATAAAGAGGGTCATTCTCTGTTGGTGGAAGTACGCGTGCTCACTTACTTTCGCGCATCTACTTTCGTTTCTTCTTTTCCACTGCTGCCCTGTGTTGACTTGATCGTCGGAGTAACCTCCTAAGGACCCCTCCATGGCTTGCTTACTGACGATTCTCCTCCTCCCTATTTAGCATTTGTAGGCAGAAAGTTCTAGGAGTACTCGCAGTCAACATTCATGCCAGTTCACTAATGGTCCACAACTCACCGCTTCAAGACAGGATCAAAGCACACATTCAGTTCACTGCAAGAGTTTGACAAGTCTACTGACATTTTACACACCTATCGTATGATCATCATCTTCTCGACCACAATAGCTGACAATGTTATTAAATGCCATCTTTCTTCCTTATTGTCGTTCAAAACGAAAATAACCAGGGTAACAACAACTCACGAAGGAACAGGGACAAAAATTGTAAATCAGTGTTCCGGAGAGAACTGCTTGGATGACTGGCAGCGACAAGTCAGCCGAGACGATGAAATATGGAGGATGATTCGCCTTGAGGAAGACAATTTCCCCTGAAAAGAGTAACACGAGCATTAAGGGGACACCAGAAGAATTTCGGCATCTGCCCCTCCGACGTTCAAGTCAGAAAGAGATCAAAGGTGGTGTCGAAAATTAGGGTTTCGAAGAAGTTATCATATCTCATGTTTTCCTCCTTATATTCGCAGTAGGGACGTGGATTATACGCGTAACCGTTTTCGCAATTATGGGCGCACGTTCGCACGTTTATCCATTTTGGCATGACGGCTTTAATTGTGCTCTCATTAACCCAATCATGATTCCTTATTTATATTAGTCTTATGGAACGGTTCACCATAAATGCTTATAATTGATTATAATTATATTTGCCGGAATTCCCGGGGAGGTGAGGTGACATTCACCCACCACGACCCCTTAGGTGGACTTCGGGCGCTTTCTGCTCGAGGTAAGCCTCGGGTGCTTTCTGCTCGAGGTGGACCTCGGGCGCTTCTTGCCCGAGGTTGACCTCTAGCGTTTCTTGCCCGAGGTTGACCTCGTATGACGTCAGCTTTTCTAGTCCGAGCTAGTAGCCACTCCATTTTCTATATTCTTCACCTTCATTATCACCTGCATCAATCAGCAAAAAGTAACATACAGCTTTATCATCAGGAATCGTCAACCCATCGAAGATCCCTTTATCCCTTCCGGAACTCGTATTAGCAAGTCGCTTAATTAACACCTGGACAAATCATACCAAACATTCCGTCCAAAAAAAACCGAGAACAATCCATCCAGAAGTCGTTCTACTGGCATAACCCTGCAACCATACCTTAGGTATCCTTATAACGATCGCTGCATTGTGTTGACTGAGAAACAACTCGAGTTCTAAAAAAATGCCTCGAACGACAGCATCAAAAATGCGGAGGAAAGGGAAGTTAAAGTGATCAGCGCGTAATAGCTCCAGATCTGATTGACGGTCCACGAGATCGTCCGGCAGAGAAAGGGAGACTCAAATCCGGAGAGGAGTGTTTGGAGGAGGAAGAGGCAGAGAGATCACAAAAGGTGCGGCGAAGGCAGACGGATGAAGCAGGGAGACGATAAGCCAAGGCCATCGCCCATCGCCCATCGCCCATCGCTCGCTATATTACGTGGCGGAGCCACCTGGCAGGTGGATGCGAACGCCTGCGACTGGTCACCACGCGGCTCGGGTCGGTCAGCCCGTTTAGGCGATAAGTTGAGTTGATTCGGCACGAGTCATGGCGTGTAACGCTTGGCACGGATTTAACTCTTTTCATAATAAAACAATTTAAAAAAAATAAAATTATTCAAATATTTTACGGTATTTTACAGAGTAAATTTCACTATATTCATACTCAATTTTCATGAATTTAAAAATGCACATCACGTTTTCATTATATCACTCTATTCTTTTCGGTTCAAATTTTTTTTTCGCGTTTAAATTCTTCTCAGCTCATTCAAAAAAAATTAGTACTTTCAATTTAAATTATCAAATTCAAATATAAATACTTGTATACGTTAAAAAAGTTTAGTATATTTATTTTGGTTTAGAGTTATTTAAATTTTGTTAGGTCTATAATTTAAAAGTTTAATATTTTTTAATCGGGTGAGTCCTAAAAATCTATATTGCTTAGTGAGTATTATTATCATAGATTTTATAATGATGATAAATTTTATCAAGATTTTATAAATTTAAAATTTTATTATTCTCAATTTTATATATAAGAACATCAATATATTAAAAAGATTTTCTAAAAATATATTCATTTTGGTTTGACTTGGTGGCCGGTCCGTTGGGTTGAGCTGTCCATCTTGATGACTAAAAATATATTCATTTTGGCCGTCCAGTGAGTCCATTTTGAATTGGTGGTCAGTCCTGTCTCTCCGGGGAGGTACGATGGTTAAAACATGGGAACTTGTCACATGAGGTCTAGAGGTCAAATCTCGGCGCGCCCGAACATATACCTCTCTCATGTCTTGACCATTTGCAATTATCGCTAGTAGTCACCCGTGATTTACCTTCTCCATGTTAACTCTTAAACGAATTAGCAGAGAACTGAGGATGAATATATTCACCTTTTTTTCACTTGAATTGGTGGTCAGTCCGTTGGTTTGGATTGGGTTGGCATGTCGATGTGAACGCCTGTCACCATGCGGCTCAGTCGGTCAGCCTGTCTAGGCGATAAGTTGAGTTAATCCAGTACAAGTCATCACGGGCCATAGCCTGTAACGCTTGGCACGGGTTTAACTCTTTTCATAATAAAACAATTTTGAAAAATAAAATCAGTCAAATATTTTACCGTATTTTAAGAATAAATTTCACCATATTCATACACAATTTTCATAATTTTAAAAATGCATATCACATTTACATTATATTACTCTATTCTTTTCAGTTCAAATTCACATTTACATTTACATAATTTTCACATTTACATAATTTTCACCATATTCTTTTCAGTTATTTATAAAAAAAAAAAAATCTACACCATTCAAAAATTTAAAATTTTAATATTTTTAATAACAATTTTTATCAAATTTTTACATTTAGAAACTCATCACTTTTAATTTATACTATCAAATTCAAATTTGATAACATCGATATAGATTTTTTTAAAAATATATTAGTTTTAGTTTGAATTTTAAGTAATTAGGAATTATTTAGGTCCATTAAAAAAATGAAGAGATATAACGGAATTAGACAGAACGGTGTCGCAAGGCAAATTATAATCAAAGAGGAAGAGGAAGGAGAATAATTTTATTTGTCCGAATGAAAAAGTTTATATATAACAATTAAATTTTATCCTATTAAGTGGCAGATTATATGATATACTTAAATAAATTTAATTTTATTTATTTATTTATTTATTTATTATTATTAATTAAAGAGATATTATTTTAAGAATGAGGAGGGCTAAGATGTTATAAAATGCTAAAATTGGTGGCTGGTCAGAGCCGTCCATCTTGATGACTAATTGGCTAATGACTACTTGGATCGAAGGTTTAGAGATCTGGTTTATTACAAAAAAATGCTAGAATTAAATCGCAAAAAGCAGGAACAAGTTACAAGTAGAAGCCTTGTTCTTCTACGGTTCAAATTCAATAACGTTACAAGACAAATTGGAAATAATATAATAATTATAGCAAAAGTTGCTTTAGGGCAAAACCAAGAGGCGGATTGAGATATATATTGGAAAGTCAATACCCGAACCAGCTCTCCCTGGCATCACCACACGGCAAGGGAAGCACGAGGTGCGTTCTTGACTCCCACCTTCTTCTCCTGCGCATTTCGTCGAACAGTAAGCGCGCGTGCACTGTAAGACACAAGCGAGATCTGATTAATGGGCACGTACATGTTACAGACGATCGATGTTCTCAGTGGGGAATGGTTTCGCCGGCGACGGAGGCCTTGATGCGCTCGACGGTGCAGGCGATGAGGCTGTTGACGGTGGCGACGGAGCCGAGGGAGAGCTTCGCGGTGGGGACGGAGTCGACGAGGATCTGAAAAGCGACGGTGAGGAGGGAGCCGCCGGCCGCCGCGGAAGGCCCGTCGGGGAGGATGGCGAAGCCGGAGGGGAGGAGCGCCACGTAGTCCGGGTCGCCGCCGTTCAGCACCACGTTCATGGCCATGACGTCGACTGGCGCGTAGACGACGTAGGACCCCGTCGCGTCCGTGCAACTCTCTTGCAGTATCAGCATGTTCCCCTGGTTCGAGTTCGTGCTCTGCTTCCCCAATTTACATTTCGCTAACTGTTAAATTATCCCGAATTATAAAATCGGCTTCAAATTAACTGTGAGATGCTAATTACATTGACGCGGAGAAGAGAGACGCAGTTGCCTTGATCTTGGCCATTGGCGATGTGCGCCATTTCTTGAACGACTCCGCCGTTGGAGAGTATATCCCACTGCGATTCATCACGATCAGTGAATGAATAATAATACATGCCGCACGGCGAGCATTGATCATCGTATATTAATTGTGCACCTCACTGCGAGTGGTTTCGTCGCGAAGGAAGTCGAAGACGCGCTTGGGCGAGACGGGGAGCCAGAAGGAGGTGGCGGCGTTGAGGACGATGCCCGGCGGCCGACCGGGGTCGTCCACGCTCTTCCTAGTCATCACGCGCACGTCCTCCGCCCCGCTTCCCGACAGCGTTGTCCACTGATGCGTCGTCGACGCGCTCACGCCGCCGCAGAAACTCACCACCATCCTCTCCGCCAGCTTCAGCATGCTCTTTCGTCCTTCTGCGCTCGTTATCACTGCGCCGACGAAGAATTAATTAATCATGATGGCCGGAAAATTAATTTACAACGCCGATTAATCATGGTTACCGCCGATATCCGCAGAGGGGAAGTTGCTGGCCATCACGCTGGCGAGCCGCTCGCATTGCCGATCCAGAGTGCGGACCCACCTCTTGGCACCGAACGCTAGGCCGGAGTTGACCAGTGGCTTGTATAGGTCGTGAACAGAGCGGTCGTCTACTTCGACGTGCTCCACCCACGTCACCTTGGAGTAGCCGTTGGGCATTTCCTGGATCAAGCAGCCGGAGGGTCTTCTCCGGCACCTCAGCACCGGACCCGGCCGGAGGCCGTCGAGGGAAACGTCGACCACGGCCCAAGTGCCGTCGGGATGCTGCTTGCAGTACCTGACGAAGAGGCTCTCCCTCGTCGGAACGAGCGGAGAGGGAACTTGGAATTCTGCTGACATCTGCAATCAATCAATCAATCAAAATTCATCAATAAATGAGATGCAAAAGACTTTGAAAATAATTAATTATGAATCTTTACCACTTGCAAAGCTCCGTTGTAATTGCCTGCGACTCCGGTGGATAGCACTTCCAGCGTGAGAGCTCTCGACACGATCCCCGTGAACACGTTTGACCATTGATTCTGCTTCGTGGATTCACGATTAATTTGTAGATATTCTAGTGGAGTTGACTTTGGGGGGAGATCGATGGGTGATCAAAGAGTCATACCACGTCCATGAGCATCTCCACGAGGTTCATCTGGTTCATGATGACCACCGCCGACTCCCTGGACGCCTCCGTCTTGAGCGCGAACTGCTTCGGCCCGAGGCCTCGTGGGAAGGCTCGCGCGTACTCCTCCTCGTTAAGCGTCTCCCCGCAGCCACCGCCGGCGGCGGCGTTCATGGTATCGTGAGGCACCCAGAGATGCTCGTTGAGCTGCGCCATCAGGATGAGCTCCTCCATCGCCGCCACCGCCAGCTCCACCACCACCGGCTTCTCCACCTCGCTTTGCCCAGCCAAGCCCCGGATCAGCTCCCCGCCGCCGCCGCCGCAGAACCCCAAATCCAACGGAGACCTCGACGACGTAGTCGGAGATAGCAGCGGGTACGACGACGCAGCCACCGCCGCCGCCGTCCCCATTGGCTTCCCTACGTATTTTGCCGCTATACCCGATATTCTATCAATCTGCCAACGCGCAATCGATCGAGCATTTAAAATGCAAATACACAGATCGATATTGATTCAATATAAACACATATTTATATATATATATACTTCTTCGCGAAGACGGGCGTTCTCGATGCGGAGATGGTGTTCGTCGAGCGACATATCACCGAGGGCGGCGGGGCCGCCGCAGTTAAGGCAGGAGGCGTTGGTGAGGGCCTCCTTGAACCGCATGTTCTCTGCCCGTAGCTTGTCGTTCTCCGCGCGCAGTCCGCTGTTCTCTTGCCGCTCGTGTTGATTCTGCTCAAATTAAATTTGCAAGCTACAATTAATTAGAATTTAATTTGAACGATCGTCGAAGAAATTAAAGACGAAATGCATGGTTATTGAATTATATATCATCGTGTGCAGGCCTTCATTTGGGTGCGCTTGTTCTGGAACCAGAATTTGATTTGCAGAGGCTCCAGACCGAGTTCTCTGCTCAGATCTTTCCTCTGCTTGTCATCCGGATGAGGGTATTCCTTGAAGAACCTGAAACAGGACCCAAAAAAAAAAAAAAAAAATCTTCTTTTCAGGATCGATGATTGTCGACGACGTTTTGGGAGATCTAATTAATGGATGTTTCATTACGCTTCCATTTCTTGGATCTGATGCTGAGTGTGGCGGTGGTAGGGCTTCTTGCGCGGTCGCTGGTTCTGGTCTTGGTCGTCGTCGCCGGAGGCTCCCTCGATGTTCTCGCTGCCGCCGGACTTGCTCTCGAAGTCCCCGTCCCGAGCCATCTCGCTCTCGGCGGTGGTCGCCGGCGCCGTCTCCATCAGCTGGTTGCCGCCGTGATGGTACTGGAGCGGGATCTGCTGCGCCGCCTCCAACAAGCTCGGCTTCACGAATCCAATTGAC
>JBAMIE010020358.1:0-19468 GCA_037177295.1 Kaempferia parviflora
GTAAGTTAAGAAGATAAGTAGCGCCGCCAAGTAGCCTAGTAAGGGCGGGCGCTACAAAAACGGCGTGGCGTCTCACCGTCGAGCGGCGCCGACAGGTGGTCCTGCGGAGGGCGACGAAGGTGGCGCTGATGTTGTAATCATTGTAGTTGGAGAACTGCTCTTCGTTGATAATGTGGGCCCTGAGAGGGCCGTCATGTCGCCTGAGCCTCGACGGCCCAATTGTACAATCCATGTCGGTCCACCAAGATGCATATAAAATTACAGCCGTCCGATTAATTATTATATAAATCTGAATGTTACCGTATAATTTAACGACCGTAAAAATGAATAGTAAAATTTAAAATTTTTATTACACTTGATCTTAGCTAAAAGGTCATGTTTGACTATTTACATTTATAATTAATAGTTATTCGTGTTGATCTGACGGGGAGAGCGCAAGGGACGACGAACGTATTAGTAAAATTTAAAATTGACTTAGATTTAATCTGACCGTTCGCACCATGCCGCTTTGGCTTTCACAGTTCACTTAGACATGTTTTTCTGCATCCTCTCGCATTTTAATCTGACCGTTCGCATAGGGCAGATGATGGGTTCTATTTTTAAACCTTTCTCTCCTCTTATCCGTTCTTGGCAACTACGCCCTTTCTCGGGAGGAAGGCTGGTCGGCGGAGGAATAGATCGTTGATGGCGCTTCCGCTCCGGCTTACCTCTACCCTCTCATTTCCTTGCCCACCGGCCTTTTCCGCTCCGGGAAATGCGCGGGCCATCCGTCTCCACGCCATCCGGACAACCGAAAGGAAATACCGAAAGAAGAAGAAACAACCGAGGGACGACGACCCCAATTCGCCTTCCTATTCCTCCGGTCTGTCCGCGTCGACCGTGGAGAAGGGCCTGAGATTCGCCTTCATGGAGGAGCTCATGGAGCGCGCCAGGAACCGCGACTCCTCTGGCGTGGCGGATGTCATCTACGATATGGTCGCTGCTGGACTCAGCCCCGGCCCGCGTTCTTTCCATGGGCTCGTTGTCTCGCACTGCCTTTCCGGGGACGAGGAGGGCGCGGTATGTTGTTTTTGTTTGCTTTTGGATTTTTCTTGTGAAGCCGAGGAAAGAAAGTTATTTTGAGGTCGTTAGAGAGCCTCAGGCAGAAACGTTTTGGGAATAAAGTATCTCATAGCTATTATTTGGTGGATAACCAGTAAATTTGAGATTGGAATTTAGGAATAATTATGAATCTTGAATTCTGTAGAAATCTATATTCCGTAGAATGGCAGGAGATATATAATCAAACTCTCCATTTGGGATGAAACAGCGCAGCCGCAAATTCTTGTTAATCAAAAACCTTTTTTCAAAACAACTAAATAGGACGCTTGTATATACCTAAAACCCTAATTATGCAAAAAAATCTAACTATAATAAAAAGAATAAAATTACTCTTCCGTTCCCGCATCATTCTCCTCACATTGAGAAAACTCGTCCTCGAGTTTAGAGTAGTTTCAGGTGGTAGTATACGAGGAAGATCATTTGACATCAAATCGACAAAAGTGAGAGAACTGTTATTAGATGTTGTTGCTGATTGATTCTGCTCAGCTAATTGATTCTGCTCAGCTACCCTTTTAGATTGTCTAGCTGATGCTACTTCAAGACCAGTAGAGTTTTTTCTTGGACACCTTGAACCAGCCGTGGTTGAAACTTCCCAAACTCTCTGCCATTTTTGTGAATCTAGTTCTTCTTCTGGGAAAAGGTAATCCCACGTCATTCTGTACATTATTTCTCAGCTATGTTGCATGGATACGGGTATTGCATCGGACACGACAGCGATATGAAAAATTTTGAAAATATAAGATATGATACGGCTAGGATACAACGATTATTAAAAAATATAAAAATTATATATATAGTATTAAAAATTAAAAATCCTATAATAGAAAATCATATTACATCAATCATAATATTCATTACAAACAAAAAGTAAACATAACAAAATATAAACACCAAATCCATCTTAAACAAGTAAAAAAAAATCAAACATCCATATTAGTCTCATCACCAACACCGCCTTCGTATTAATTAGTCCTTAGAAAATTATTATTTTTCAATTTAACCCTTGCAACTTTTAATTTTTTTGCAATTGAGGCCAAACATATTCAGAAACGTGTTCCATCCATGTCCTACCCGTATCGTAGTTGTGTCCTACTCATATCCTAGCTGTACCCTAGCTGTATCCGACTGGTCAAACTTAAAAAAAGTCAATGACACAGTTTTTGTTGTATCCGACATGCGTATTTTCATGTCATGTCCTTGTTCGTCACTTATTTTGGAGTGTCTATGCTACATAGCTAGAAATGAATTACGATTGATGCAAGAGACTCTAGTTAGTCATTAGCCAAGTGTAAATGCAAATAATAAAGGGAGAGAAAACAATTACTTGACTTCGAATGCATGAGGCCTTGATGGTGGATACTTTGTAATTTTTACTTGTGATCTTGAGATGATATAAGCACTTGAGAGAATGTGATGCAGGAGCATCTAGGAACACAATCATCTCATATCATCCAATGCGGCTATCTTCCCCATCAGCAAAGATGTTCATTAGTTTGCAAGCAAGACCGTGGAAACCACTTGCAGACTAACTCATAAGACTGCATGATTTAATTAACCATGGGCAACGATCATTAATTGGATGGACCAAAGCTGACCTTTTTGATATTCTTATGCAGCAACAAAATCCAAAAGCAAAGCTATTAATTGATGGTCCTCCAACATGCAACACCAACTCAAAGAGGACAAAAGCATTGGAGAATAATGAATTTCACAAATGTTTTATTAGTCATGCTTAACATAGGCACCAAATTGAGGATAAAATCAAGAATGGGTAGTAGATTACACTCTGCAACGTATAACTTATACGCGTGAGAAGATTGTTTGGAAGCAATGACGAGCTTAGGACAAAGGGCAAATTTCCATGGATTTGTCAAGCTATATGAGAGGATCCATAAAGATGATACCAGCTACCTAAGAAAGACTTGATTCAACTCCCAAGAATAAAGAGAATATGGATGCATAAAGGGCATAATACCAGTGATGTTGGAAATTTTTGTTTGATGAAGTGGCAAACAACCTTTCGACCAAAGATTTGATTAGGATCTATGGTCATGTGGAGAATCTATTTTGCAAGTAGATTATAGTAAATGTTTTCAGAAGCAGTATATGGTGAATAAGAAATCAATGCTCAAAGATAGTGTTACTTGAAAGTTGATGAAGGAAGAGCAAACCACAAGTGGTTGATTTAGTCCAAGTTGGAACAGATATAGATCCCTAGATGTTTACACTTTACCTTTATATTCATTATTGTAACTTTACACTCACACTGTATGATAGATGATGCTTAAAATTAGACCCTAATTCACAAAGAGGTGTGAAATGTCTAGAGGTTCTTACTAGTACTACAAAGAAGCTTCTGCATATTATGAAATCAGCCATTCAGAAAAAAGGAGCAACATAATTATTTTGAATTAACCTAATAAGATTAATCAAAAAAGTAATAAAAGTGAAGTCATGATGTTATCGAATAATACAAGACACTTCTTACCTTAATTAGAGGAACATCATCTTGGACTATACTATAGGAAAATGAGTAGAAATCTAGATGATGAACTGTGATGGTATTATGCCTCTCCTATGCCAGCTATGAATTTAGATGATATCCACTATGTCCTTTAGCCCATACTTGATGAAAAAGATGCTTAAGTTCTGAACGGAGATGGTTACTTCCATGAAAAAGTTAATAAATGTTTGTAAAAGTCTTATAAAAAGGTCAATAGAACTCCATGGAATTATTTTCACAACTTTGTGATTCTATAAATTTCAATAAAAATCTATCAACTCCACGAAAATCTATCATTAAAAAAAATCAATGAAAGTCATTAAATCTCTTGATTGAGTACACTTTCATTTTTTATTTTTTATTTTTCTTTTGCGACTTTTTCTTATTTCTTAGGTTATTTAAACAAATGTTAGGACACTTGTAAAAGGACATTGAGATTGAGATAGACGTTGATGTTGAGTTTGGTTTTGATTTGAATAAAAATTATTTTCGTGTAAACCTAGAGGCGACTCCTCTTTGTTTACGAATTATCTTATTATGTCTTTCTCTGCAAACCTCTAATTCGAACTTTGCATCCGGAGTTTCTTCCCCTGCGTGAGAATGGTACTTTAACATCCAACAACAAACTCATACATGACTTATGCTACCTCTACAACTATAAGTAACCAACATGAGTATTGGTATGGATCTTAGTATTCGAAATAATATTTTATAGAAGTTTTTACACATGGTGAGTGGCCGTATTTGTGTCCAACTCAAAGTGTTTGTGTGAACATGTCAGGTGTCCTACACCAATACGTGAGGGGTAGATGAATAGTCTAGTATCAAATTATTACATTGAATATGCATGTGAATGCTTTAGCTTTTTTTCCTATTTATTTTTTAAAACAACAATGAGTTAGAGATCTATAAGCATAATATCTGTCCCGTTGGAAATAAAATTAAAGATAGATAATATACAATAGCAAAAAAATTTCTGGTGTTTAAAATAAGAAAAACATAAGCAAGAATTTTTCTGATTTCATTAAATGCATTATAGAACATGCCAAGAAAATTTTGCACAATGTCTTAATATGTGTTCCTATAGGAAAATAAATTACATTGCAATATATGAAGTATAAAACATGCAATAATTGCTACATTTAAGATCTTGATTGTTTTGTGAATCATGGCATCTTTATTTAGGTAGTACTCATAACTATTAATAGAAATTAAGTATATGTTATTTTAAGTTTAAATATAACAACTATAGTTGGTATTTTTTTTTAGTGCATTTTTCATAAACTTTAAAAAAGAATCAGATGCATGGAGATCCTCCAAGTTCGTTGAACACGTAGGTGGCAAACAATTTCGATCAATGTCATCTATATGTATATTTAAGTTTATGATTTGCTTTTTTCAGTTTATGTATATGTTTATATAATTTTATGCATGTCTTTTATCTTTTTCATTTGTTAAAAGTAACATATATTTCATAATTACTATCACAGCTATATGATCCACTTGATCCTGTCAATATTTAGCTCAGTATGGTTGAGTTAACTGCTAATTCTACCCTAAACTTGAGAGTATTGGAATTACCCAATACCAAAGTTCTCAAGTAATTTAGGCACAAAATTCTAAGATGTAACACATCTAGTCATTCTTTCAGCCATTACTAAGATGTCCTTTGGAATGTTAGCTAACATACTATACACTGTATACGGAACCTGATCAACATACACCATCTGACCCTTAATAAAATACAATATCAGTAAATCTAGTGTTGCTTGTCCAAGAACAATCACATTGCAGAGATTGATAAGAACACTGTTTTCTTATATTTGTATTTATATTCTCTCTATAGTTGATGTCACCTCTTTATTCATCATTTGCCACTCTTGATGACATTTTTTCTGATAAATCATTTCTAGATGATATATACTTTGGTTTCTCACTATTTGTCTATGTTGGTCTCACTTTACAACATTCTCATACTAGACTAAATTGCAATCATGCAGATGCAGTCATTTAGAAGAGAGCTAAGTGCAGGCTTACGCCCTTTGCCTGAAACTTTTATTGCTTTAATTCGTTTGTTTGGATCCAAAGGTCAGGCAACCAGGGGCTTAGAAATTCTGGCTGCAATGGAGAAGTTAAAGTATGATATCCGGAAAGCTTGGCTTGTTATTGTTGGTAGGATACCATAGTTTGATTTGTTAGCTATATTCTCTTGTTTTATAGTTACCAATTACATATTTTTTTTTTAATTTAGAGGAACTCGTTCGTAACCACCATCTAGAAGATGCCAATAATGTATTTCTTAAAGGTGCAAAAGCTGGGTTGCGTGCCACTGATGAAATTTATGATCTTTTAATTGAAGAAGACTGCAAAGCTGGAGACCATTCAAATGCTTTGACTATTGCATATGAGATGGAGGCTGCAGGAAGAATGGCAACAACTTTTCATTTCAACTGTCTTCTTAGTGTGCAGGTAGTGATAAATTTCTAATGCTACATATTTGTTTTCTGCATGAGCAATGCTAATTACATACTTTTGTTTTGATATGCATTCCCTCTTATACTTTTGTTTCTAATGCTACATATTCAGATGTCTTGTATATTAGATTTTGTCTCCTTCTGACTCCATCAATGAGGTTTAACTTGTTAGTTATTTTCTATTTTGGACCTTATGAGCTAATTATATAAAGTACTCTTCGCACGGAGTTTAAGATCTAATGTAATTACAATCTGTCTCCAATTTGGAGACTAATTGAATCTAAACATTGAAGACTTGAAAACCTATAACAATCGTTAAGTGGTTGATCCAAGGTTTTAAAAAATCTGTATAGACAATTGGTAGCAGTGTCAATATATAAGCCATGCGGTATGTGGACACATATGCAAGTTGGGATATATTCATTTCATATTACTATTATCAACCTCATAAACAACAAGTCATGGGGTCTAACTAATCAACTTGTATAGATTGTGCTGCTACATGTATCTTATTGCTAATGAACTTATACTAGGCGATTTCACTAGTAAATCCTAGATATTCTAGAACACTTTAATTATATAAATTAAATATTTCTTTGTTTTCCCTTTACCCATCACATTTTCAATTCAAATTTATGTAACTTGCCTTATTATAGAATCTAGTTGTGGTCTTTGGACACAATCATAATATCTTTATATATTTTCTCTCAAATCATCATCTTTTCCGAATACATCTAATTACTCTTGTAAAGTAGTTTTTTTGTGATTTATCTGCTAATAATCTCACACATTCATCTTAGTTTTTTGTTAATTTCAATGACAATATTTTGCATGTTATTTTCTAGTTGCCCAAAACTTTGACCCACAAAGCAACTGCAAAAAATTGTCCTTTTATTGTAAGGGCATGCGAGGAAAAGCTCTTCTCCATTTTATTCCCTCTATCATATTAATGATATCTTTGTTAATCTCTTTGTTGAGGACAGACCAAAAAATTATTGAAACTGATACATGAGCTTCCTCCAATGTATTCATCTTAATTACTGCTCTTATTTCTTATTGTTGAAATTTCTTTTAACTTTAGTTTGACTTAACTTAGAATCCTTAATTTCTCTATGCAATTCAAGCTTCAGGTTTATTCTATATGCACTCTCCTTAATTAGCACAGTATTGTCTACAAAAACTGATTTGAAACTTACGTTAATACCCAACATGTTAAATAATAACATATTTGACACATGTGACTATGCAATCTGCAATACATGAAACAGAAATATAACAATGCATGCCAATCTACTGAAGCAATGTGTAATAGTATTGAGAAATCATTAGAGTAAGTCTTTTGTTTATTTATTAGTTTTTTATTTATGTATTACCTAAAACTGGTTTTATTAGTATTAGATTGAACATGATTGAAATTTAACAATCTAGGGATAAATTGACCTCATTTAACTCTCATATGAGAGGCTTATGTTTTTTTTCCCCTCTAAAATTCTTCCAACTGCATGATACATGCAGTAAGCAATCACAGATGTGGCTGTCTATGAGGTCCAAAATTTATATTGATAAAATGCATATTATATTTCTAACAATGCGTGTTAATCAACCTATGCGGTCTACATATTTGCATACAAAACTATTAGTTAAGCTATGCAATCAATGTAATAGAAATACCCAATCAATGAACCTAAGAAATTCATATGCATTTTGGAAAGACGCAAACACATACAAGCATATGAGATTTAGGCTGCTGCATAAGTTGCCCCCTTCTGAAAATGCATATGCAGCAGTGTAATCCACTTTTTAAAACATTTAACATTTTTCTAATTTGTTTTCTTGGTCACTAACTCTTGATCTTCAGGGCCAGTCTAGTTATTCCTTCTATTCTACTGATTAATCTTTGGGAATATTTTGTTGAGAACAGTAGTGTGTGGTATTATGTTGAAGTTGGTGTTCTTATGGTTGGAAACAACCATGTATGGTTTGTCCTACAAAACTCATCTGCTAGTTTGATGAAGTTGTTGAAAAATTCAGCTAATCTTCTTTAATAATAATAATAAAAAAATGATCATATTGCTTACTTAAAGTTTGAGTAGGTCGACAACTATACATAACCTTATTCCCTGATCTGAGATGTCCTTTGGGTGTTTGACAGAGTATGTATAATAATCTATCTATATGCAACTTAAGTCCTGGAGACAATATCTACCATTATATACAATAATACAAGTATAATGGTTATTAGATGTGAACCTTCTTATCCAATCACTTGCATAATGAAGTGGATTTAGGTGTAATTTCCTGCTACATGGTATGATGGAAACTACAATCTTTCTCCTTAGAACCAAATTTCACTTTCTATTGTTTTTATGAACATGCTTCTGTAGAAACTGTAGTTACCTTGACATTCTGATGCAGGCAAATTGTGGAATTCCAGAAATAGCTTTTTCAACATTTGAAAACATGGAATATGGGGGTGAAGGTGCAGATCATATTCTAACGTAATTTTTTTTTTTTTAATTTAGATTATACTCTTTAGGTTATTAGATTCCCTTGGTTATTTTGATTAGATGCATGCAGGAGATGCTTCAACTTTTTTGTGCCACAAATTGTAAATGATCTTTTATCTGTCTTTTGTTGGTCACAAAACTCAGGGACATTAGTAAGCCCATCATTTAGGTGAAGATCTCGTGGAGAAAGCTGTTTGTCTCTGCTAATATTTTGTCATGTTTAAATTGACATATACATTTCTTTGGTTACTTTTTTTTTTTATCCTTTAAGTCTTTAAGTGAACATCTTGATTGTGCTATCTGTAATATGTTACCGAGATTCTTGTTTTGTCTATGCCATAATGGTATTCACTATGGCTATTCATGGAAAGTGCATTGTCTTATATTGATACAGATCTTTAGTCAGACTTCTACCAATATGTTCTGGTTCCATACATACTGACACTTGTTTTTGAGCTTATATTCATTAACATCAGTACATCCTTGTTTTTGTTCTGATATTTAATCTGAATGCTGAACTATTAATGGTTGCTTTCATAACACTTGTTTAGATTCATTAATATTTGCTGAATATTGTGTAATACTGGCGGGGCTATCATGAAGTTTGCAGTGATACTATGTGTTGTTTCCTCTCGTTAGCCATACAAATTGGTTCTAATTCTGTTGTATGCTAATCATTTTGTATGACATTAAATAAAACACGCCTTCACAAACTAATAGTTCCATTTCTGCTCCTCCTGATTAGTACTTTGTTTTGTAGATTACATGAAGCCTAATACTGAGAGTTATAACTGGGTGATCCAGGCATATACTAGGGCTGAGTCCTATGATAGGTAAATCTGCTGCTTGAGCATTGTATTCTCATTCATACTTGATTTTTTTTAATGTTATTGTGTTTGCCACAAAAGTTGGTGTTAGACTCATATTTAAACTTTTATATGCTGCTGCTGATTGTCATATTCCTACTTAGTATCTTGGCTATGTGTTTATATAATTTGATGATAAGGAAAATGCTGTATTGCTTAAGTAATGAGAGAAGTGCTATGTGCATTATAAACCCCAACTCCAGAACTACTAACGTGGGAATAAACCCACTACAACAATAGCCCTATTAATCCATACTTCTAACACTCCTCAAAAGTCATGATTAGAGCAGTTTATTTATTTATTTCTGGGATCAACTATATGAATTTTAACTCACAATTAACCTTTTCAGTAAGGTCATATCAGTTAGTAATACTTCTGTCATTTAAATCTCATGTAAAAAGGATTGGCTTAGATTTATCTACTCGACTGTTGTGAGTGCATTACTCCAACAGTAAGCTTAACTTGTTATTTGGTTTTAGAGATTGACAAGCATCACCTTGTAGTGCATCTTATAGTGATTTGTGTGTCAGATAACTAATTGTTGTTTGCTTTTGATCTAACCAGTTGTCACTATTTGTATAAGACTAGGGGGGCTACTATTTCTACCAGTGAAAAACTCAGTCTAATTAATTATTGGATTCATGGGACTTATTTAAGGTTTTAATTTTCTTGAAATTTAAATGCTATTGTTATTATATCACATATTTGGTTATGTTTGAGATAGGTTATGGTCCATTTTTTTTTTTTGTTCAATCTGCATGTAATTGTCATTTCAGTCGTGGTTAAATTTGACACTTTCTGACTTTCATATACAAAATTAGTATTTTGCCAAGTTTTGGGTATAAGATATATTACACTTTCTCTCATTTGCAGCTGATGGTTTTCTATTTTTTCATTGGACCTTAGGGTGCAGGATGTTGCTGAGTTACTTGGGATGATGGTTGAAGATCACAAGCGTTTGCAGCCAAATGTTAAAACTTATGCGTAAAGACATTGTCTCTGCTATTAGTTTCTTTCTTTCTTTCTTTTTTTTTTTTTTTTTGAAAATTCCAACTACATCTAGCCTACTCCTTTACTTTTATTAGGTATTTCCCTTCCAATCATTTTGATGTTATCTTAACCCCTTTAGTTAAATATTCTTCTTTTAAGGGCATGATCTCCCTATTTCTCTCTCTTTGCTTTATGAGTTTCTTCGAATTCTGTTTTTTATGTATAATTTTATACTATAAAACCCGCCGATGTCGGTCCCAAGCCTGGATGAAAAATGGTGAGGGTTGCGTGTGAGGTTATCAGCCAACGTTGACTTTGAGGCAAATGTTCAATGAATGGATGTATAGTTTTATACTGTAGAAATCGAATGCATGTTGTTAACAGTCTATTGAACATGTAAATCAAGCATTTACTCTTCCAGATAACATGCCAAATAAGTCATGCATGGTGTTGTTTTATAGAGATTAGTTCTTCTATTTTTCTGAGCTCGTATTGTGGTTTTGCAGGATCTCAGATGAAGTTATTTAGCATCATCTAGGAGTCTTGCGTAAACCAAGCAAAGTAAACTCATTAATTTTTTTTTTTCATAGTATTGAACTTTAGGATGCTGTGGCTTAACATTGAAGCCATTTCACAACATTAATGCATGAAATTATCATATACATCACATAGAAGAATATATTCATTTGTGTATTGAAGATATGCTTATAATTATGTAAATATACGAGATCATAGCTGTAAGTAACATTATTCTAATACATATATTTAGGACTTGTGGTTTGATTGTACTTTACACATCATCCAATATGATATCAGAGCCATCAATCTATTGCTGCAACACTAGAACCTTTTATGACCCCGGGGCAATGGTGATCGAGTCCGCAAATTAACGGAAGAATTTCCCTTAATGGGCGATTGACCTAGGAACGCTGGCCGCCGCGAGCGCTTCCTGATTTACCCTAGTAGTCGTAGGAAACTTCCTTGGGACCGGGCCGGTCACCCCAGGATTAGTCGGCGTAAGCTGGGTACCTGGTGCCAACTAAAAAAAAAAACACTAGAACCTTTTATGATCCAAAATCTTGCTGTTGACCTTTATCTCTCTATTGCTACAAGAAAAGAAATAATGAACCTCGTATTTATCACCTCACATTCTTCACTTTATCTTTAATGCCACCTCTACTCTGCTTGTATTTCTTCTTTTACTTTGTTAGGAGCCAATCAAAAATATTACATATATTGGGGTGTAACTTGTAAAGTTGTTATAACGAATACAAACATGCATAGATAAAACTACCTAGGATTAGGATCTCTAATAACGAATGTAGGTCGTTATTGTTGCTCTTTTATAGGCAAAGTTGTTCACTTGTACCTGGTCAATGTTGGGTTGATAGGGCCAAACCATGTTAGTCTTCTTATCTTATCTCACTCGTGGGAGGTGATGTTCAATCCCTCTTCCTCTCGTGAGTTGTGCAATCTGTAGTATCTCTCATATATGTAAATGTCATTCTTTCTCAGTCCGTGTACAAACAGTTTTTAATCATGAGCAGGCGAAGTTGGTGTGATCATGAGATTGGGGATCTAATTGGTATCAAGATGAGGATTCTGATATCATGAAGAAATTGATGGAGAAAATATTAGGGTTTAATGCTCCATGGTACTACATATGCTTATTATTCATTAATGGAAAGCTACACTTTACACCTTGTGTTATATGGTATTTCAGAATTAGGATTTTCATATATTCAATTAGGCCCTGGACAATTACAGGTTTTATTAGTTCCAATGATTAGATGGTTTGCTTGTTGATCAACTAGCAATTGTATTTGCTATGGCTTTGAAAGGTCCAAGTATTTTATTATCAGAAATCATTGTTCTTTATTATGGAGGATGGAATTCCATCAATGGTACCTGTAACATGGGGCCTAAACTCTAAATATCATTAAAATAGTTGAAAATATCATTAAACGAATACACGTAGATAGGGGAGGCTATCTAGTGTTGGTTCTATCTACCCCATAATCTAAGGACCAAGATTGTAATTCCAGTGTGTGTGTGTGTGATTTTTTTTTCAGAAATAAAATTTCTGAAAATAATGCATTGAGGTTGATAAACCTATTTTCCTTGCAGTCGTTTTTTTTTTTTTTTTTATTGAGATTCATGAATTTAATTGTGTGTGTTTTTTTCCTTATACTTGTAGAATTATCTTTTTATATTGGTTACTGAGCATGAAGGGGAGCCTTGGCACAATGTTAAATTGTTGCCATGTGACCTAGAGGTCACAGGTTCAACTCTTCGAAATAACCTCTCGCGAAGCAAGGTAAGGTTTGATACAATAGACCCTTCCCCGAGACCCTGCATTGGCGGGAGCTTGGTGCATTGGGTTGCCTTTTATTGGTTATTGAGCATCTTCACAAAATTCCTTGAAATAAGATTTGATATTTTTCTTTTTTAGCTGGACTCATTGTATTTCAGTTTCTGTCGAATTGATGGATAATTACCTTTATGTTAGGTTAATGGTGGAGTGTTTTACAAAATATTGTGTTGTAAAGGAAGCAATTCGACATTTTCGAGCCCTTAAGAATATTTCTGGGGGCACAAGGGTTTTGTATAATGAAGGGAATTTTGGTGATCCATTGTCACTCTATTTGCGAGCATTATGCTGCGAAGGTACTTATTTGATTGAAAGTACTATAACTTTTTGAAAAAAATTATTCGTTAAACTTGTTAGGCTCTGAGCTCGTTTACTGAGACATGAGTTTTATATGCATGGTAATTGTATTGAAATTGAAACTTCATAAAATAACCTCATCATACATTTTCCTTGAGCTTTGTGAATTATTATTCTTGCTCATGTTACAGAAATTTTTATTTACTTAGCTATTCTTCAATACCTTTATAAATTACCTTAGTCATCCTGCAGAAAATGTCGGAATCTTATTTATGGGAATCTAATGTTTAGTGTTTACTGATATCAACTAATGTTCCATTTGCTTACTCGAAAATAACTTGTTTGCAGAAAAACATTTCATGGGAGAAACATTTTCAAGTAAAATAGATTATTTTCTATTGTTTCGATGTGATGCAAAAATATGCCAAAATAATTCTTTTGCCTTTGACACAGAGGGGAAGACACTTTCCTTTTCCCCTAGTCGGGTTGGTTGGGCAAACTGGTTAGTTAGGCTAGTTGAGCGGAGTAGGTTAGATGCTTGTCCTGGCTAACCTTGATAGACCGGCCTACCTGCCCAGACTGATTCGCACACTGCACAGAACCAACCAATTTGTGCAAGCACCCAACCTGCTTGGCTTGATATGACCACTCAAGGGCAGGTAGGCCACCTATCCAGCTAAGTGCGATTAGTTTGATAGACTGATCATCCTTCTCTACCCTACTGGACCAACCTGACTGACACGACTTATTGGACTGCCAACTCACTCAGCTCGCCTGAATCAACTAGACTGGCTAGTTCACCCGAACTGACTAGATTGATTGGCTCACCTAGCTCAACTGACTTGATTGGCTTGCTTGCTTTGCTCGGCGAAACCAAATTGATTAGACTGAATAATCTGATCGCCTTAATCAGCCAACCCAACTGGATCGATTGTCTTAATCAGCCTGTTGATCCCATCGCATGCTTAGTTGCCCGATATGTGTGACTTGTCTAACCCAACCTGATTGATCTACCTAACTTTTCGGCTTGTTAGTCTGCTTGGATATGAAGGGCAAAGAGGAGTTTATTGATAGAAAATATGCAAAATATTTTCCTGGAGAATTTTTTTTGGATCAAATAGAGCTTAAATATAATTTTTTGAGATATGAAGTATTTGTAGGTGACATAACATTGGTACATTCAGGTGTGCTTTCTTTTAGGGGAGGGAAAGTGCAGGTGAGAGAAATGAGGTTAGGAAAATAAGTTTGTAGGGAAAGAAGGAAATTGATCCCCTTTCAGCTTTCTCTGGAGGTTGAGAAACTAGGAAAGAAAGTTTCCCACCTTTTGTTTGGATGGAAAGAAAATTCTAGCTTGATTTGTGAGAAACAAAATAGATAATGAAAAATATTACTTTTAATTTTCTTCGATTAAGATAGCTAGCATTGAGTTATTGCTGCTCTCTTCTCAATTTGTGCTGAAGCATTGCAGGTGCAAGAGTTACCCAACTGTTTCTAGAAAAGGGATAGAGATATGGGTCCTACCCTTCCCATTTCCTTTCCAAATGTTTCTGCTCAAGGAAACAGAACCTTGGGGTTTTAAATCTTAACTGGCAATAGTTGTATAAATTGTATAATCACTTTGCTAACTCATGGCAATTGCCATCTGAACTTTTGGTTGTTGTTAATTTTTTGGCATGATGATTTATCATATAATGTTTTATTGATAATCATCTTTTTTGCTTGTGCCAGGCTAACTTCAAATAGCATTCAAAATAAGCTAGTTATTTTTTAGTTATATGTCCTAAATCTCTGAACACTAGATTTTGTTTGGTAATTTGTTGAGAATATTTTTTTTTGGTTTATCTGAGTGTGATGTGTCCCAAGGGCTGTGGGCCACAGCAATTTCCATCTGGTTGCTTATTGTTTTACTTGCATTGATCTTTCTCTGACATTATTTACATAAGATTGTTGCAATAATGTCAATTAGATTTTCTTCATTGACATGGAGATTATGACCACACATATTTAGTTACTTGGATAACCAGGACGAGCTGTTGAGCTGCTGGAGGCTTTAGAAGCAATGGCTAAGGATAATCAACCTATTGCGCCACGGGCTATGATTGTGAGCAGAAAATATCGTACACTTGTGAGCTCCTGGATAGAACCATTGCAAGAAGAAGCAGATGTGGGTTTTGAAATTGATTATATCGCCCGGTACTAGCCTCATTTTTTATTGTGGATATTGTTTTAGTTAGTAGCACAATAATCTGTCAATTTTAGTCACAATGGAATGAAAAATATATTTACCCTCAGTTTTTCATAAAGGCTTGTTGTTTCATTGTGTAGATTATGGCATTATATCTAATTTGTAGAAGCTTTGATGTATTGAGTTTCATAATACAAACTCTGTAGTTATAACTTGATTAGTTGGCCAGACTGTTATTGAGGATAAATTTGTAAAGTTGATAGTTAGAGCATATACCGCACACGAGAATACAAAAGGATAACATGGAAAATTCCTTTTATGGATAAAAAGTAAAACAACCATGGGAGAAGACATGATCCATTAATCAAATGGGAGAGCGCATATCCTAGTTTTCTGCCAGTCATCTAGAATAAGAGGAAAACCTTAAATATGTTGTAATATTTGAAGCAAAAAATATCTAGACATATATTGTTGTTGGTGATCTTGGAAATGTAACCCATTAATTGGTCGACAATCAACAACATAATGAGATGATGGTTTCTTTTCTATCCTTGCTATCTTTTGTGGATAAAATTCTAAAGGAATGATGGGGACCTGCTCAACAAATAATCACTCCATTGACTACTCTTTGGAGTATCTAAGGCAAGTGTTTTTTCTTAGCATGCAATCTTATCTTCTCCATTATGATTTTGTTCCTCCTCTCAGAAACAATAGCGTTATCATTTGTCCAACAGTGTAGTGTGAGGCTCTAACAATCACGTCAATTTTCATGGCTAAATCACTATGCCTTAAAGTCACATGGGGTGTATTCATGCTATTTTTCTCATGCTATGAGAACATAGCCATTTCAATTTCTCTTGTTCCTAGCATGAATATTTAAAGAAATCAAACACTTGGATTTTGCATTTCAAGAAATCTGCTCATGTCTATATAGAAATGTCATCTATAAATTGACAATAGATTGTAGGAAGACACACAAGGACTCCTTAAACAATTTATAGGTATTTGAATAACTCGAACTTAAACTCCTTCCTCTCAACTCTAATTTCAAAGGTGCTTTGGTTTATTCCAGAGATTACAATAATCAGTGGGTTTCATTTTTTTATTTTGGATATAGCGGACTGACTAGGCAACCGATCAAAGATCCTCTTAATCATATGAACTAGTATTTTGTGCCCCTGTTTAGGTGAATCCTCAAATCACCTTTAAATGAGATTCATACAAGTCCATGCACGAGATGAGTACAACCACATAACAGATCCCACAGTTTGTAAATTGTTGATTTGTAGAACTATCATTGTTTGGATTTGGGGATTTGAGGATGCTCTCTAATGATCTCCAGGTGTTTCAATGTAGAATTTCATCACAATATCACATGGACAGTGAACTTATATCATATTTTGAGCCCCTGTTCACTCATATTCAGTTCCTTGTGATCTACAGATATGTTGCAGAAGGTGGGCTCACAGGAGAACGCAAGCGGTGGGTACCACGAAGGGGAAAAGAACCTTTAGATCCAGATGCCCTTGGTTTTGCCTATTCAAACCCGAAAGAAACATCTTTCAAACAGTGTTGTCTTGAGGAGTGGAAGATCTACCACCGCAAGCTCCTGAAAACCTTAAAAAATGAAGGGCCTTCCATTTTAGGTGATGCTTCAGAAGCTGATTATATTAGAGTGGAGGAGAGATTAAGGAAAATAATAAAAGGGCCTAACCAAAATGCTTTGAAACCAAAGGCTGCGAGTAAAATGATAGTCTCAGAACTAAAGGAAGAGCTAGATGCACAAGGTCTGCCTATAGATGGAACTAGACAGGTACTCTACCAGAGAGTGCAGAAGGCAAGAAGAATAAACCGTTCACGTGGCCGTCCACTTTGGGTGCCACCTGTGGAGGAGGAAGAAGAAGAGGCAAGCAATATTTCCTCTTTTTTGTTTTTGTAGAAAATTCCTAACATCATGTGATACAGATCTATAAAATTGTGCTTTTTGTCTAGTACTTGCCAGCTGTCATTTCTTTTCGAGAGCATATCTCTTGGTTCACACTTCATATGCCCTTTTCCTCGTATGGATAAAATGAAGTAGAGTATGATTGGATTAACATGTTTTTTCTATTCATTTCAGGTTGATGAGGAAGTGGATGAACTGATAGCGCGTATTAAACTTCAAGATGGAAATACAGAATACTGGAAGCGCCGTTTTCTTGGTGAAAGTTTGACCAATGTGCACGAGAAGGATAATTTATCAGATTCTGAAATTCTTGATGTAACAGATGATATAGATCCTCTGGAGGATGGGACAAAAGAAGCAGAAGAAGATGAGGTAGATGAAGAGGAAGTTGTTGAACAAACAGAAAATCAAGAAGGTGATATAACTAAAGAAAAAGAAGTTGAGAGAGCCAAACCTCCTCAAATGATTGGTGTTCAATTGTTAAAGGATTCAGAAGAAACTTCTTCAGCAAAGAAATCAAGAAGGAGAGTTGCTCGAGCAACTATAGAGGTTTGCCATTATAGTCTTTCATCATTGTACATGTCCCAATACACACACACACACACACACACACACAAACATATACTATAGCTCCCCGGTTTGTGATTGGCATAATCCATATTATACACACACAGACATGTATGGTTTCTTAGATAATTTGCTTCTTTCTGTCTAGCAAAGTCTAGTGTTTGCTAAGCTTTATATGTTTGTATTTGAGCGAGTCCCTTGATTGTTATGGTTTCACATGGTTATATGGCATGGACATATTCTTGCATGCATGTGATAATGGCATTAAGTTAATGGTATAAACAAATTTTAATTTTCATACTCGTTCCTATTACAGATTACATTTATTTTTACAGTGCGTAGGTTTGTCTGGGTGATTTTGCATGCTTAACCACTAATGAAATGCTTGCTTTGCCCTAGTTGTTGTTCATCAAGATGCACTAGTAGTCACTGTAAATATTTACTCCAGAGTTTATGCTTTCTGCTAATATCATTAAAGAATATAGCTTTGAATATTTTTCGAAATCTTCTATTGCTTGCATCTTCTTTTTTTTGTATCTTTTATTACTTGCATCTTCCAGCAGGCTTATTATTCTTGTTTTCTGTTCTTCTTAGTAGCCTATAATTTCCCCCATAAACATTCCAGAAGCATCAAAATGTTGATTTTTTTGGCCAGCTACATGTGACTTCATTTGCTTTGATTCTTTGGTCAATTTCATGCAAGTCAGAATAATTTTCAAGTAAACATCTCAAATCTTTAAAGGTTGTTAAAGTGATGCCTTTGAGAATCATGCTTGGTCAAGCTTGGGTCGAAATGGTATCATGAGTCATGACCATACAACAATATGAAACTAAAGTTTCACTTTTGAAATGGAAAAAAGGGAATTTTGTACGCTTCACAAAGTGTGATTTTGTTTCTGGTTCTGTCACCTTCTCTCTATTCAGCATAGTTTGCGACATATAAATTGTCAAACAACCAAATATGAAGCATAGCATTTGATTTGAAAATTTGCATTCCCTTGAATTTCAGGAAGAGGAAGGTAATCTTTTGTCTATGGCTAACAGATAACTGGTATGTAGAATGCGGATGATTGATTCTTCCTATAGATCATCTTTTATGGACTTTGTTCCCATATATTCTTCTGTTGTTTTGATCCCTACTCTAGCCATTACAAACTCAGTTTAGATTGACTTGGTAGGCTAGCGGTAATTTTCGCTTTCAAAAATTTCCTGCACGGCAATCAAGTTCCGCACTTGACTCAACCTCCCAACGAATACCCAATGCAAAGGCACAACAAAAGCCACAAGCAAGCAAGCAAGCAACACCAACAATTACAGGATAAATCCCAACCTTTATTATTCCCAAATAACAAAGGAATACATATGGAATAATACAGAATTGCTAACAAATCCCTCATGATCCGCCCATACAAATCCTTCATGATTCTACTCACAACAAATCTCCCTATGGCCTATACTTGCCTAGAATTTTGCCTCTTTGTACACAAATTCCCCACGAATTTGCCTCAAATTCAGCATGAATTTGCCCTCCTCTTGCACCACCCTTGGCACACTTTTGGCACACCCTTGTGCACACACTTGTGCACACTAGTGAACACCTTGCACCAACGACCTCCTTTGCCTATTTATTATGCATAGGCAAGAGGTTACAAAGGAAGTTA
>JBAMIE010020462.1:0-33154 GCA_037177295.1 Kaempferia parviflora
ACCTAACCTAACTTGGTTGGTCACATCAAAACTAACCCAATAGGGTTTTCTACTACATGAATTCATTTACTAGAGTTTTCTTCTTATGGTTTCATTCATCAGGGTTTTTACCATCTAGCTTTGCTCGTTAGGGCCTAGTTTCACTCACTATGACTTTACACTTTGCTTAGAGTTCACTCCTCAATAACTTCTCATTATCCTTGCAGTCATTCAGTAGACCATTTATCTAACTAGGCCAATTTTACCAAGCTCCATTAAACATATTATCAAACAAACATCAAAACCCTACAGGTCAATTGCACTAACAAAAGGTACGTGTGCACACACTTAACCACTCACAAACTACCACTAACATCTTCTCTTTAATGTTCTTCTTCTCTATCTCCTTTGTTAGAGACTGACTTGAGCATCAGAGTGGTTGAGTTAGCACATCCCCTGACCCCCATTCTAACTCTCTCTTTCTCTCGAGTTGTGTAAGCATTCCAAACGACCCCACCTTCTTCTTAGGGTTTGACGACTTCGTCAACAACAGAGACAACTCGCCGATGGCTCATCCTTCGGCAATCTAAAGTACAAACATACACCACCTCCATGATGTTCAGCAACACCTACTACAAGCTACTGATGCAAGGGCAGAGATTGTTCTTTTCGGATGAGGCCCTTTCTGACCCATCCTAAAACCACAAGGTTCGTGTCCCCATTAGCAAGGAGTTCTTTCAGACTTTTGTGTTGTCCATCATCGGGATGGGAAATATAAAAGAAGGTGGAGGAGAAGTGAGGAATAATTGTAGGATGATTAATTGAACAACTAAGTTATTATTATTATTATTGATGATTTGAAATCCATGTAAGTGTTTGGATGTGGTGAAGTGCTACTTGAACTTTAATTTATATATTATGTTTGTTTATATCTGAGTGGAAGAATTAAGTGAAATGAAATTTGCAATAATTAGGGTAGTAAACGAGTCGATTTGAGTTAAATTCTATGGTGGTCGAGATTATTTGATAGAATAACTGAGTCCAGTTAAACTGAGTTTAAAATGAATTAATTCGTTAAAATTTGTTTAAACTTGACTTGACTTGACTTGTTTAAATATGATTAAACTTGACTTGAGTTTAGTTCGTTTTGATATTATTTAGTTCTCAGTTCAAACTTATTTGATTGTTTAAATTTTTTATAATTTTGAATTTGTTTGATTAGTTATTAAATTAGATAATATAAAGTTATTTGTTGAGTTTTTTATTTATTATATTGATCAAAATTTTATTAATAAACATCGATTGTAAGCTTTGTTAATGATATTGTTCACTATTTTTTTTTTTGGAATAATATTTACGAACAATTTGACAATCCTTATTCACAAATACCAATGAGGTAAAAAAAAATGTTTAAGCCAGTTCATTTACTTTCCTGAGTTGTTGAAATTTATTTATTTAATTGATTTTACGCGTATTGAAATTCCTTATTTATTTGATTGGGGAAGGTTATGGAAAATTATCATTGTCATATATATATAATAATGTATATGTGTATGTTTTCTTTTGGTCTGAAGAAGTCATTCACGATCATGTAACTTAGCGTAGTAAATAGCCGACAACACTCAATCTCATGATCAGTCAGTCTCCTCTACAACTTTACTCTCCTTCCGCTTCTCTTCTCTTCTCCTAGGGTTCCATTTTACCCATCTCCGGTCTCCACTCCCCTCGAGCTCTCCCCCGATCCTCCCATGCCGAGCTCCCGCTTCAGCCTCCGGTAAACCCTTAGCCCCATTCGGAGCGTAGCTCGCTTGCTTTGGGCCCTCGTTACTCTTTGTTTCCTCATTTCTTTGGCCTTTGGGTTGCTGTTAGCTGAGTGTACTTGGAGGACGCTGAGGGAAGATGTCTTCATCGGAAAGGGCGCCGGAGGATCAGCCGGCGTCCAGACGGATACTTCGGACGAGTAGTCTTGGGGAGTCCAACTTCGACAGCGAGGCCGTGCCTTCGTCCCTCATCGAGATCGCACCCATTCTTCGAGTCGCCAACGAAGTCGAGTTACAGAGCCCTCGTGTTGCCTATCTCTGTGAGTTATTTTCTTGCTCGCCTTTTGGCTCAACGAAGTCTAGTTACAGAACCCGCGTGTTGCTTATCTCTGTGAGTTATTTTCTTGCTCGCCTCATGGCTCAACGAATAAGAATTACATAACCCGCGCGTTGCTTATCTCCGTGGGTTATTTTCTTGGTCGCCTCTTGGCTGCTAGGTGCCGAGTCTTGATATCGGGTGATTCTTGCAGCGCTGCTAATCATTTGTATGTTTGTTGCCTTTCTGGGTGGTTGAACTTTGCCATATTCTATCTATTTGTTTTTTTTTTTTACTTGCTATTGTCTGGTTTAGGATAATGGCCAGTGCCAACTCTAAGCTATTTTTTTTACTGACATGTTTCATAGTGCTTAAAAATAAATTTCAGTCCCACTGCATTTAGATAACTCCAATAAAAATTTTGAAATAATTTTGATTGGGCTATCCCCTCTAATATCTCTCTCAATCCAACAAGTTCCACCTAAGACTTATATTTTAGGGACACTCATAACCTACAAGTATCTAAAAAAAATACGCTTTCCTAAACATGTGGCTTGATTGAAGGGAAATTTGAAATGGAAGACATGGTGCAGGAAAAAAAAATACAGGTACACATTTTTGTTAAAAGTGAACTTTTTTAAGTATTTGACACAACAATTGAAACTACATGAGTATCTAACCAATATTCTATAGCATTTTATGGCCTACTAATCTTAGAGAGTTTTGTTGCTAAAATCTACCAGCAGCCAAGGCATATATAAGATGTCTTGTTGTTGACATCTTCAAATTTATTTTAAGCATAGTATAAGTTGTAAGTATAGGAAACTAACCCATGAACTCCTATCTATGGTACATTGTAGTGTGTTAAATTTTGATGTTTACTTGCATGTAACAAAATATTTTTGAGTTGGAGGAAGTGGAATATATTAATGTAGAAATGCATACCCTTTCTAATGTAGAAACACATACCCTTTCTAACTTTTGTAAAAGTGCAGTCATAAATTGATGTACATCTCGTCCACTTGAAGTTGGATCCAAATGATGACTTTTTTCAAAAGCAAAAAAAATGGCCTAGTTCGTTAGAAAAAATATCATTCATTTAAGAAAAAGATGTTGAAAGCTATCAATAGATGTTGAACATAGAGCAAGGTCTATGATATTTTCTCTATGAACTTGGTCGTTTGTTTGCTTTTGAAAGCTCACTATTTGGATCTATCTTGAGTGGATTAGGTGTTTGTCAATTCAAGACTGCACTTTTATCGAGGTTAGAAAGAGTTTGTATTTCAATATTAGAATTCATTTTAAGCTGAATTTTGGGCATCTTAATGAACTATGATTTTTTTCCATTTCATAAGTTATTACTGAACATATATAACCTTGCAAATATTTATGTTTATTTGTTTAATCATTTGTACGTAGTTGAATTTAATATAGTTTATTTATATAAGAACTTTAACTTTGCAGATTGTTGAATTCTTATTTGAAGTTTATTGTTTTCAAATAAGGAACCTTATAGTAATTGTTTAGATTGACACTGGTCATGATCGTAAACCAGATATGTTTTTCATTTGAAGTTTATGGTTTTCAAATAAGAAACTTGATAGTAACAGCTTAGATTAGCACTATGCCATGATAGAAAATTAGACAGGTTTCTTATTTGAAGTTTATAGTTTTCAAATAAGAAACCTGATAGCAATAGCTTAGATTAACACTGACCATGATCGTAAACCAAACAGGTTTGTTATTTGAAGTGTATGGTTTTCAAATAAGAAATCTGACAGTAACAACTTTGATTGACATTGGTCTTGATAGTAAACCAGACACGTTTGCTATTTGAAGTTTATGGTTTTCAAATAGAAAACCTGGTAGCAACAACTTAGATTGACACTGGCCATGATTGTAAATTAGACGGGTTTGTTATTTAAAGTTTATGGTTTTCAAATAAGAAACCTGATAGTGACAACTTAGATTGGCACTGGCTATGATCATAAACTAGACAAGTTTCTTATTTTGGAGATTATGTATGGTTTTGACATAAGCAACAAGCACGACAGGAAAGAGAGGGAGGAGGATTGGAATATATTTTGATCTCTTAGTCTACAACAATTGCATGAGATTGCGTTCCTTGTAAAAATAGCTCATTTGCTTGTCATCATTGACACCAATAACAATTTATATACACAAGGATTTAACTGTATATACTGGCTTTATTTAATACATTCCACTTCCTCCAATTCAAAAATCTTTTTTTCAAAGTAGCTCATTTTTTGCATTATTGAAATTACATGCAAGTAAACATCTAAATTTAACACACTATGTACCATGGGCTATTAGGTCAGTAAATAGGAGTCCATGGGTTAGTTTCCTATTACTTACAACTTATACTATGCTTAAAATAAATTTGAAGATGTCAACAAGATCTCTTATATTTACCTTGGTTGTTTATAGATTTTAGCAACGAAACTCTCAGAGATTAGTAGGCCATGAAGTGCTATGGAATGTTGGTTAGATACTCATGTAGTTTCAATTGACGTGTTGAAGTACTTGTATAAGTTCACTTTTAACAAAAATGTGTACCTTTGTTTTTTTTTCTTGCACCATACCCTTCCATTTCAAATTTCTCTTCAATCAAATCAGCCACATGTTTAGGCAAAAGTATATTTTTAGGATACTTGTATGTTATGAGTGTCCCTAAAATATAAATCTTAGGCGGAACTTGTTAGTGAGAGAGATATTAGAGGGGGGATAGCCCATTTAAAATTATTTCAAAATTTTTATCAGAATTATCTAAATGCAGTGGAATTGAAATTTGTTTTTGAGCACTTTGAAAAAATGCAACGAAAATAAATTTTCAAGATCTTTGCTAAACGCAATGGAAATAAGATAGTTTCAAAATGTAAAGGACACGATTGAGAAGAATATATAACCAAAGTGATTAACAAAATTTCAGCACAATGGAAATATTAAATTAAATGATTTGTGCAAAGAATTAAAATCTAGTGCAATAAGAAAAAGAAACTAAATTGTAGCATTTATGTGGTTTGTAACACCTAGCTCCTACACAATAGCCAATGGACTCTTAAGGTGAGTCACCCTTTGAAAATCTATTATTTTTTTGAAAATCTTTTGAAGTGAAGAAACCTTTTACAAAACTCAATTTCAACATAATGAATATATGAAAAGAAAGAAGATGGAAATTTTAAGCTCAAAACTAGAACAAGAAAAGCAACTGAAATAATAAATCAGAATATTGCAAAAGCTGAAAGAACTTCAATGAAGTGTCGAATCTTGCTGTAGGTGTAGCACTTGGAACTTCAAGAGACACGTTTAAGATGTTTTGAGCACATACTTAGGCATCCAATAAATAGGTATGACAAATATATACATTAATAGAGGAAGAGGGAGATTAGTAATAATAAAACATATAAATGTTGATGTAATAAGGGATGAAGCCAAATAACCTAGGAGGATCCATATATTTGACCCCGCTTAGTCAGATAAAAGTTTGGTTGTTATTATTGCACGCAGTGATTATTCTTCCCTTCCAGATTGCAGTGCATTTTAATATATATTACTTTTGGTTGTATTAAGACTCATTGTTCAATGAGTGAAGCTTAAATTGAAACTTTTGTACTTGTGGTTACTATGTTGCAAGCTATCAATTAGATGTTGAACATAGAACAAGTAAGAAAAATTGCTTTGTTGAACATGCTGAACAGCTAAGCACTTCACTTCAGTATGTAAGATGGTTGTTTGGTAGAAAATCTGTTGGTGCAACATATCCACAGTACTGTAATTAAACAATGCTCAATGCATGCAGGGAGTACTCTCACCTTGTGGATTCCTTTCCTTATTTACTTAGTTTACATATATTGGTTCTTAAATTTCAGAGTGTTATGTAGTGTTGTTTATTTTACTTTATGCACCTTGTCAATGTACTTATTGATACCTATAACTATAATTGGATATGTGATTGATATTTTCTGTGATGAACTAGGTCGTTTTTTTGCTTTTGAGAAAGCTCATCGTTTAGATCCGACTTCGAGTGGACGAGGTGTTCGTCAATTTAAGACTGCACTTTTACAGAGGTTAGAAAGGGTATGTATTTGTACACTAGAGTTCAATTTAAGTTAAATTTTGAGTATCCTAATGAATTATGTTTTTTTTCCCATTTCATAAGTTATTCCTTCTGAACATATTTAATCTTGCAAATATTTATGTCTATTTGTTTAAATCATTTGCACGAAGTTGAATTTAATATAGTTTATTTGTATAAGAAGTTTAACTTTGCAGATTGTTGGATTCTTGTCTGGATCAACCATCAAATAGTACAGTTTCTAAATTTATCAAACATATGCCTAAGTTGACTTTATTAGAGTGGTAGATGGAAAGAGTAGAGAGTGGGTAAAAAAATGTCCATGGGATGACATTGAAGTTTGTTGCTCAAGTGTCTGAATGATGTGGGATTATGTATTCTTTAAGCATATACAAATTCCGTTACTACAAATAAAAAATTTCTGTCCGATTATTGTAGAGTAACATCATTTTTATAAATAAATAAATGGTACAGTAAAAGATATTTTGAGAAGAAAACCCATTCATATCACCTCTTTCGTTGGGAATGTCATGGGAATGATGGAAGAAGGTGGCTGGTGACAACGCTCGATAGTGGAGGTGATGGATTCCTCGACGCTAAATAGGCTAGCGACAAGGCTTTACAGAGAATTGTGCATGAGGCACAAATGACGTGAATGACGATGTTTCAATGGCGTTATATTGGCATTGCCTAATTGAATTGCGTGCATGTTCCTAATGTGTTTGGGGAGCCAGAGGAGCTAGCGTTGATGAAGAAGGCCTGGTCTTATCGTTTGGAAAAGCCAGGGAGGAACCAGGGTTGACACTAGTGGGGCGATGCGACTACAAAACCCAGTGAAGGGCTTGCAGAGCTCTGCTGATGGTGGAGCTAACAATTTAGAAGGCAGGGCTGTTTGCAAAATTGGGATGTAAGGCTTTACTGTGGATGGAGTCTCATCTGGACAGGAGATTCTTCTTGTGAAGTGGGAAGGGCCATGCAGATTGTGATGCTGAACATGAACATGATTAGGGAATTCACATCAAGAACAAATCAGGAATTCGACTGTGATACCAATTGATGCATCTTGAAAAATCAAACTGCGAAAAAAAAACTCAAATTTGCCCAAGAGGATAATTTTATAAACTAGATGATGATTTCAACATATGTGATCCTAACCTGTTTTATAGATTCACAACTAGACCGATTCTTTGTAAAATATCAACTTAATTCATTCTTAAAGAACAAAAAGGTCATACAAGCTTTTCTAAGGAAAAAATATAAACAATCTCATAAAGATTTTCTTTCTAAAAAATATACTATAGTATAATAATTGAAACAACTTAGGCAACTTATTAATTTAAAATAGTATTTTCAATTCTAACTGCGATAATGTGTTTGAGAATATTTGATAGATTGTTGTCTGATATTATCAGGAAAATGATCCTACACTAGAGGGAAGAGTCCAAAGAAGTGACCCGCGAGAAATGCAGAGCTTTTACCATGACTACTATAAGAAGTATATCCAAGCACTCCAAAGTGCAGTGGATAAAACTGATCGGTAAGTAAGATGTAAAATTTGCTTTATTAGCTGTCTATTGTGCAATTGTTTTGACGTGTTAGTTTCTTTTAATTAGTGCTCAGCTTACCAAAGCATATCAAACTGCTGCTGTATTATTTGAGGTTTTAAAAGCTGTTAATCAGACGCAATCTCTTGAAGTGGAACCTGAGGTAAAAAAGCCTAAATTTTGGTTATCATGCTGTATTACTAACCTAAAAATTGATATGATTTGGAGATCTCCAGTAATGTTTGCAAGCAATACAGATATTGGAAACTCACAATAAAATAGAGGAAAAGACTAAGACTCTTGGCCCGTACAATATTCTTCCTCTTGACCCAGATAGTGCAAATGAAGTTATTATGTGCTATCCAGAGGTATTATCCTTACTTTCTTAGGTGTTTTCAAATGACTTATATGTTTGGTTTTGTAAATCTGATTTGGCATATCCGTGCTCTTTTTTAAATTTAGATTCAAGCAGCTGTATTTGCCCTTCGAAACATAAGAGGTCTTCCATGGCCGAAGGATTACAAGAAGAATTTTAATGCAGACCTATTAGATTGGCTTCAGATTATGTTTGGATTTCAGGTAATAATGCACCTTTGGTTACTCTTCTCTCTATCAGATGATGCACACTCAGTTAATTGTGCCGTGTATTATGCAACTCATGAGAAAATATTTCTAAATTCATGCAGGAGGATAACGTCTCTAATCAAAGGGAACACTTAGTTTTATTACTTGCAAATGTTCACATACGCCAAATTCCAAAGCCTGGCCAACAATCCAAGGTTTGTCTCTTTTCTCTGATATATTTAGAGGGCTTCCAATAGCATACATGATATAATTATATTGTGTGTCTGATTTTTCTTCTCATATGATTACTGTGGGTTGCTTGTTTAGTTGGATGAACGTGCCTTAACTGAAGTCATGAAGAAATTGTTTAAGAACTATAAAAAGTGGTGCAAGTTCTTGAATCGCAAGAGTAGTCTGTGGTGAGGATATCTTAACCATTATGTTTTGGATCTTTGTTTTTCCAGTCTGTACGCATCCAAGATAGAACTTATTAATATCAACTTTTTCACTCAAATACCATTTGACTATTCCTTATCTATATAATATTTTTAAATGGTAAATATTGCAGGTTGCCAACTATACAACAGGAAGTGCAACAACGAAAGCTATTATATATGGGTTTGTATCTCCTTATATGGGGTGAAGCTGCAAACTTGAGATTTATGCCAGAATGTCTTTGCTACATCTATCATCATGTATGCTGTCCAAATTCATTATTTTTGTCTAATGCCAGCTGTTTGTTTCACTTTTCTGTTCACTGCAAAATGGATTTCTCTTGCACGACAAACCACACAATCGGATTTATTTGTAATCTGACAAACATATATCACTCCCTAATAAAAGTTTAGAGAGAAGAGTGAAAAGAGAAAAAAATAAAACCTTGATCGTGAACCCTATTGTCTAAGTTGGTATAGGAGCAGCCTTTCTGCCACTTAGCTCCAGCAACATCTGCCCGCCATCCTCTCCAATTCGCTATCGCAAATCTGCAGCTGAGCCCTCTACCTGATGTCTGTTTCCTGACTCTGTCACAAAGGATGGGTTTCCACTGCTGTGTCCGTGGCTGTCACCTGTCTGTACCCACCAAGAATTTCTTTCGCATATCTACTTAACTTGCACCTCTGCTATGCGTTTAAGCTACTATGTCTAGTGTGGAGAAGAGTTAGAACATCACTAGGAACCTGTGGAAGAGGACACATTGTTTTGTCTTTATTTGGTGCTTCTATTGGAGTAATTTGCACATCTTTGGACTCTCGCTGAAGCCAAACACCCTCCCCAGAAGCTTTCTCATGCCACATGACCTTTTGTCTTGTGTCGTGTGCCCTCACCTGATGTCTGTACTTTTTCCATCGCATTGACAGGGTAGACTATATATTTATCTACGCGGTTTAAAATTTCATACCACGTCGAGCAATGTCAAAATGTATTATTTTGATAAATTATCGAAACTTGATACTATTTCGCATAGACAGTGTCTCTTATGTCAATGAATATTTTTCATGCCAACATTTGACACTACTTAGCATGCTACGATGCAGGTTAAGATAAACTGAGTTAATGTTGTTATTTTTTTATAGCTCTTGTCCATACAATTTAATATTAAAATTGTATCATTTTGGATGGAAAACAAAGTCTAGTTTCTTTTGTTTCGTTTTCTTGATTGTCTCTTTTTTCATTTCTAATTTGCCATAGGTACTAGTACTACAGATCAGAACCTCGGCATGATATTGAAATAATATCATTCTAATTGAAGGCTTAAACTTTAGCATGACTAGAAATCATGAACCTTGTTTACGTCTTGATTAATTGATATTGTAGTTCGTTTGCTCTATTTTTTGGGTGGATGAGTTTTAGGTGGGAAATCACGCCGCAGGTAGCTCCGTCAAGGCCTTTCACTGTGTTATTAGTAAATAAGGGAGAGCATCTCAAAAATCAAAACTCTCCTTTCCTTATGGACACCACCAGAGTAAACACATCTTCAAAGTCTTATCCTTCCTATGTTGATAAAAGATCGACCACATGTTTCTATTTATATCAAGATAATAATATGGAAGACCAAAAACTAGGCAAAACATATGGATATAAAAGACACTATTTGTGAGATAGTGCATATAAAATTCCTTCTTGACATCCTTAATATTAACAACTAGGGGATATGTATTATGATTATCTCAACAGTCTACATTGCAACCAATCTATTGTTCCACAAATGCACAAAACATCTTGGATTGGAATATCACTTTAATTATGATGCGAACATGTTTGAGAATCTTAGCACGCCATGCTTCCCAAAGAAAGAATAGATACAGATAGCCTACTCTTATATTTGAGTTTCGTTTAATCATCTTTTGGTTCGTTATTGTTTGAGTTTATAAATAGATGGATTATTATCCCATTTAGAACATAATAAAATTTATCAAGTTTTCTTTCTTATAGATTTATGCTGATGTAGAAGATGGAAATCTGTATGATTCAATATTCCATTTTAGAACATAATAAAAAATATCAAGTTTTCTATCTTGTACGTTCATATAGATGTATGATGGAACTCTATATGATTCGATATTTGTGTTGAAAGTGTAATAGATAATTTACTTAAATTGAGTGAATTAAGATCAATAATGAGAAGAGTATATATACTCCTTCAGAGTTAGAAAGGGCTAATGTGATTTAATGGAGAAAGGGAAGAAATAGTGGCAGTTTATAACTATTGTAATTTGTAACTGATATAGAAAAAATACAAGGTTTTGTTGGATGACGAATGGTTTAAATTTAATTATTATGTAATCTAATCTGCATTCCAAATATGTAGGTGTAGGAAAGTTTGACAAGGCAAACAAAGTCCAGATGGGTTAGTGGGATTTAGACATTTGACAGACGAAGTCTAATAAGGTCAAATATTTGGTTGACGATGTTCTGATGGGTTAGTAGGGCCAAACATTTGGTAGACAAAATCTAGATTGGTTAATGCGGTTAGACATTTGGTAGACAAGTCTAGATGGATCAGTGAGAGACATTTAGTAGGAGAAGTTTAGATGGGTTAGTAGGGCAACACATTTGGCAAGCGAAGTCCAAATGAGTCAACGAGACCAAATATTTTGTAGATAAGAAGTACTGATAGGTCAAACAAATTAGATATCTGACAGAATCTAAAGAAAATCCATAACAAGGTTTTCTGGATAGAGTTGAGAGTTGGAATGACTAACTCTGGTTCTTGTACAACTAGGTGCTGACTTGACCTAGAAACCAATAGTAATTTTAGAAGGCACTTTTGTTCCACAGGATGCCTTGATTCAGAAGGCACTGTTGATCACTCACATGTTTTATACTTTTTTGGATTAATCCATGAAAATTTCATTTTCTTGGGCGACTAAAAGAGTTTTTGATAGATTACAGTTTCAGACCACCACAATATAGATCTGCGCGATCAAATAATCTAGTTAGCACAGAATTCGGTCTAAGAGATGGCATGACAACGATAAGTTGATCTAGGTGATTGCAAAGAATATCTAGGCAATGGGAAAGACAACAGGAAAGACAACGTGGAAATCACATCTTATTTGGACGAAGAAGTCATTTTAAGCAACCAGAATGCTTTAGCATGACTGGAAGTATGACACGGGCCACTGTACAGTGGATAATAGATGAATAGCGTTCGGATAACAATTCAGCGATCAAATATGCATTCTTGTCGACTGGGGCATCTGAAAAATTCTAGATAAAGGGATTCGAAGGAGACATAAAAAACCACAACAATATGCTCCATACCTTGCTAAAGCTCTCTTCGTTCGTCTAGAAGATCTCTACAGGCATCACAACGCGGTGACAATTCGGTATTTCAGTGTTGTTTATTATTTCCATAAGCTGTTCATATAATCTAGGAAGATTGAAAGGGAAAAAGGGGAAGAAGAGGAATTGTTATTATTTTTCAACTAGACATTACATCAATAAATAGAAGATACAAAATATTGAAATAGGCACAATAAAAAAAAGAAAACACAAGAAATGGAAATTGCTAAATTATTTCCAAATTTCTCAACATTCTTTCCTGATTTCATGTAATCCTTATTTCAAAGATTATTTTCTAAATTTATGCAATCAGGATCTCCTAATTTTCTAACACCTCCTCTGAAGTTGGAGCATAAATATCAATCATGCTCAACTTATTAACTGTTCAAAGTTGGCTCTTGTAAGTCCCTTCGTCAGCTATTTGTTGGTTAGAAGATACGAATGGTTCTAGTTTCAATTTTTTCCTTTACAAAATGTCGATCAATCTCAATGTGTATTGTGCTCTATGGGTTTCAATGGAAGTTCTATGGGTTTCTTGAACAATTCAAGTATTCTGTATATCAGACTCCTTGAGTCATCGCTCTCAGCTTCTGCACTACTTCTGGCTACAACACTTTGTTTCTTACTTCTCCATGTTTACTACGTTTCTTGTTAGTATCGTGAAGTAGATCTCCTGTCATTAATTGATCCTGTCCCATCTGCATCGCTAAATACATCAACACTTCTTTGATTCGTCTTTTTAAAAATTAGACCTTTTCTAGGAGTAGTCTTCAAATATCTCATAATTCTATAAACAACCTCAAGGTGTTCTTTAAATGGTGCATGCATGACCTGACTCACAACAGTGATTGAAAAAGCAATGTTTGGCCTAGTATGAGATAGGTAAATTAGTTTCCCTACTAACCTTTGGTATCTATTGGTATCAATAGGAACACTTTCTTTTTCCTAGAGTTTTATATTAGGATCCATTGGAGTCTCTGCAGGTCTACAACCACCTTTAAGTGACCAAGGATATACTTCTGTTGAGAAACAACAATGCCTTCTCTAGCGTGAGCGACTTCCATACCAAGGAAATACTTTAATGTTCCCAAATCTTTGATCTCAAATTCAACTGCTAGGTTTTTCTTCAGTCTTTCCACTTCAAGCACATCATTACCTGAGAATAATATCATCAACATACACTATCAATACAACAATCTTTCCTTCGGTGGAAAATTTTAAGAACAATGTGTGTTTGTCCTTGAGTGTATCCTTGCTTCCTAACTTATTGAGTAAATTTCTTAAACCAAGCTCTCGAAGAATGCTTGAGACTGTACAAAGACTTTCTTAATTTACACCTTTGAGCTGAATTTCTCCTTAAAACCAGGTGGACTATCCATGTTCACCTTTTCTAAATCACCATTGAAGAAGACATTTTTTAGGCTTAATTGTAGCAAAGACCGGTCTAGATTAGCAGCAATAGATAATAGTACTCTCACCGTATTTGGTTTTGCAAGGGACCAAATGTCTCAAAGTAATCAACACCATAGGTTTGAGGTAACCCTTTGGCCACCAATCTAACCTTATATCTCTCCACCGATCCATGTGAGTTATACTTCCCCATGAAAATCCCACAATGTTTTTCCTACTAGTAGTCTAACAAATTTCTAAGTATTATTCTTCTCAAGAGCTTTCATCTCCTCAAGCACAACTTCCTTCCACTTTGGAACTTATAGGGCCTCTTGTACATTTTTAGGAATGTCTAGATAATTGAGAACAAAAGTGACAAGCGATGAATACAAATTTGAATATGACACAAACTTTGATATAGGATGTTTGGTACAAGATCTGTCACCTTTTCGAAGAGCCATTGGTATGTCATACTTAGATTGACGATTAGACTTTGGAAGAGACTTATCAGCACTAGGATTAGTATTAGGATGAAGATTCTCCCCTGGTTCGGAATAGAGATGATTCATCTTTCCTTTTCTGACGGTTCTTTCTCAAGTAGACGATTCCCTTCCAAGTTAGCCCCTTTGAATCTATTACCTCATATCATGTTGTGTCATTGTACTAAGTTTTTCACAATTTTGTTTTTTAGATTTTTGATTATCAAATGTAGGCCTGGATTCAGTAGAAACATCACTCATTATGAGAGGAGTTTTAAAGAACGATCCTTGGCCATTTGTTATTTGTGCAGAGGTAGTAGGCTCAAACTCAAACATATCATTTGACAAAAACATATCATTAAAGTTAGTAAATGAATCTTCCCTTAAACTCTCTCTGGAAGATGAGTGTTCTTAAAAAAATGTTGTTTAAAAAAATGACATACATTGTCACAAATTTTTTTTAATATCGAATCATAACACTTATAACCTTTTTGCCTAGGGAAGTAACCCACGCAGACACATTTTCTTGCCCTAGGTTCAAGTTATCTGGTTATCCTATGTTTGTGAACAAAAGTTGTGCACCTAAATATTTTTAATGGTAAATTAGGGAAAACATGTTGTAAATGTATTGAATGTAGTCTTAAATTGTAGAACTTTAGATGACATTCTATTAATTAAATATGCAATAGGTAAAATAACTCCACCCCACAAATATTTTGGTAATATGGTTAAAAATGTAATGCTAGGGCAACCTCCAGGAGGTGTTTATTTTTTTCTTTTGTATATATTTTCTTTTAATTGAGGCGTATATCTAACACTCTTAACCTATGTTTGGTAGTTAAGTTTTCTTGCCATCTTTGCAAATCTTTCTATCCCTCTTCCTAACAATAAAAAAGTCAATTTGTGATTTATTATTCCCACTTTTGAACGGGACTAAGTGTTCGTTTCTTTTTTTTTTTTAAATGTATTATCTAAAATAAGGTCATATGCTATCACAAAAATTTAATATAATTTTTTCTTCATTTCTTGTTCCAAAACCCATATCCCCATGTACCCTCTTATATTCCTCATTTTCATTCTGACATGCCCATTTAGATCATCTCCTATCAAAATCATTTCATTTGGCGGAATGTTTTATAATACTTCATCTAAGTCGTCCTAAAACTTTAATTCGATAGTTTCATCTAATCCTATGCTAATTATGTTCCTATTTTCTTTCGCTACTATTATCTTAAAGGTTATAATTCAACCCTTTTTCTAACTACTTCTACAACTTCATCCTTTAACAAACTATCTACAACAATATCCACTTTATTTCTTGTTTTACTCTTTCATGTGTACTATATCTTAAAATCTGAGTTCTCTATCATCTTTGCCTTCTCGCATACTCATTGTCTTTTGTACACACAAAATAGTATTTCTTCTCTTAATTGCCTTCATTGATTTACAGAGAGGGTTCCTTTGTTCTATGTTTCAAATCTTAAACTATTAGTTTTCCTACCATATTTGTTCTTATCCAACCTATGGTGTGAGAACTCTTCCATATTTAATACTACACCTAAATTCTAATGGAGATGTAGCGGTCTTTGTCGGACCCTGCAATGCGAACTCTTGCTTATTTAACACTATACTTGAGTTCTGCAGATGTAGCGGTCCTTGCCGAGACGTTACAGCCGGATCCTGCAATGCGTTCCTTTCGAGGAACAATCTAGTATTAACACAATAGTTGAATGGATCTATTGTTTGAATATTTGTTTGGATGATAACCTAATACAACTCTCCTTTATTCGAGCTTGGGACTGGTAATGACCGGTTGTAATGGGCGGAGTTGAAACAATTTAGGAAATAAGTGTTTTAAATATTGAAAACTAGGATGTCCTAATATAAAATGCCACAACATAATATTATAGTTCGAAACAGAAATAGATTGAAAGTAGGAACCTCTTGGTTGAGATTGTTTTCTTGATTCATATCCATCTTCATGGAAGTAGAGTCCTCCACTTGTATAGGACTATCAATCATCCTTTTAGAGGTCAAATCATGGAATACACAGTGAGCATTGTTAATACTACAATAGAACCTTTTCCTGCAATGGATGAAAGAGAGCCATTTGCAATCTTAATTTTTTGGTTACTTGCACAAGGTCTATATGAAGAAAAAATGTTTGATATGCCTGTTATATGATTAGTTGCACCTGACTTAATGATTCAGGCGCGATTAGGATTGACACTAAGGAAGGTTGTTGCCATGCAATTACCTTTTTGAGCTATTGAACAAGAATGATTTTTCTGCGACTCAATGAGTTTGTACAGTTGCTCTAATTGTTCCTTGGTGAAAGGAAGTACGCTAGAAATAGACGGCCCCTCTTGATCTGAGATAATTGTCTAAAGTGCACGACCTACACCATCAATTGTTTTCTTTTAATTTTTTTTTGCTTCCCATGGATTTTTTTTTTTCGCTTGTGCAACAAGCGTTTACAATGGTTGCACCATGGTTTTCCAAAACTCTTGCCATCTTTCTTCACTTCCTCTTGAAAACCTTTAGAAACAAGGGCAGAATTTTCCAAACTTGCGTTCGTAGAGACGGGCAGATTTGTTAAACATAATAGTTTGTCGAGCTTTCTTCTCTCCGAACTTTTGAAATTCTTCATAGATCGTTGGTAGAGGTGTTTTTCCCAGATTCGACCCCTTCATCTAGATCCTTTTTTAATCATGCTAAAAAAATAAAAACGCGATCATTCTCTTGCCATTTCATAAAACGAATACTATCAACACAATTCTAAATATTATCATAGCATAGACCTAGTTCTTGCCCCAACGTCATCAACTCATTATAGTAGGAAGTCACATCACACTCCTCTTGCCATAGCTTTGATTTTAGGCTAAAATTTTGCGAAAAGTTCTCCAAATTTGAATACGTGTCTCTAGCTGCCTTCCACACCTCTTTGGCGAAGGAACATAAATGGCTTTCCGATAGGGGGCTTCATCGATTTGACTAACCATGCAATAAGCAGTGAATTTTTAGATTTTCATGCTTTAAATCTGGAGTCTCCATCCGCTGGTTTTATCACTTCTCTCGGAACATATCCATGTTTACCTTTCCCTTCAAAAATAAGGCACACATTTTGTGACCATTCTATGTAGTTCTTCCCATTATGACACTGAATATTAACTTGGAGTGAATTGGAGGTATCTCTGTTGAACCATTGAAAGATACCGGTGAGTTTAAATTTGAGTTGACAACCGTTTCTTCTCTAGGCACCATCGAATCTCTAGTCGTGGTGCCCGCTAAGGCAGTCTTTCATTGATGTTTTTGCCATGGGAAAAAACCTAGATCGAACCTTGGGCTTTTATACCATAAAGCAAACCAAGAAGATTGAAGGGAAAAATCGGGAAGAAGAGGAATTGTTATTATTTTTCAACTAGACATTACATAGTAAATAAAAGATACAAAATACTGAAATAATAGCAAATAAAAGAAAGAAAATATAAGAAATGGAAATTACTAAAAACAGAGATTATTTTCTGATTTTATGCCATCAGGATCTCCTAATTTTCCAATTGCTTCTTGATTATTTGTTAGCGAAATTATTTTTTTTGTAAAAAGGTTTCTCCTCCTTTGAAATATATTTCAGAAAAGAGAAAATATGGTGGTTTTTGATGAAAGGTAGAATCACCTAACGAATCATTAGGCCATTGAGTTGGAACTGGAAAGTTATTGAACCGCGTAAAATTCACTGTGTCACTTAGTTCTTTTTTGCTATTATTCTTCATATTTAAATTCATTTTTACAAATTAGATTAATTAAAACCAACAATTAACCTTTCGCTGCATATTTGAATTAATGAGTTACTTTCAAAATATATTATTTTTAAAAAATGCTATTCAGGCCTCCTTAATGTTCTTACAAGTACATGTGCTTGTATTGCCTGAAAAGGGCGACATCAGCATTGCCTTGGGCAGAATGAGAAAGGACTATCAGTAGACAGTAGGGTTTGAACTTTGGACTCTAATTTATATCTTAGCATGGTATCCCTGTACTTTATGAGCTGCAACTTTGAATCTTTCTTTTTTATGCTCTTTGTCAGATGGCCTTTGAGCTATATGGAATGCTAGCTGGGAATACAAGCTCAGTGACCGGTGAAAATTTAAAGCCAGCATATGGTGGTGATAAAGAAGCATTTTTGAAAAAAGTTGTGACTCCAATTTATCAAACAATAGCAAAGGTCCTAATTGCAGATTCATCAGTTAAATCTCTTTCCTATTTGGTTGATTTTTGTTTTTTGATTGTTATAATACAGGAGGCTGAGAGAAGCCAGAGAAACAAATCGAAACATTCTCACTGGCGGAATTATGATGATTTGAATGAATATTTTTGGTAATTCTAAAATGCAAATGCAGGATATGTAATATACACTTTATTAACATTTCTAATTTTTTTTTTATATATATTGTAGGTCTATAGACTGTTTTCGATTAGGATGGCCTATGAGAGCTGAAGCTGATTTTTTTTGCCAGTCACCACAACCTTCCATGTACAAAAAGGACGAAGTAAATCCTAAAGTATCTTTTGCTGTTAGTGAATCTAGTTAGTTGTGTTTATGACCTTTTAGCCTTTTCTTTTGTGAAGACTTTCTTTTGGTTTCCACAAGTCGATATTTTATTGGTTGTCATTCGCCTATTATGTTTTATTTTTGTCATTTTTTAAAAAAAATTACTTGAACAATTTCTATATTCTTATTTCATAACTTCTAATCTTTTGCTACTAGGGAATATTTTTAGATGTCTATAATCTGAAGTATTTAGAGTTAGATATCATTGTGTTTGGTTGTCTTGTCACGGATTAGATTACTGCAAAATAGTTAGATATGACATTGAGAAGATGTTGAATCACTAAAACTTAGTTATTGTTGCTAATTGTTAATTTGTTATTTTGAGAATTGTATTCCCTTTCCTCTTTATTCTATGAATAATTCATTTTTGTGTGGATTAGATGAATGCTTTGTAGAGCTACAATCAGAGGATCAAACTATTGGATTCCCTATAGAAATTTTGATTTTTACAGTGTCTTGACTTGAATAGTTTGATAGCAAACTATCTTATGCATGATGGTGCCCTGGTGGTGTTTTGGTATACATGATTTAATAAAGGGTGGTTTAGTATTCACTTGTTTAATATGCCATCAACATAAAGTGGTGACTGAAACTAAGTTGGCTATAATTTATTGCATACAGATAAGTTATGAGGTAGTTCTATCTCTGTCCATTCAATATTCTTTGTTGAGACAGTAACCTCCCTTGGAGGGTGATTGAAGTCTTAGTGAGCATCTAGATTACTGATAAAAAATGTTAACATACAACAAAATGATGTACTTGTGCACGTGCATATAGCCCTGGGGATTGCTTGTTTCTGTTGAATAAAGGAAGACTGCAGACTCAACTTAATATTATTTAATTGTTGTTCTAAAGTTCCTACTTATTTAGTGATATTGAGAATGTGAAACAGTTGCCCTCTATTGTATGCTCAGTTGAAATAATAATCAGTGATTGCCTATAAAAGGATTGCAGAGCTACCATGTCAATGTTATCCGGACACATCAAACAAATGAGGTTTTAGTATTGCTTTGTTGGGTATGTCATACAACACAAAGTGATGATCTAAACTAAGATCATTTTCTCTCCAATTTATTACATATGGATTGCTTAGGAGGTGGTTTTAGCCATTCGATATTCTTTGTTCAGACAGTAACCTCAGCTCGAGGATGATTGAAGTCTCAGCAAACATCTATTTTGAAATTAGCATCCAGAAATTTTAACAAACAACAAGGATGATGTACTGGAAACAGCCTCTTGCAAAAAAGCAGGGTAAGGCTGCGTACAATGGATCCTTTCCTAAGACCCTGTATGGCGGGAGCTTTGTGCACCGGGCTGCCCTTATTTTAACAAGGATGATGTACTTGGGGACATGCATTGAGCCCTAGTGCTTTGTTTTCTCTGTTGGATAAGTGTGTGTGGAAGACTGCAAATTCAACTTAAGATCATTTAAGTAAATTGTTGCTCTAATGATCGTACATATTTGACAACATTGAGAATGTGAAAACAATTTCCTTCTATAGCATGCCCAACTGAATCAGTAACCAGGTACTGTCTGTAAAAAGTTTACAGAGTTAACAGGCTTGTGCTATCCTGATAGTTAGAATGGCTTTGAGCTCTGTATTCTGAAATATGGTTTCACAGCATCAGAAAGTTTGATTTAGTAAAATGGCTTTTGTTTTCAGTAAACGAGTCAATGGGCATCAGTTTGGTGGTATTAATCCTATGTCATTCAAGATTAATAGACCACTCACATAGTATGGCCTAGTTTGATCTCTCCCTTACTTTTTTGCTAATTGATATTTTGTGTTCTCATCCTGGGACCAATATATAACAGAATAGATATACAATTCATTATAAGATGATGCATTGTAGTATGCTAGATGCATCTAGATTTTAAATTATTGGTATGGTTCGTTTATCAATAATTCTTCCAGCTTCTTTTAATTGCATTATCATTATGAAGAAATAACTTTAATTAGGAACTGTATTGTAGGATGCTAGATGCATCTAGATCTTTAATTATTGGTATGATTTGTCATAAAAAATTCTACCAGCTTCTTTTAATTGCATCATCATTATGGAGAAATAACTTTAGTTGGGAATTGCTATTTGGTTCATGAACTGATAATTGTGTAATGGCTTCCCTCAGGTCATGTTCATGAACTTTATTTTGGTTATATACGCATGGCCCATAAATTCTTTTATTGTTTGATAGCTGGTTTCTATTTGGTGTGCTTTTTGTTAGAAAACAAATAGAACCTTGTGCTGCATATATGTAAGGTCAAAGTGCATCTTTTGTCTACCTGCTTTTCTCATGTCTCTTGCTTTCTGTCCATGAATTCAAACCATGACAAAATTGATCCAGTAATTTATCTTACTGGAACAATTAAGCATTGCTATTGAACCTGGACACCATGTATCTTGTTGTCTGAATTTTAAGTTTGAAGAAACTTCTATCTAGCTATCTGGGTTTCAAGTTAAAGTAACTTTGTAAAAACAAATCAAATTCTAAATCAACCTGTCTTCTAAATGAGAGTGCAGAATTATATCGATATATTGAAGGGCATGTTTCGGTGAATTGGGATGTGCTGGCACATGGAGCTTTCTATGGGCTGCATTTCGTTGGTTGTTTACATTGTATTGTCTGCTTCGTTGATCTGTTCCTCCCAAATCAGAAACATGTGTGAACAGAAGGATGAAGAAATAGGACATTGAGGAGGCAAAGGGATGGCATTTTTCATCGTCATGTTTCTGCTCACCCTCAACCTGATCCCTTACAGCCTTATCCCTTTTGAACATTGCCTATCTCATCTGCCCTGGCATCTGCACCCCTAGCAGGTCATTACATAGCTCCATGATCCTTCCTCTCTGGATCAGAGGCCTACTCTGAGTATAGACACCTGAATGAGCTAAGGCTGTGAAGGAGATCTTGCAGACGCCATCTCTATCATCGTGAATGCTTGCCGAGGAACCACATGATGAAGTCGTTTGTGAATGAGCTGAGGAGGTAAGAATATCATTCAGGCTCTGAAGTCGCGCGCGCGCACTCACACTCACCCACACACACACACCGAGACCGACACCCACAATGAAGTCGTTGGTGAATATGAGGAAGGATATTATCTAGGCCCTGAAATTGCTTTTGAACTCCACAATGAGGTTGTGTATTTCTCTCTTCCTCAGATGATTTGATTTCGTGGCCTCTACCTTGTTCTCAAATCTTGCCAATACTGTTATGCTTGTTGCCAATCTCTAGCTTCATCATCAATGTTGTCTGTAGCTGACCAAACTCCTTGACCCTTTGCTCCGTGACTCATTTCTTGCAACACCTTTGAGGTGGCCAACAGTCATCCATGAAGGCTGTCTAGCTGCTTGATTTGCCTCAGTGTCATTTTTCCTTTGCTTCCCTCATAAATAAGTAGGAGCGGTAGTAACAATACATGATGGCAACTTAAGGAAGAACTAAATAAGCAGTCAAGACATCACGGATTCTATTGGGATTACACCATACAATTCAAGCTTCTTTAATTATATTTTATTGAATAAGTAGTTAAATAACTGAAAGTGGAACAAATTGGATAAATAATTAATTCCGATTAAATTTAGAATTGGTACCAATTTTTACATTGCTAATTTTTTACTATTTTTCTCACATTTTTTTATATTCAATATTAAATTGATATGAAGTGTGCTAATCTAAATTAGCATAATTTATTTCATCATCGAAGTAACCGATTTAAAGAAGTTATAGGGTAATGTTATTTAATTATAGTTGACATGTAAGCTGTTACAGAAAAGGTTTTAGTATGTATTTTTTATATTCATGTAAAGGTACTGTTGTAGTTCAAATGGCTATAGTTATAACTATGAATGGTCCAATATGTATTCATCAGTAATTGATCCCTTTAAAAGGGTGATTGCATCTACATGGCTATTTGCTTGGAGATAACAAGTTTGTTGCTAATTTTTTTGACCTTTTATCATAATCTATTTATGTATTTACTAAGTTATATTATTCATAAAATGTTTGACTTATTTTAAATTTAGGGTCCTTTAGTTATGAATTCATGGGGTCTAATTTTCTACTCTAATAACTATTGCGAGCATTTTGCCACTCACACCATCAATGCTGCCAACTAATTTTTTTAATGCTGCACACTGCTGCACACTGTTAGCTTTCATATTCTCAAATCTCTTTCCTGGTGAGCATTTTAAATTAAATAGTGTCATTTTTTTTTTTAAATATGATTGCTGTTTTGTCATGTCATAATTTCTCATATATTCTACTTGTGAAAGGTTAAGATTGTTCTAGATTATGAATGCCTTTGGAAATATTGCTGACATGTTTAAGGGATTTTGTCGAACCCTATCTTTAATGTTATCTTGATAAGCAAGCATGAATCATGAAGTTTACGCGGAGTTTCATGTCTGGTTGCAGGATAACAAACAATCAAGCTCAGATCAGTGGATTGGAAAAATTAATTTTGTTGAGATACGCTCATTCTGGCACATTTTTCGAAGTTTTGATAGAATGTGGATCTTCTTTATCTTATGTTTGCAGGTGCATGTTGCTTACTGTTTGACTTCATCTGGCTAGTTATATGCTTATACACATATCTTATTTTCTTCTCTATTATTTCTGTCATCTGCATTTCTGTTTCAAAGGCCATGATTATAATTGCATGGAATGGTGGCTCAAGTGCCATTTTTGATGGTGAAGTATTTAAGAAGGTTTTAAGTATATTCATAACTGCTGCAATCCTAAAGCTGGGCCAAGGTTTGATTGTTCACCAATTATTTATGCTCTCTAAATCCCTTTTTAATTAAATGTCTATTAATATCAATGTCATGTTATCTTTTGTGTTTTATTATATTTTTTGAATCGTGATTTACTAAAATCAGTTTTGAGTACATTTTCTATGTTTATGGTGCGCAATATGCCTATAATATGACTCAATGGATCGATGGATTTGTTATCTACACTAGGACGATGTTTTACGATAGAAGTGTATTGCTGAAGGAACTTAACCCACGTAACACATTTGACACTTGTCTTTTCCTCAGTTTGAATGAAATTTAGTACATATTAGTGCACTGTGGTTAGTGTGTAGGTCTTATGCCAATATCTTAAGGGTTTGAATGATAGTTTGAAAGTCTTTGTTGTAGCTTGAATAGGATGTTTGTTTTCGTTGTGGTTTCACAAAAAAAAAGTGCAATTGAATTTTTTTCTTGGCTTCATGGTTCTCCTCTACCTAATATGCATCACAAGATAATTTAAATGCTTTTGAGACGCCAGCATGTCTAAAAGATAGCATCTTAGCTATCCTTTTATTTATATCCCAAAAGGCAGCAAAGGCAGGTTTAGACCATTGAAATTTTGCTTTCTTTAGCAACTTCATTTAGGGAGCTATCATAATACTAATTCCTTAATGAAGTGTCTATAGGAGGTCACAAAACTGTGAAGATTTGATCCTCTGAGGGTCACAAAACTAGTCCTTATTATCTTTAATTTCTCTAGATGTGTTGTCGAAGTGTCCTCTGCAGATTTGATAAATCTGAGGAAAGAAGCTAGGGTTGTGAAAAGGAGTACTTCAAATTGCCAAACTTTTCTATCCTATGGATCTCTAGGATGAGGCAAATGTATCATGTGTGTCACTGTAGATCAAGGTGTACTGAAATTATAAAGGGTTCCAAGACTTGGTTTATCACCCTCATGCATGAGGTACTTGGTGTTTAAATGAAGAGTATGACTAGCCATTCCTACAGTTCATCCTGTGCCTTAAAAACAGGATTCCTCTAATGTTCAATCCTGATTAAAATCTAGTGATATCCACTACACAGTCAATCTTAAAGAACCATTAAATTTCTGATATTTCATTAAGCATGTTATAAAGTATAGGTATGAGAAACTTGTACTTGAAATTGATTTTGTTGATTATGACTATCGAGACATATTCCAAGAGCTATCCTTTTTAGATATCTACAAGCAGGAATTGTGCAAAGACTCATAGTTTCCCTAGCAATAAGTGTTTTGATTTTCATATTTAGTGTTCTCCAGTATCTTCATGCAAATAATATGGAAGGTCAGACGATTGCGACCTTGGATAACAACCCTTTATGGCATGTTAAAGTGTGTGCATGAGTGGGAGTACATTAGTTAACTCTTTAGTAAATATGGCATGAAACTTGGGGCTACTAAGACATACTTTACTTCCAACTCCTTTTCTTTTTCAAATTGGGATTATATGAGAAGGTGAAAGGGTTGTCATGAAGCTTGGGTTTGCTTGGTGGTTTATGTTTTGGATCAATTTCCCTAGGCATACTGGGTGAATCTAACATTCTCCCATGAACCGCAACCATGAACGTTCATGAGAAGAACATCATACTATATCTTATTTGTATGTAAACCTATTTCAATAGAGACAAAACACTTCTATGCGACAGGTAGGTTGGTCTACCAATACCACCTTGTAGTGACTTGGGTGGGTGTGGTTTGGTGTGGCCTGAATCCTATTAAGGGCCTTGTGGAAACTACGTTCATGTAGCTTCCACTGTCGATAATGTTCTTGTAGAACTTGCTACCACATTTGAATAAGAATGCTAGTGCATTTGCATATATCATCTAACATGGGTGTGAAGTTAGATTCAACACACTACATAGAGTCCTATAGTTTGTAGAACATAGAATGATTATACTTACATTTCTTCATTCTAAACTCCTCAATCACTTAACTAAATTTGCTAAACTAGTCATGGTGGCTTTGTATCGAACCATATAGGGATTTACAAAGATGATAAACTTTTTCATACTCTCTTGAGCAACACAGCTTGCTCCATGTAGACTTCCTCCTTAAGATCATCATTGAGAAAATTATTTTTGATGTCTAACTGATGTAATTGAAATAAATAATTAAATGGAAATAAGTTTAGCAACAGGAGAAAAAGTACTAGAATAATCTACTCTAAGTTTGGGTATAACCTTTAGCAACAAGGAGGGCTTTCGGTCCAACAGTAGACCCATCAAGATTGATTGTATTTGTAGACACTCATTTTCAACCCATTGCTTTTCCCCCTATAGATAATTTGACTAGGGCCCTAAGTACCATTGTCATCCATAACATTAATCTCTTTAATCATAGCATTCCATCAACTAAGATGAGATAGAGTTTCATTGACCCTTTTAGGAAGGGATATAGAATCGAGAGATGTAAAAACGGAACAGGTAGATAATGATAAGTGATTATAAAACACAAAAGAAGACATTGGATAAGTACATTGACCTTGACCTCAAGGAGAGCAATTGGTAGATCATTACTTGAAAGACTAAGAAGTTGACTCTGGACATGGATTAGGAGGAATATGTTACCTAAAATAAACTTGTTGTATGGGAGGCTTAACAAGAACATCTTCAGTAGGGTCCGAAATAAAGGTATAGAATAACAAGTCATCCTCCTCCCTTGGCTAGGGCGATTGGTAGAGGAAAAAAGGTGTGGTTTTAAAAAAAGTGATATCAGTGGACACCAAATACTTGCTAAGATTAGGACAGTAACTTCTATATCCTTTTTGGAACGAAGAATACTCGAGAAAAACACACTTTAAAAGTTTTGAATAAGTTTTATGACTTGAGGACGAATTTCCCGAACAAAGCAGACACAACTAAATGTTTTAGGTTCAATAGGAGGATGTGATTTATTTGGAAAGAGAACGTGATAAGGAGTTTCACTGTGAACGAATGATGGCATATGATTAATTAGAAGGCAAGTTGTGGAAACTACATCTACCCAAAACCGTTTAGGAACTTGCATTTGAAATAATAAAGCTCTTGCAGTTTCAAGATGTCTATTCTTTCTCTTAGCAATCCCATTTTGAGATCGTGTGTCTACACAAAGGTCTTGTTGAGTCATATAAGTTTGAAAAGTTTCCAATAAGTATTCCTTGTGTTATCACTTTGCAATATTTGTACAGAAACATTAAATTGAGTTTTAATCTTAGCAAAAAAGGAGAAAAAAAAAATGAAAGTATAACTTGGAACGAATTTTCATCAAATATAACCATGTTATACGAGAATAGTCATTTATAAAAGTAGCAAAATATTTAAACCCATTTTGTGATATAATAGGATAAGGTCTCTAAACATCTAAATGAACTAATTTAAAAGGAGCACTAGCTTAGTTGTTGACCCTTGGACTTGAACTAAGACGATATTTAGCAAATTGACATGATTCACAATCTAATGAGGACAGATTATAAAATTGGGAATAAAATTTCTTCAATACTGGGAGAGAATGATAACTCAACTAGCAATGTGCTTCGAATGCGGTGATTATTCTAGAACAAGCTATGGACTTTAGTTTCTATGCATAAAGGATGTATAGGTCCCCAAACTCATGTCCTTTATCAATAATCTTCTTCGTCGTAAACTTTGAAAAAGATAATAATCTTGAAAGAATGTGACACAACAGTTAAAAGTACGGGTGAATTTGCTTACAGAAATTAAACTAAAAGACAATTAAGGTACGGGTGAATTTTCTTACAGAAATTAAATTAAAAGACAATTAAGATAGAGTGTAATGGAATTGTAGGTGTTGGAGTAATTATGCAGACCGAAGAACATATAAGATTGACCCATCAGTAGAAGCAGAGGTATGTGATTGTCTGTGACACCATAATCAATGATCCATATACAGGATGAGGAAACAAGACATGCATTTGGTTTACTTGACTCAACGATGGTAGTAATTGGTGTGGATGAAGATTTTAACGATTCTTGGTGCCGAGAGAATTTGACATATTTATAGATCATGACAAACTTCTTCTCAGCCATATCGCCAAAGAGCAACAAGAAAAAAAACAGAGATCTAAATCTGAAATACTAAAGAAATTCTGAACCTGTTGCACAAAAAGGTGTCACACCTTAGCAGATGTTGACTCAACCAGGTCTAACAAAGATGTGTATGGAGTAGGGCGACCAGAATAGGGGCAACTGAAGAAATTTCCAATAACGAATACACTTTCACGCTCTAGCGTGTGGGATTGGACTAGAAAACTCGTAACGATGTGTTTGGCTGATCGAGGGTTCCTCCTAGGCCAGCGACAGCTAATGGAAGAGAAGAGGAGGCTAGGGGGGTTTGGAATGACGACTAGGGTTTGCTCTGATACCATGTTAAGAAATTTTTAGAGAATTAAAATATATTCTTTTTTTATTCATCAATATTATACATTGTAGCAAAAAAGGTGAAGCAATCACCCCCGGTAGCCTCATACACTCTGGAAGGGGGTAATCACGAGGGGCATTTGCACTAGCGTAGCGTCCCTCTGCATGGGGATGTTAGACATCCAGCAAGTCATTTTCGCAGCCATTGGGAATTGACCCCAAGACCATCAATATCATACATATCTATAAAGAGTATTACTTAATCAGATCTCTATGATCATTGTAAATCATATCCCTACAATTAAGGTAAATCATATCTTTATATTATATATTTTTATTTATATAATCTTTTGTGATTTCTGGATCTGTTCCACTTGGAAAATTTCAAGAGTTTTCCTTGTTTTGATTGTCTTGTAGATTCCTCCAACGTTTTTCTATTTCTTGTGGTTCATAATAAATGTGAACAAAGCACAGCTCATTTGTCTGATATATTTTCCTGTTCTTCTAACTTTTCTGTTGTTTTAATTTTGCAGCTGTGCTTGATGTAATCTTTAACTGGAAAGCAAGAAGAAGGATGTCTTATCTTGCTAAGCTGAGATATGTTTTAAAGGTTATTTCGGCAGCTGTATGGGTGATAATTTTACCAGTTACTTATGCTTACTCTTGGAGAAATCCTACTGGCTTAGCAAGGGCAATTAAAGGTTTGCTCGGGGATGGTCAGAATCAGCCTTCACTCTACATTTTGGCACTTGTCCTTTATCTATTGCCAAATATGCTTGCTATATTGTTATTCCTATGCCCGTTTCTGAGACGGTTTCTTGAGCGTTCAAATTATAAAATAGTTACTCTTTTAATGTGGTGGTCTCAGGTAATTACTGTTTTTTGAAGTATTATTTCTCCATTGTTAACTTATTTTAGTTATAGGAATACGAGAAGTCTCTTTTTTAATTATTACAGCCTCATCTATATGTGGGAAGAGGGATGCATGAAAGCTCATGGTCATGTTTCAAGTATGTACATCTGTTTTCTTTTGCCATTATAAGCATTGGTGTTTTGCTAGTATACATGCACCTTATTTTGACATGCGCCATTTTGCTATTTTTTAAAGATATACGGTGTTCTGGGTGCTTCTTATATCTACAAAGTTGGCCTTCAGTTTCTATATTGAGGTAAACTTGTCCTTTGAAAGATAACCATAAAGTCATTTTTCTTCAAGTTGCACACAAACTTAACGGTTGAATTGATTTTTGTTGATTTTTTTCATGAGTCAAATTTGCACATAATCCTGTGATGTCAGTCCAAGTTATTTTGTTTAATATAGATCAATCCTCTTGTGAAACCGACAAAAGATATCATGAGTGAGCAAATAACGACTTACCAATGGCATGAATTTTTCCCACGAGGTATATACTCAGAAAAGAAATGTTCTCTGCCCTCAAATTGCTTTTGATATGTCATGTTTTCATTAAAATAGTATTTTCTATCTGCAGCCAATAACAACATTGGCGTTGTGATTGTGCTTTGGGCTCCTATAATTCTTGTATGCTTCTTTATCCGGTTTCTGTTCAGCCTATGTACCTATTTCTTTGCAGATTGATTTTTTGATCTGATGCTTTGTCACTTTAGGTTTATTTCATGGACACTCAGATCTGGTATTCGATATTTTCAACTTTGGTTGGAGGCATTTATGGAGCTTGCCTTCGTCTTGGAGAGGTTTACTATTCTCACCTCCATAGTTTTTTTAATGGTTGCTTTTAGTTGCAAGTGCTTTTTGGTTTCAGTTATTATGCTTATGAATTTTGAAATATTTATATATTATCAAAACTTGAACCTAGCAAACTGATCTTTAATTTTATTTTTATTCTGGGCCACATATATCGACTTAATTTAAAAATCTATATATTGGTACTTCCTGTACTCTTATTTGTTGTTTCCCAAATTCTTCACTTTAGTCCATCATGTAGCTTATTTAACATAAATAAAGACACATTTTGTTATCTAAAAGAGTTTTTTTTTTTTTTGACTGGATATGATTGGTAAGAACAAGGTTGAAAAAATAAAAATTACATAGATAACACTGTATTTTAATTTTTTTTGTTAGATTAGATTAAACGAATAATATGCTGCACTGAAACAGAGATTTGAAAAAGAATGAGAGATACATTCTAATAGTATATGAATAAAATAAGAGGGGTAAACTGTTAGGGATGGACACATAATTTGCCCTTATATCTGAAACATATGCAATTTATGTGACAGTTTACATAGTTCTCTAGGGCCATTCCATTCTGGTAGTACTTTTTCCAACTTAAGTAATTGATTTTTCTTACCAAAACCATGGCCATTCTAGGTTGAGATTTCTGAATAAACATAACACAGTAAAAAACATGTCTGCAATCTCCATCCAGAAAAATCTGCTAGTGTAACACTTGATAAGTAAGCCTTGTTCATGTACTCGAGAAACTTCTGGAGGTTTTAAAGGACTACAGAAGGATTTTTGGGCACGTGATTATATATCACTCTGTATTTAGTTTGGTTTGATTGCTTTGGTTTTTTAGTTCACTAGAGTTGGTAAAGAGAGACCAAACTGAGACCAATTTTTTTTTTTTGTAAAATTTTCAAATCAAAACCAAAGCAGAAAATCAAATTGAGTTTTTGGTTTGAAGTGCTCATCTGAGTTTACTGAGTTATGACGGATTTTAATTGGTTTCTAGATTTTCACCAAGTTGAATATTTGGGCTTCATTTTTCTTTTCTCTAATTCATACTTTGACCATTTAACATACTAATATTCGAGCTAGATTTTATTCTGCACAAGTTGTTCAGGCTAGATTTGGTTAAATCTAGCTTCTTTGTTTTTTTCCTTTCCAATTTATATTAACATATTTTCTCTATGAGGCCTGAATAAAAGTTCATTTCCACTTTTACTTTAAAAATCTTATGGCCTTGTTTTGTAGATGTATCCAGACAATGTGCAGTTGACCAACTGCTTAATGCATATACTGTATGCAAGCACATATGGGAGCGTGTATGCATCTTTCAGAAATTATTAGTTCTATTAACATTAATGTGACAATAAATGAGCTTACGTCTTCTATATCAATTTAGCCAACAGATTATAGTAAAAGGTGATTACGTTCATCCTAGGTCCCCTCATAGCTCGTCTCCAGGTTATAGCTGACCCTCAAGTGGTTAGAAAGTGGGAGGAGATTTTTTTCCCTAGGGCATGCGCCGCGTCGGGAATCAATCCCTTGCCCTATTGTAGCAAAGCTGCATCAATTTATTTTAAACAAAAATGTTTAATCAGGTTAGGTAACTTCGAACCTGGGCAACCGACCCTACCCCACGGAAGTTTTCCAACGGTCCTAGGGTAAATCGGGAAGCGCTCACAGCGGGACATCCCTTGGCTGCGCATCACTTTTGGAGGAAAAATTTGTGCAAATGTATCGTAGTTGGAATTAAACTGTAGGTGCTTGGGTAACAACTGAGCACCCATCCACTGCAACATAGTCATGGGGGCATCAATTTAGTCAACAAAGTAACAAAATGAAGTTGTATCTATCAAAGTAATGAAATTAATCGCCCTAAGCTATTCAGTCTCATATAAGATATTTCCCATGTTAACCATATTCATGAAAATATACATTTTAGCCTAAGAAATATGTTGAAAGTGCTTGTAATTTGTCTATTTGGCAAAGTTGACTTGGTTTAATCAAATCAACACTAACTTGGACTTGTCCTGATTGACTTACCGTTGCATAATCTTATAAAGTGTTCTTTGGTGGATTGTGGTCTTTCGGTCATGTAAGCAACTTATAAATAATTTTTTTAAAACAATTATTGTGGAGAAGAAATAAGCTCTGACTAGGGGCAGACAATTTAAATGCATCGTGTCTTGGGTCAAAGTGTCAAGATTCATGATTCAAACTTAGCCCACTCTGTTTAAGTAAATACGTTAATTGTAACCAATTAAGTAATCAGGTTGTATAGGATAATTACGTTATGGTGCATGATACATTTGGGATCATTGTAACATATACATGTGTAATATATGAGATAATTAGGGTTTTAAAATGAAAAGGTTAACACAAGGTGAATCGATCATTGCAGATCAACTCAACCAAAACCTGACCGGCCTATTTATTGCAGATCCCATTTATCTCTGATCGAATCCCAATATCCTTTGCTACCCCTACTTAGATGTTGGTTCTAGTAATCTGTCATATAGTATAGTAAGGAAGGGTTCTTGATGTCTGGCCATATGCAGAATGTTAATATCCTAGTATAGGTGGTGCATTCTGCTTATTGTCTGGCACACGACCATGTGTTAGATCGTGTACCTCTGTGCTAAGATCTATCCCGAGATGTGTTTGTGTTAGAGACAATTTGTATTATGCTTTCTTGGTTCTTCTAGAATATGTGTAAATGATGTTCTTCTTATGTGGTACCATGGGCTGATGATGTGGCATGGACATTGTATCAATTTGTCTCTCAATAGTTAGAGATACATTGTTCAACAGCCAATGAGCTTATACTCGGTGATCCCCCCACTTTTTGGTTATTTTCAATTGATTTCAGCTTAAATCAACCACCACAAATCCTCTAATCTCGATTCTCTTCAATTATCTTTAGATTCTTTCAAATCATGCAATTTCTTAACTTATTCCGTGCCATTTGTTGGTCTCATATGGTAATCCTCTACACGACTAGAGGTAGAAGATATGTACGGCCTGAAGGAGGCATTACATAATTTAAATTTCATCATATTAGCAGCTCTGATGAAGCACACAAATGCACTATTGTTTTGGTCCTTTAAGAAACAAATGACTGTATGAGCTAGCAAAAGAGAGAGTTTACATCGCAGGAGTTCGACCAACCAACAATCTTGCAAAGTCAAGCAACAAAATACGTGCTCAATCTTGCAAAGTCAAGCAACAAAATAAGTGCTCTTGCCAAGGGTCCTACTGATACCTGGTCGACTTCGACTATGAGAGTATGACAATTGTAGTAGACCCATTAGAATGGTGATGCTAATTCCTTCTCAAACACTCAAATCTATATACATGAGCAACACATATTCAAAGGATAAGAAGTGTTGGTCCGTGATCTTGGATATATTTATGTTGATTTAAGAATAAACCATGATCTTAGAGTGAACTTCTAGCCCCAAAAAATGTGAGATGTAACGACCGCCCTTAGCTGACTACTGTTCTAAGGACGATCCGTTACTTACTGACTGACTGTACTTGTGCAAGAAAATCCATGTAATTAAAAACTTTGCGGAATTACTTACATGAACTTCTAAACATGCTTATTAACAACTTAAATAACTTTTAAGCACGTACTTACACAAGCCTTGAACTCCATATCATGAATATCTAAGGCTCGGTGCACCAGTCGACTGATCAGTCGACTGATGACTCCTCGATTTCCGAGCCCAACTCTCTGTTCGATACCAGTCGACTGGGCGGTCGACTGATCCCGAACAGAAACA